>OZ005660.1:16975181-17532681 GCA_963930645.1 Salticus scenicus
ATTTGGAATCTTTTCCACACTTAAAGAAAATCAATAATGTACTAAAATTTCTTTTCTTCTAATTTACAAATCACAAAACATATTGAACCTGTATACTTTCATTACAGCATTGGAATTTAGGCTACAGAACTGAACATCATAATAAAAGAATAATTTTGATTAAAAATTTTTTTAAAGATATGTAAAGAACGGAAATGAAAAGTTTCAATTTTTGAGGAAAAGAAATGTCATAACAACATGTTTTGAGCTATGATATATGTTTATGGTTAGCAAAATAATCTCTTCTTTTGGAAGAACCTGGCCATGAAAATGTAGTTCTATAGAACAGGAACATCTCCATTTAATATATCATGATTTTTTCATTTTTCAAAATGCAAGTTGCAACTTTTTCTTTGATACATGCTTCACATTCATTGTTGTAAAATTAGGATCCTATTTTAGTACATATATTTAAAACATATATTTTGGAGAATTATTTCAGTTTGTTAGAATGCTTTTCATTTTATTTCTGATATGTATTCTGTATCTATAAATAAGGTTTTTATGTTATACAATTTAATTTAATATGACCAAATATCTTGAAAAAGAAAAAAGTTCATTTTCTAAACAAAAACTCCTTAGATGCAGAAAAAAAGTTTTTATGCTTTTCTGAATCTTTATAATTAAAAATTTCCATTTCCTTTCTTCATATATCCATTGTATAAAGTTTGATTTTAACTAATTCTATTTTGTAATCTCCTACTTGATTTTGAAATACTTCCTCATGTTCTTATGAAAGAACACATATTCTAACTGTAAAAGTAAATATATTTTTATCTTCATTTCTTATCTATTCATACTCTCTCATATTACATTTTCATCAGGTGTATAAATGACAAAAGGTTATCTAGGAATGCACTCACATTTGCGAAAATTACAAAGTGTATTGATCATATATTCAAAAATTTTATAGGTACACATATTCTAAATGTAAAAATAAACAAATTCTTATCTTAATTTCTTATCTATTTAAACTTTCTGCTACTACATTGCCATCTGGTGTGTAAAGGACAAAAGATTTTCTTTAAATTCCCTCATCTTAAAAAAATACAAAGAATGCTCAACATAAACACCCTGCGACAAAAAGATAGGAACAAAGGGTTTTTTCTTTGATTTTTCATAAAATAACGTTATCTAAATTGTGCTTATCATTTATTATTATTATAAAATAACACTATTCCTGGACTAATTTTCGTTTTAAGACTAATTTAGAAAAGTTTTAAGACTGAAATATTTCTAATTTAAGACTACACTGAGCGAGAAAAAGATAGGAGCAAAGGGTTTCTTTAAATTTTTCATAAAATAACATTATCTAAGTTGTGCTGATCATTTATTATCATAACAAAATATTATCATATCAAAAACATATTAACTTAATACATATATTTTGGTGAATGATTTCAGTATTTTAGAATGCTTTTCATTTTAGTTCTGATATGTATTCTGTATGTATAAATATGATTTTTATGTTATACAATTTAATTTAATATGACCAAATATCTTGAAAAAGAAAAAACTTCATTTTCTAAACAAAAACTCCTTAGATGCAGAAAAAAAGTTTTTATGCTTTTCTGAATCTTATAATTAAAAATTTTCATTTCCTTTGTTCATATATCCATTGTATAAAGTTTGATTTTAACTATTTCTATTTAGTAATCACCTGTTTGATTTTGAAATAATTCCTCATTTTCTTATGAAAGAACACATATTCTAATTGTAAAAGTAAATATATTTTTATCTTAATTTCTTATCTTTTCATACTCTCTGATATTACTTTTTCATCAGGTGTATAAATGACAAAAGTTTATCTAGGAATGTACTCACATTTGCGAAAATTACAAAGAGTATTGATCATATATTCAAAAATTTTATAGGTACACATATTTTAAATGTAAAAATAAACAAATTCTTATCTTAATATCTTATCTATTTAAACTTTCTGCTACTACATTGCCATCAGGTGTGTAAAGGACAAAAGATCTTCTTCAAATTCCCTCATCTTAAAAAATTACAAAGAAAGCTCAACATATATATACCACTTCTATCTCACATTGTCTATTGAATGTATTTTTTATCTATTTAAAGCATTTTTTATTCCGGACATATTTTTTATAGATAAATAAGTGTGGATAATAGTTAGTCATCTATGAGATTAAGAGAAAATTTGTACCAATAAGACAAAAGTCGACGTATATCTGAAATTAAATATCATGAATATCAGATATGTAAAAATTACCATATATATAAAAAAAAAATTCATGGAATTTTTACTTTCATTATTATGTTCTAAAAAATTTACTTTTAATAAATATAGTAGAGTTCAAAATGATAGGAGGGAAATATTTAAAAAAAATGTATGCATTAGTAATAATTCATTTTCAAAGAAAAAACAAATCCCTGATGATGTCAGTAGGCATTACAAGCATGGAAAAATGATTGAAAAACAAATTATATTCTTGTAATATAAGGGTTTTCGTATATAAAATTTTAAGTGTGTTAGAGTATTTAATAAATTCGAAATTATTTTTAAATTAAACATTTCAATCATTTACTAATAATATTTTTTCTTATAATTCATAAATCACATAACACATAGAAGCTGTATAGTGTTATTAATGCATCGGAAATTAGGCTACTGTATGGAAGAACATCACAATCAAGAATTAGTTTTGTAGAAATTTTATAAAAATATGTACATAAAGAATGGTAATGAAAAGTTTTAATTATTAATGTAAAAAAATTCATAAATATTTTTTATGCTTCGCTGGATTTTTTTTACTAAATATTTTCATCCCGTTTCTTCGTATACCCATTGCCTCTGGTTTATTTCTATTCAATACTTTTTTCACATCTTGCACTCGGTTTTAGCGTAGTTCCTAGGAATGCCACATTTTACGAAGTTGGAAATTTAATCAAGCAATAAGGTTAGCAAAACAATTTATATTCTTGTAATACAAGGTATTTTGGATATAAAATTTAAAGAGTGATAGTTTTTTTAACATATTTGGAATCTTTTCCACACTTAAAGAAAATCAATAATGTACTAAAAATTCTTTTCTTCTAATTTACAAATCACAAAACATATTGAACGTGTATACTTTCGTTACAGCATTGGAATTTAGGCTTCAGGACTGAACATCATAATAAAAGAATAATTTTGATTAAATTTTTTTTAAAGATATGTAAAGAAGGGAAATGAAAAGTTTCAATTTTTGAGAAAAAGAAAAGTCATAACAACATGTTTTCAGCTATGATATATGTTTATGGTTAGCAAAATAATCTCTTCTTTTGGAAGAACCTGGCCATGAAAATGTAGTTCTATAGAACAAGAACATCTCAATTTAATATATCATGATTTTTTCATTTTTCAAAATTCAAGTTGCAACTTTTTCTTTGATACATATTTCACATTCATTGTTGTAAAATTAGGATCCTATTTTAGTACATATATTTAAAAGATATATTTTGGAGAATTACTTCAGTTTGTTAAAATGCTTTTCATTTAGTTCTGATATGTATTCTGTATCTATAAATAAGGTTTTTAAGTTATACAATTTAATTTAATATGACCAAATATCTTGAAAAAGAAAAAAGTTCATTTTCTAAACAAAAACTCCTTAGATGCAGAAAAAAAGGTTTTATGCTTTTCTGAATCTTTATAATTAAAAATTTCCATTTCCTTTCTTCATATATCCATTGTATAAAGTTTGATTTTAACTAATTCTATTTTGTAATCTCCTACTTGATTTTGAAATACTTCCTCATGTTCTTATGAAAGAACACATATTCTAATTGTAAAAGTAAATATATTTTTATCTTCATTTCTTATCTGTTCATACTCTCTGATGTTACATTTTCATCAGGTGTATAATTGACAAAAGGTTATCTAGGAATGCACTCACTTTTGCAAAAATTACAGAGAGTATTGATCATATATTCAAAAATTTTGTAGGTACACGTATTCTAAATGTAAAAATAAACAAATTCTTATCTTAATTTCTTATCTATTTAAACTTTCTGCTACTACATTGCCATCAGGTGTGTAAAGGACAAAAGATTTTCTTCAAATTCCCTCATCTTAACCAATTACAAAGAATGCTCAACATATACATCCCCGCGACAAAAAGATAGGAACAAAGGGTTTTCTCTTTGATTTTTCATAAAACTACGTTATCTAAATTGTACTTACCATTTATTATTATTATAAAATAACACTTATCCTGGACTGATTTTCGTTTTAAGACTAAATTTTTTCTAATTTAAGACTACACTCAGCAACAAAGAGATAGGAAGAAAGGGTTTCTTTAAATTTTTCATAAAATAACATTATCTAAATTGTGCTGATCATTTATTATCATAACAAAATATTATCATATCAAAAACATATTAATTTAATACATATATTTTTGTGAATGATTTCAGTTTGTTAGAATGCTTTTCATTTTAGTTCTGATATGTATTCTGTATCTATAAATATGATTTTTATGTTATACAATTTAATTTAATATGACCAAATATCTTGAAAAAGAAAAAAGTTAATTTTCTAAACAAAAGCTCCTTAGATGCAGAAAAAAAAGGTTTTATGCTTTTCTGAATCTGTATAATTAAAAATTTTCATTTCCTTTCTTCATATATCCATTGTATAAAGTTTGATTTTAACTAATTCTGTTTTGTAATCTCCTGCTTGATTTTGAAATACTTCCTCATGTTCTTATGAAAGAACACATATTCTAATTGTAAAAGTAAATATATTTTTATCTTAATTTCTTATCTATTCATACTCTCTGATATTACATTTTCATCAGGTGTATAAATGACAAAAGGTTATCTAGGAATGCACTCACATTTGCGAAAATTACAAAGAGTATTGATCATATGTTCAAAAATTTTATAGGTGCTCATATTCTAAATGTGAAAATAAACAAATTCTTATCTTAATTTCTTATCTATTTAAACTTTCTGCTACTACCTTGCCATCAGGTGTGTAAAGGACAAAAGATTTTCTTCAAATTCCCTCATCTTAAAAAATTACAAAAAATGCTCAACATACCACTTCTATCTCACATAAAGCACTTCATTGTCTTATTGAATGTATTTTTTATCTATTTAAAGCATTTTTTATTCAGGACATATTTTTTATAGATAAATAAGTGTCGATAATAGTTTGTCATCTTTGAGATTAAGAGAAAATTTGTACCAATAAGACAAAAGCTGACGTATATCTGAAACTAAATATCATGAATATCAGATTTGTAAAAATTCCCATATATATAAAAAAAAAAATTCATGGAATTTGTACTTTCATTATTATGTTCTAAAAAATTTACTTTTAATAAATATAGTAGAGTTCAAAATGACAGGAGGGAAATATTTAAAAAAAAATGTATACATTAGTATTAATTCATTTTCAAAGAAAAAACAAATCCCTGATGATGTCAGTAGGCATTACAAGCATGGAAAAATGATTGAAAAACAAATTATATTCTTGTAATATAAGGGTTTTCGTATATACAATTTTAAGTGTGTTAGAGTATTTAATAAATTCGAAATTTTTATCAATAAAACATTTCAATCATTTACTAATAATATTTTTTCTTATAATTCATAAATCACATATCACATAGAAGCTGTATAGTGTTATTAATGCATCGGAAATTAGGCTACTGTATGGAAGAACATCACAATCAAGAATTAGTTTTGTAGAAATTTTATAAAAATATGTACATAAAGAATGGTAATGAAAAGTTTTAATTATTAATGTAAAAAAATTCATAAATATTTTTTATGCTTCGCTGGATTTTTTTTACTAAATATTTTCATCCCGTTTCTTCGTATACCCATTGCCTCTGGTTTATTTCTATTCAATACTTTTTTCACATCTTGCACTCGGTTTTAGCGTAGTTCCTAGGAATGCCACATTTTACGAAGTTGGAAATTTAATCAAGCAATAAGGTTAGCAAAACAATTTATATTCTTGTAATACAAGGTATTTTGGATATAAAATTTAAAGAGTGATAGTTTTTTTTAACATATTTGGAATCTTTTCCACACTTAAAGAAAATCAATAATGTATTAAAAATTCTTTTCTTCTAATTTACAAATCACAAAACATATTGAACGTGTATACTTTCGTTACAGCATTGGAATTTAGGCTACAGGACTGAACATCATAATAAAAGAATAATTTTGATTAAATTTTTTTTAAAGATATGTAAAGAAGGGAAATGAAAAGTTTCAATTTTTGAGAAAAAGAAAAGTCATAACAACATGTTTTCAGCTATGATATATGTTTATGGTTAGCAAAATAATCTCCTCTTTTGGAAGAACCTGGCCATGAAAATGTAGTTCTATAGAACAAGAACATCTCAATTTAATATATCATGATTTTTTCATTTTTCAAAATTCAAGTTGCAACTTTTTCTTTGATACATATTTCACATTCATTGTTGTAAAATTAGGATCCTATTTTAGTACATATATTTAAAAGATATATTTTGGAGAATTACTTCAGTTTGTTAAAATGCTTTTCATTTAGTTCTGATATGTATTCTGTATCTATAAATAAGGTTTTTAAGTTATACAATTTAATTTAATATGACCAAATATCTTGAAAAAGAAAAAAGTTCATTTTCTAAACAAAAACTCCTTAGATGCAGAAAAAAAGGTTTTATGCTTTTCTGAATCTTTATAATTAAAAATTTCCATTTCCTTTCTTCATATATCCATTGTATTAAGTTTGATTTTAACTAATTCTATTTTGTAATCTCCTACTTGATTTTGAAATACTTCCTCATGTTCTTATGAAAGAACACATATTCTAATTGTAAAAGTAAATATATTTTTATCTTCATTTCTTATCTGTTCATACTCTCTGATGTTACATTTTCATCAGGTGTATAATTGACAAAAGGTTATCTAGGAATGCACTCACTTTTGCAAAAATTACAGAGAGTATTGATCATATATTCAAAAATTTTGTAGGTACACGTATTCTAAATGTAAAAATAAACAAATTCTTATCTTAATTTCTTATCTATTTAAACTTTCTGCTACTACATTGCCATCAGGTGTGTAAAGGACAAAAGATTTTCTTCAAATTCCCTCATCTTAACCAATTACAAAGAATGCTCAACATATACATCCCCGCGACAAAAAGATAGGAACAAAGGGTTTTCTCTTTGATTTTTCATAAAACTACGTTATCTAAATTGTACTTACCATTTATTATTATTATAAAATAACACTTATCCTGGACTGATTTTCGTTTTAAGACTAAATTTTTTCTAATTTAAGACTACACTCAGCAACAAAGAGATAGGAAGAAAGGGTTTCTTTAAATTTTTCATAAAATAACATTATCTAAATTGTGCTGATCATTTATTATCATAACAAAATATTATCATATCAAAAACATATTAATTTAATACATATATTTTTGTGAATGATTTCAGTTTGTTAGAATGCTTTTCATTTTAGTTCTGATATGTATTCTGTATCTATAAATATGATTTTTATGTTATACAATTTAATTTAATATGACCAAATATCTTGAAAAAGAAAAAAGTTCATTTTCTAAACAAAAGCTCCTTAGATGCAGAAAAAAAAGGTTTTATGCTTTTCTGAATCTTTATAATTAAAAATTTTCATTTCCTTTCTTCATATATCCATTGTATAAAGTTTGATTTTAACTAATTCTGTTTTGTAATCTCCTGCTTGATTTTGAAATACTTCCTCATGTTCTTATGAAAGAACACATATTCTAATTGTAAAAGTAAATATATTTTTATCTTAATTTCTTATCTATTCATACTCTCTGATATTACATTTTCATCAGGTGTATAAATGACAAAAGGTTATCTAGGAATGCACTCACATTTGCGAAAATTACAAAGAGTATTGATCATATATTCAAAAATTTTATAGGTGCTCATATTCTAAATGTGAAAATAAACAAATTCTTATCTTAATTTCTTATCTATTTAAACTTTCTGCTACTACCTTGCCATCAGGTGTGTAAAGGACAAAAGATTTTCTTCAAATTCCCTCATCTTAAAAAATTACAAAAAATGCTCAACATACCACTTCTATCTCACATAAAGCACTTCATTGTCTTATTGAATGTATTTTTTATCTATTTAAAGCATTTTTTATTCAGGACATATTTTTTATAGATAAATAAGTGTCGATAATAGTTTGTCATCTTTGAGATTAAGAGAAAATTTGTACCAATAAGACAAAAGCTGACGTATATCTGAAACTAAATATCATGAATATCAGATTTGTAAAAATTCCCATATATATATAAAAAAAAAATTCATGGAATTTGTACTTTCATTATTATGTTCTAAAAAATTTACTTTTAATAAATATAGTAGAGTTCAAAATGACAGGAGGGAAATATTTAAAAAAAAATGTATACATTAGTATTAATTCATTTTCAAAGAAAAAACAAATCCCTGATGATGTCAGTAGGCATTACAAGCATGGAAAAATGATTGAAAAACAAATTATATTCTTGTAATATAAGGGTTTTCGTATATACAATTTTAAGTGTGTTAGAGTATTTAATAAATTCGAAATTTTTATCAATAAAACATTTCAATCATTTACTAATAATATTTTTTCTTATAATTCATAAATCACATATCACATAGAAGCTGTATAGTGTTATTAATGCATCGGAATTTAGGCTACTGTATGGAAGAACATCACAATCAAGAATTAGTTTTGTAGAAATTTTATAAAAATATGTACATAAAGAATGGTAATGAAAAGTTTTAATTATTAATGTAAAAAAAAATTCATAAATATTTTTTATGCTTCGCTGGATTTTTTTTACTAAATATTTTCATTCCCTTTCTTCGTATACCCATTGCCTCTGGTTTATTTCTATTCAATACTTTTTTCACATCTTGCACTCGGTTTTGGCGTAGTTCCTAGGAATGCCACATTTTACGAAGTTGGAAATATAATCAAGCAATAAGGTGAGCAAAACAAATTATATTCTTGTAATACAAGGTATTTTGGATATAAAATTTAAAGAGTGATATTTTTTTTTCTCATATTTGGAATCTTTTCCACACTTAAAGAAAATCAATAATGTACTAAAATTTCTTTTCTTCTAATTTACAAATCACAAAACATATTGAACCTGTATACTTTCATTACAGCATTGGAATTTAGGCTACAGGACTGAACATCATAATAAAAGTATAATTTTGATTAAAATTTTTTTTAAAGATATGTAAAGAAAGGAAATGAAAAGTTTCAATTTTTGAGAAAAAGAAATGTGATAACAACATGTTTTGAGCTATGATATATGTTTATGGTTAGCAAAAGAATCTCTTCTTTTGGAAGAACCTGGCCATGAAAATGTAGTTCTATAGAACAGGAACATCTCCATTTAATATATCATGATTTTTTCATTTTTCAAAATGCAAGTTGCAACTTTTTCTTTGATAAATATTTCACATTCATTGTTGTAAAATTAGGATCCTATTTTAGTACATATATTTAAAACATATATTTTGGAGAATTATTTCAGTTTGTTAGAATGCTTTTCATTTTATTTCTGATATGTATTCTGTATCTATAAATATGATTTTTATGTTATACAATTTACTTTAATGTGACCAAATAGCTTGAAAAAGAAAAAAGTTCATTTTCTAAACAAAAACTCCTTAGATGCAGAAAAAAAAGTTTTTATGCTTTTCTGAATCTTTATAATTAAAAATTTTCATTTCCTTTCTTCATATATCCATTGTATAAAGTTTGATTTTAACTAATTCTGTTTTGTAATCTCCTGCTTGATTTTGAAATACTTCCTCATGTTCTTATGAAAGAACACATATTCTAATTGTAAAAGTAAATATATTTTTATCTTAATTTCTTATCTATTCATACTCTCTGATATTACATTTTCATCAGGTGTATAAATGACAAAAGCTTATCTAGGAATGCACTCACATTTGCAAAAATTACAAAGAGTATTGATCATATATTCAAAAATTTTATAGGTACATATATTCTAAATGTAAAAATAAACAAATTCTTATCTTAATTTCTTATCTATTTAAACTTTCTGCTACTACATTGCCATCAGGTGTGTAAAGGACAAAAGATTTTCTTCAAATTCCCTCATCTTAACCAATTACAAAGAATGCTCAACATATACATCCCCGCGACAAAAAGATAGGAACAAAGGGTTTTCTCTTTGATTTTTCATAAAACTACGTTATCTAAATTGTACTTACCATTTATTATTATTATAAAATAACACTTATCCTGGACTGATTTTCGTTTTAAGACTAAATTTTTTCTAATTTAAGACTACACTCAGCAACAAAGAGATAGGAAGAAAGGGTTTCTTTAAATTTTTCATAAAATAACATTATCTAAATTGTGCTGATCATTTATTATCATAACAAAATATTATCATATCAAAAACATATTAATTTAATACATATATTTTTGTGAATGATTTCAGTTTGTTAGAATGCTTTTCATTTTAGTTCTGATATGTATTCTGTATCTATAAATATGATTTTTATGTTATACAATTTAATTTAACATGACCAAATATCTTGAAAAAGAAAAAGTTCATTTTCTAAACAAAAACTCCTTAGATGCAGAAAAAAAAGTTTTTATGCTTACCGAATCTTTATAATTATAAATTTTCATTTCCTTTATTCATATATCCATTGTATAAAGTTTGATTTTAACTAATTCTGTTTTGTAATCTCCTGCTTGATTTTGAAATACTTCCTCATGTTCTTATGAAAGAACACATATTCTAATTGTAAAAGTAAATATATTTTTATCTCAATTTCTTATCTTTTCATACTCTCTGATATTACATTTTCATCAGGTGTACAAATGACAAAAGTTATCTAGAAATACACTCAAATTTGCGAAAATTTTAAAGAGTATTGGTCATATATTCAAAAATTTTATAGGTACACATATTCTAAATGTAAAATTAAACAAATTCTTATATTAATTTCTTATCTATTTAAACTTTCTGCTACTACATTGCCATCAGGTGTATAAAATACAAAAGATTTTCTTCAAATTCCTTCATCTTAACAAATTACAAAGAATGCTCAACATATACATCCCCGCGACAAAAAGATAGGAACGAAGGGTTTTTCTTTGATTTTTCATAAAACTACGTTATCTAAATTGTACTTATCATTTATTATTATTATAAAATAACACTAATCCTGGACTAATTTTCGTTTTAAGACTAATTTTTTTCTAATTTAAAACTACACTCCGCAACAAAGAGATAGGAAGAAAGGTTTTTTTTAAATTTTTCATAAAATAACATTATCTAAATTGTGCTGATCATTTGTTATCATAACAAAATATTATCATATCAAAAATATATTAATTTAATACATATATTTTTGTGAATAATTTCAGTTTGTTAGAATGCTTTTCATTTTAGTTCTGATATGTATTCTGTATCTATAAATATGATTTTTATGTTATACAATTTACTTTAATGTGACCAAATAGCTTGGAAAAGAAAAAAGTTCATTTTCTAAACAAAAACTTCTTAGATGCAGAAAAAAAAGTTTTTATGCTTTTCTGAATCTTTATAATCAAAAATTTTCATTTCCTTTCTTCATATATCCATTGTATAAAGTTTGATTTTAACTAATTCTGTTTTGTAATCTCCTGCTTGATTTTGAAATACTTCCTCATGTTCTTATGAAAGAACACATATTCTAATTGTAAAAGTAAATATATTTTTATCTTAATTTCTTATCTATTCATACTCTCTGATATTACATTTTCATCAGGTGTATAAATGACAAAAGCTTATCTAGGAATGCACTCACATTTTCAAAAATTACAGAGAGTATTGATCATATATTCAAAAATTTTATAGGTACATATATTCTAAGTGTAAAAATAAACAAATTCTTATCTTAATTTCTTATCTATTTAAACTTTCTGCTACTACATTGCCATCAGGTGTGTAAAGTACAAAAGATTTTCTTCAAATTCCCTCATCTTAAAAAATTACAAAGAATGCTCAACATATATATACCACTTCTATCTCACATAAAGCACTTCATTGTCTTATTGAATGTATTTTTTATCTATTTAAAGCATTTTTTATTCAGGACATATTTTTTATAGATAAATAAGTGTGGATAATAGTTAGTCATCTATAAGATTAAGAGAAAATTTGTACCAATCAGACAAAAGCCGACGTATATCTGAAATTAAATATCATGAATATCAGATTTGTAAACATTGCCATATATATAAAAACAAAAATTCATGGAATTTGTACTTTCATTATTATGTTCTAAAAAATTTATTTTTTATAAATATAGTAGAGTTCAAAATGATAGAAGGGAAATATTTAAAAAAAAAAATGCATACATTAGTATTAATTCTTTTTCAAACAAAAAAGAAATGCCTGATGAAGTCAGTAGTCATTACAAGCATCGAAAAATTATTGAAAAACAAATTATATTCTTGTATTATAAGGGATTTCGTATATAGAATTTTAAGTGTGTTTGAGTATTTAATAAATTCGAAATTTTTATAAATTAAAGATTTCAATAATTTACTAATAATATTTTTTCTTATAATTCAAAAATCACTTAACATATAGAAGCTGTATACTGTTATTAAAGCATCGGAATTTAGGCTACTGAATGGAAGAACATCACAATCAAGAATTAGTTTTGTAGAAATTTAAAAAAAAAATATATATATATAAAAAATGTTAATGAAAAGTTTAAATTATTGACGTAAGAAAAATTCATAAATATATATATATATATATTTTTTAATTTTTCTTTTGGAAGAAGTTGGTCATGAAAAAGTAATTGTATAAAACATGTATTCTTTATAAGTTAAGAAATACAGAAGTTTTTTTTCCTGATGTATGGTCAAGAAAATATAAAGCATCATTACAGAAAAAGAATAATTATTACAAATTAAGCGAAACTCAGTGTAAGAAAAAAATGCAGATACATTAAACAAAAATTAGAGCAGTGTACTCAATTTATGATATTGAATTTGAAGTCCCTCTCTGATATGTAAGTTGATATATAAGTAAAATTTTATATGAGAATAATATACAGTTTTATGCTAAGTAGTTTGTTAAGCAATGAAAGGTTTAGTATCAAAAGAGTAAACTTAGGAATTAAAATTAAATCATGTAGTTATTAAGGAATAATTTGCATCAAAAGTGACATTATTTGAAATTCTAATGAAGGAAAAGCAAAGATATTACAAATTTTGACTTGATTAACTTAAATAAATTTCAATTCTCAAAAGACTATAACTAAATAAACTTATCATATATTTAATACACTTATTTTGATGACTAATTTTAGTTCATTAGATTATTCTTCATTTGTTCTTGTATATTATTCTGGAACTAGTTAAATTTATGTTGTCCAAACATCGTACAAAAATGGAAAGTTTTCTTTATAAACAGAAACATCTTAGATAAAAAAAAAATATTTTTTTTATGCTTTTCTGGTTTGTTTTGACTAAATATTTTCATTCCTTTTCTTCTTATATCCATTGCCTCAGGTATATTTCTATTTAACTCTTTTTTCACATCTTACACTGGGTTTTGGTGTAGTTTCTTGGAATGCCACATTGTACAAAGTAGGAAATATAATTAAGCAATTAGAATAGGAAAACAATTTATATTCTTGCAGTATAAGGTATTTGGATATAAAATTTAAAGAGTTATAGTTTTTTTCTCATATTTTGCATCTTTTCGACACTTAAAGAAAATCAATAATTTACTAAATATTATTTTCTTCTAATTTACAAATCACAAAACATATTGAACCTGTATACTTTCGTTACAGCATTGGAATTTAGGCTACAGGACTGAACATCATAATAAAAGAATAATTTTGATTAAATTTTTTTTTAAAGATATGTAAAGAAAGGAAATGAAAAGTTTCAATTTTTGAGAAAAAGAAATGTGATAACAACATGTTTTGAGCTATGATATATGTTTATGGTTAGCAAAAGAATCTCTTCTTTTGGAAGAACCTGGCCATGAAAATGTAGTTCTATAGAACAGGAACATCTCCATTTAATATATCATGATTTTTTCATTTTTCAAAATGCAAGTTGCAACTTTTTCTTTGATAAATATTTCACATTCATTGTTGTAAAATTAGGATCCTATTTTAGTACATATATTTAAAACATATATTTTGGAGAATTATTTCAGTTTGTTAGAATGCTTTTCATTTTATTTCTGATATGTATTCTGTATCTATAAATATGATTTTTATGTTATACAATTTACTTTAATGTGACCAAATAGCTTGAAAAAGAAAAAAGTTCATTTTCTAAACAAAAACTCCTTAGATGCAGAAAAAAAAGGTTTTATGCTTTTCTGAATCTTTATAATTAAAAATTTTCATTTCCTTCTTCATATATCCATTGTATAAAGTTTGATTTTAACTAATTCTGTTTTGTAATCTCCTGCTTGATTTTGAAATACTTCCTCATGTTCTTATGAAAGAACACATATTCTAATTGTAAAAGTAAATATATTTTTATCTTAATTTCTTATCTATTCAAACTCTCTGATATTACATTTTCATCAGGTGTATAAATGACAAAAGCTTATCTAGGAATGCACTCACATTTGCAAAAATTACAAAGAGTATTGATCATATATTCAAAAATTTTATAGGTACATATATTCTAAGTGTAAAAATAAACAAATTCTTATCTTAATTTCTTATCTATTTAAACTTTCTGCTACTACATTGCCATCAGGTGTGTAAAGGACAAAAAATTTTCTTCAAATTCCCTCATCTTAAAAAAATACAAAGAATGCTGAACGTATACACCCTGCGACAAAAAGATAGGAACAAAGTGTTTTTTCTTTGATTTTTCATAAAATAACGTTATCTAAATTGTGCTTATCATTTATTATTATTATAAAATAACACTATTCCTGGACTAATTTTCGTTTTAAGACTAATTTAGAAAAGTCTTAAGACTAAAATATTTCTAATTTAAGACTACACTGAGCGACAAAAACATAGGAGCAAAGGGTTTCTTTAAATTTTTCATAAAATAACATTATCTAAATTGTGCTGATCATATATTATCATAACAAAATATTATCATATCAAAAAACATATTAATTTAACATATATTTTGGTGAATTATTTCAGTTTGTTAGAATGCTTTTCATTTTATTTCTGATATGTATTCTATATCTATAAATAAGGTTTTTATGTTATACAATTTAATTTAACATGACCAAATATCTTGAAAAAGAAAAAGTTCATTTTCTAAACAAAAACTCCTTAGATGCAGAAAAAAAAGTTTTTATGCTTACCGAATCTTTATAATTATAAATTTTCATTTCCTTTATTCATATATCCGTTGTATAAAGTTTGATTTTAACTAATTTTATTTTGTAATCTCCTACTTGATTTTGAAATACTTCCTCATGTTCTTATGAAAGAACACATATTCTAATTGTAAAAGTAAATATATTTTTATCTCAATTTCTTGTCTTTTCATACTCTCTGATATTACATTTTCATCAGGTGTACAAATGACAAAAGTTATCTAGAAATGCACTCAAATTTGCGAAAATTTTAAAGAGTATTGGTCATATATTCAAAAATTTTGTAGGTACACATATTCTAAATGTAAAATTAAACAAACTCTTATATTAATTTCTTATCTATTTAAACTTTCTGCTACTACATTGCCATCAGGTGTATAAAGGAGAAAAGATTTTCTTCAAATTCCTTCATCTTAACAAATTACAAAGAATGCTCAACATATACATCCCCGCGACAAAAAGATAGGAACAAAGGGTTTTTCTTTGATTTTTCATAAAACTACGTTATCTAAATTGTACTTATCATTTATTATTATTATAAAATAACACTAATCCTGGACTAATTTTCGTTTTAAGACTAATTTTTTTCTAATTTAAAACTACACTCCGCAACAAAGAGATAGGAAGAAAGGGTTTTTTTAAATTTTTCATAAAATAACATTATCTAAATTGTGCTGATCATTTGTTATCATAACAAAATATTATCATATCAAAAATATATTAACTTAATACATATATTTTTGTGAATAATTTCAGTTTGTTAGAATGCTTTTCATTTTAGTTCTGATATGTATTCTGTATCTATAAATATGATTTTGATGTTATACAATTTACTTTAATGTGACCAAATAGCTTGAAAAAGAAAAAAAAGTTCATTTTCTAAACAAAAACTCCTTAGATGCAGAAAAAAAGGTTTTATGCTTTTCTGAATCTTTATAATTAAAAATTTTCATTTCCTTTCTTCATATATCCATTGTATAAAGTTTGATTTTAACTAATTCTGTTTTGTAATCTCCTGCTTGATTTTGAAATACTTCCTCATGTTCTTATGAAAGAACACATATTCTAATTGTAAAAGTAAATATATTTTTATCTTAATTTCTTATCTATTCATACTCTCTGATATTACATTTTCATCAGGTGTATAAATGACAAAAGCTTATCTAGGAATGCACTCACATTTGCAAAAATTACAGAGAGTATTGATCATATATTCAAAAATTTTATAGGTACATATATTCTAAGTGTAAAAATAAACAAATTCTTATCTTAATTTCTTATCTATTTAAACTTTCTGCTACTACATTGCCATCAGGTGTGTAAAGGACAAAAGATTTTCTTCAGATTCCCTCATCTTAAAAAATTACAAAGAATGCTCAACATATATATACCACTTCTATCTCACATAAAGCACTTCATTGTCTTATTGAATGTATTTTTTATCTATTTAAAGCATTTTTTATTCAGGACATATTTTTTATAGATAAATAAGTGTCGATAATAGTTTGTCATCTATGAGATTAAGAGAAAATTTGTACCAATAAGACAAAAGCTGACGTTTATCTGAAACTAAATATCATGAATATCAGATTTGTAAAAATTGCCATATATATAAAAAAAAATTCATGGAATTTGTACTTTCATTATTATGTTCTAAAAAATTTACTTTAAATAAATATAGTAGAGTTCAAAATGACAGGAGGGAAATATTTAAAAAAAAATGTATACATTAGTATTAATTCATTTTCAAAGAAAAATCAAATCCCTGATGATGTCAGTAGGCATTACAAGCATGGAAAAATGATTGAAAAACAAATTATATTCTTGTAATATAAGGGTTTTCGTATATACAATTTTAAGTGTGTTAGAGTATTTAATAAATTCGAAATTTTTATCAATAAAACATTTCAATCATTTACTAATAATATTTTTTCTTATAATTCATAAATCACATATCACATAGAAGCTGTATACTGTTATTAATGCATCGGAATTTAGGCTACTGTATGGAAGAACATCACAATAAAGAATTAGTTTTGTAGAAATTTTATAAAAATATGTACATAAAGAATGGTAATGAAAAGTTTTAATTATTAATGTAAAAAAAATTCATAAATATTTTTTATGCTTCGCTGGATTTTTTTTACTAAATATTTTCATTCCCTTTCTTCGTATACCCATTGCCTCTGGTTTATTTCTATTCAATACTTTTTTCACATCTTGCACTCGGTTTTGGCGTAGTTCCTAGGAATGCCACATTTTACGAAGTTGGAAATATAATCAAGCAATAAGGTGAGCAAAACAAATTATATTCTTGTAATACAAGGTATTTTGGATATAAAATTTAAAGAGTGATATTTTTTTTTCTCATATTTGGAATCTTTTCCACACTTAAAGAAAATCAATAATGTACTAAAATTTCTTTTCTTCTAATTTACAAATCACAAAACATATTGAACCTGTATACTTTCATTACAGCATTGGAATTTAGGCTACAGGACTGAACATCATAATAAAAGTATAATTTTGATTAAAATTTTTTTTAAAGATATGTAAAGAAAGGAAATGAAAAGTTTCAATTTTTGAGAAAAAGAAATGTGATAACAACATGTTTTGAGCTATGATATATGTTTATGGTTAGCAAAAGAATCTCTTCTTTTGGAAGAACCTGGCCATGAAAATGTAGTTCTATAGAACAGGAACATCTCCATTTAATATATCATGATTTTTTCATTTTTCAAAATGCAAGTTGCAACTTTTTCTTTGATAAATATTTCACATTCATTGTTGTAAAATTAGGATCCTATTTTAGTACATATATTTAAAACATATATTTTGGAGAATTATTTCAGTTTGTTAGAATGCTTTTCATTTTATTTCTGATATGTATTCTGTATCTATAAATATGATTTTTATGTTATACAATTTACTTTAATGTGACCAAATAGCTTGAAAAAGAAAAAAGTTCATTTTCTAAACAAAAACTCCTTAGATGCAGAAAAAAAAGTTTTTATGCTTTTCTGAATCTTTATAATTAAAAATTTTCATTTCCTTTCTTCATATATCCATTGTATAAAGTTTGATTTTAACTAATTCTGTTTTGTAATCTCCTGCTTGATTTTGAAATACTTCCTCATGTTCTTATGAAAGAACACATATTCTAATTGTAAAAGTAAATATATTTTTATCTTAATTTCTTATCTATTCATACTCTCTGATATTACATTTTCATCAGGTGTATAAATGACAAAAGCTTATCTAGGAATGCACTCACATTTGCAAAAATTACAAAGAGTATTGATCATATATTCAAAAATTTTATAGGTACATATATTCTAAGTGTAAAAATAAACAAATTCTTATCTTAATTTCTTATCTATTTAAACTTTCTGCTACTACATTGCCATCAGGTTTGTAAAGGACAAAAAATTTTCTTCAAATTCCCTCATCTTAAAAAAATACAAAGAATGCTGAACGTATACACCCTGCGACAAAAAGATAGGAACAAAGGGTTTTTTCTTTGATTTTTCATAAAATAACGTTATCTAAATTGTGCTTATCATTTATTATTATTATAAAATAACACTATTCCTGGACTAATTTTCGTTTTAAGACTAATTTAGAAAAGTCTTAAGACTAAAATATTTCTAATTTAAGACTACACTGAGCGACAAAAACATAGGAGCAAAGGGTTTCTTTAAATTTTTCATAAAATAACATTATCTAAATTGTGCTGATCATATATTATCATAACAAAATATTATCATATCAAAAAACATATTAATTTAACATATATTTTGGTGAATTATTTCAGTTTGTTAGAATGCTTTTCATTTTATTTCTGATATGTATTCTATATCTATAAATAAGGTTTTTATGTTATACAATTTAATTTAACATGACCAAATATCTTGAAAAAGAAAAAGTTCATTTTCTAAACAAAAACTCCTTAGATGCAGAAAAAAAAGTTTTTATGCTTACCGAATCTTTATAATTATAAATTTTCATTTCCTTTATTCATATATCCGTGGTATAAAGTTTGATTTTAACTAATTTTATTTTGTAATCTCCTACTTGATTTTGAAATACTTCCTCATGTTCTTATGAAAGAACACATATTCTAATTGTAAAAGTAAATATATTTTTATCTCAATTTCTTGTCTTTTCATACTCTCTGATATTACATTTTCATCAGGTGTACAAATGACAAAAGTTATCTAGAAATGCACTCAAATTTGCGAAAATTTTAAAGAGTATTGGTCATATATTCAAAAATTTTGTAGGTACACATATTCTAAATGTAAAATTAAACAAACTCTTATATTAATTTCTTATCTATTTAAACTTTCTGCTACTACATTGCCATCAGGTGTATAAAGGAGAAAAGATTTTCTTCAAATTCCTTCATCTTAACAAATTACAAAGAATGCTCAACATATACATCCCCGCGACAAAAAGATAGGAACAAAGGGTTTTTCTTTGATTTTTCATAAAACTACGTTATCTAAATTGTACTTATCATTTATTATTATTATAAAATAACACTAATCCTGGACTAATTTTCGTTTTAAGACTAATTTTTTTCTAATTTAAAACTACACTCCGCAACAAAGAGATAGGAAGAAAGGGTTTTTTTAAATTTTTCATAAAATAACATTATCTAAATTGTGCTGATCATTTGTTATCATAACAAAATATTATCATATCAAAAATATATTAATTTAATACATATATTTTTTTGAATAATTTCAGTTTGTTAGAATGCTTTTCATTTTAGTTCTGATATGTATTCTGTATCTATAAATATGATTTTGATGTTATACAATTTACTTTAATGTGACCAAATAGCTTGAAAAAGAAAAAAAAGTTCATTTTCTAAACAAAAACTCCTTAGATGCAGAAAAAAAAGGTTTTATGCTTTTCTGAATCTTTATAATTAAAAATTTTCATTTCCTTTCTTCATATATCCATTGTATAAAGTTTGATTTTAACTAATTCTGTTTTGTAATCTCCTGCTTGATTTTGAAATACTTCCTCATGTTCTTATGAAAGAACACATATTCTAATTGTAAAAGTAAATATATTTTTATCTTAATTTCTTATCTATTCATACTCTCTGATATTACATTTTCATCAGGTGTATAAATGACAAAAGCTTATCTAGGAATGCACTCACATTTGCAAAAATTACAGAGAGTATTGATCATATATTCAAAAATTTTATAGGTACATATATTCTAAGTGTAAAAATAAACAAATTCTTATCTTAATTTCTTATCTATTTAAACTTTCTGCTACTACATTGCCATCAGGTGTGTAAAGGACAAAAGATTTTCTTCAGATTCCCTCATCTTAAAAAATTACAAAGAATGCTCAACATATATATACCACTTCTATCTCACATAAAGCACTTCATTGTCTTATTGAATGTATTTTTTATCTATTTAAAGCATTTTTTATTCAGGACATATTTTTTATAGATAAATAAGTGTCGATAATAGTTTGTCATCTATGAGATTAAGAGAAAATTTGTACCAATAAGACAAAAGCTGACGTATATCTGAAACTAAATATCATGAATATCAGATTTGTAAAAATTGCCATATATATAAAAAAAAATTCATGGAATTTGTACTTTCATTATTATGTTCTAAAAAATTTACTTTAAATAAATATAGTAGAGTTCAAAATGACAGGAGGGAAATATTTAAAAAAAAATGTATACATTAGTATTAATTCATTTTCAAAGAAAAATCAAATCCCTGATGATGTCAGTAGGCATTACAAGCATGGAAAAATGATTGAAAAACAAATTATATTCTTGTAATATAAGGGTTTTCGTATATACAATTTTAAGTGTGTTAGAGTATTTAATAAATTCGAAATTTTTATAAATTAAAGATTTCAATAATTTACTAATAATATTTTTTCTTATAATTCAAAAATCACTTAACATATAGAAGCTGTATACTGTTATTAAAGCATCGGAATTTAGGCTACTGAATGGAAGAACATCACAATCAAGAATTAGTTTTGTAGAAATTTTAAAAAAAATATATATATATAAAAAATGTTAATGAAAAGTTTAAATTATTGACGTAAGAAAAATTCATAAATATATATATATATATATATTTTAATTTTTCTTTTGGAAGAAGTTGGTCATGAAAAAGTAATTGTATAAAACATGTATTCTTTATAAGTTAAGAAATACAGAAGTTTTTTTTCCTGATGTATGGTCAAGAAAATATAAAGCATCATTACAGAAAAAGAATAATTATTACAAATTAAGCGAAACTCAGTGTAAGAAAAAAATGCAGATACATTAAACAAAAATTAGAGCAGTGTACTCAATTTATGATATTGAATTTGAAGTCCCTCTCTGATATGTAAGTTGATATATAAGTAAAATTTTATATGAGAATAATATACAGTTTTATGCTAAGTAGTTTTTTAAGCAATGAAAGGTTTAGTATCAAAAGAGTAAACTTAGGAATTAAAATTAAATCATGTAGTTATTAAGGAATAATTTGCATCAAAAGTGACATTATTTGAAATTCTAATGAAGGAAAAGCAAAGATATTACAAATTTTGACTTGATTAACTTAAATAAATTTCAATTCTCAAAAGACTATAACTAAATAAACTTATCATATATTTAATACACTTATTTTGATGACTAATTTTAGTTCATTAGATTATTCTTCATTTGTTCTTGTATATTATTCTGGAACTAGTTAAATTTATGTTGTCCAAACATCGTACAAAAATGGAAAGTTTTCTTTATAAACAAAAACATCTTAGATAAAAAAAAAATATTTTTTTTATGCTTTTCTGGTTTGTTTTGACTAAATATTTTCATTCCTTTTCTTCTTATATCCATTGCCTCAGGTATATTTCTATTTAACTCTTTTTTCACATCTTACACTGGGTTTTGGTGTAGTTTCTTGGAATGCCACATTGTACAAAGTAGGAAATATAATTAAGCAATTAGAATAGGAAAACAATTGATATTCTTGCAGTATAAGGTATTTGGATATAAAATTTAAAGAGTTATAGTTTTTTTCTCATATTTTGCATCTTTTCGACACTTAAAGAAAATCAATAATTTACTAAATATTATTTTCTTCTAATTTACAAATCACAAAACATATTGAACCTGTATACTTTCGTTACAGCATTGGAATTTAGGCTACAGGACTGAACATCATAATAAAAGAATAATTTTGATTAAATTTTTTTTTAAAGATATGTAAAGAAAGGAAATGAAAAGTTTCAATTTTTGAGAAAAAGAAATGTGATAACAACATGTTTTGAGCTATGATATATGTTTATGGTTAGCAAAAGAATCTCTTCTTTTGGAAGAACCTGGCCATGAAAATGTAGTTCTATAGAACAGGAACATCTCCATTTAATATATCATGATTTTTTCATTTTTCAAAATGCAAGTTGCAACTTTTTCTTTGATAAATATTTCACATTCATTGTTGTAAAATTAGGATCCTATTTTAGTACATTTATTTAAAACATATATTTTGGAGAATTATTTCAGTTTGTTAGAATGCTTTTCATTTTATTTCTGATATGTATTCTGTATCTATAAATATGATTTTTATGTTATACAATTTACTTTAATGTGACCAAATAGCTTGAAAAAGAAAAAAGTTCATTTTCTAAACAAAAACTCCTTAGATGCAGAAAAAAAAGGTTTTATGCTTTTCTGAATCTTTATAATTAAAAATTTTCATTTCCTTCTTCATATATCCATTGTATAAAGTTTGATTTTAACTAATTCTGTTTTGTAATCTCCTGCTTGATTTTGAAATACTTCCTCATGTTCTTATGAAAGAACACATATTCTAATTGTAAAAGTAAATATATTTTTATCTTAATTTCTTATCTATTCATACTCTCTGATATTACATTTTCATCAGGTGTATAAATGACAAAAGCTTATCTAGGAATGCACTCACATTTGCAAAAATTACAAAGAGTATTGATCATATATTCAAAAATTTTATAGGTACATATATTCTAAGTGTAAAAATAAACAAATTCTTATCTTAATTTCTTATCTATTTAAACTTTCTGCTACTACATTGCCATCAGGTGTGTAAAGGACAAAAAATTTTCTTCAAATTCCCTCATCTTAAAAAAATACAAAGAATGCTGAACGTATACACCCTGCGACAAAAAGATAGGAACAAAGTGTTTTTTCTTTGATTTTTCATAAAATAACGTTATCTAAATTGTGCTTATCATTTATTATTATTATAAAATAACACTATTCCTGGACTAATTTTCGTTTTAAGACTAATTTAGAAAAGTCTTAAGACTAAAATATTTCTAATTTAAGACTACACTGAGCGACAAAAACATAGGAGCAAAGGGTTTCTTTAAATTTTTCATAAAATAACATTATCTAAATTGTGCTGATCATATATTATCATAACAAAATATTATCATATCAAAAAACATATTAATTTAACATATATTTTGGTGAATTATTTCAGTTTGTTAGAATGCTTTTCATTTTATTTCTGATATGTATTCTATATCTATAAATAAGGTTTTTATGTTATACAATTTAATTTAACATGACCAAATATCTTGAAAAAGAAAAAGTTCATTTTCTAAACAAAAACTCCTTAGATGCAGAAAAAAAAGTTTTTATGCTTACCGAATCTTTATAATTATAAATTTTCATTTCCTTTATTCATATATCCGTTGTATAAAGTTTGATTTTAACTAATTTTATTTTGTAATCTCCTACTTGATTTTGAAATACTTCCTCATGTTCTTATGAAAGAACACATATTCTACTTGTAAAAGTAAATATATTTTTATCTCAATTTCTTATCTTTTCATACTCTCTGATATTACATTTTCATCAGGTGTACAAATGACAAAAGTTATCTAGAAATACACTCAAATTTGCGAAAATTTTAAAGAGTATTGGTCATATATTCAAAAATTTTATAGGTACACATATTCTAAATGTAAAATTAAACAAATTCTTATATTAATTTCTTATCTATTTAAACTTTCTGCTACTACATTGCCATCAGGTGTATAAAATACAAAAGATTTTCTTCAAATTCCTTCATCTTAACAAATTACAAAGAATGCTCAACATATACATCCCCGCGACAAAAAGATAGGAACAAAGGGTTTTTCTTTGATTTTTCATAAAACTACGTTATCTAAATTGTACTTATCATTTATTATTATTATAAAATAACACTAATCCTGGACTAATTTTCGTTTTAAGACTAATTTTTTTCTAATTTAAAACTACACTCCGCAACAAAGAGATAGGAAGAAAGGTTTTTTTTAAATTTTTCATAAAATAACATTATCTAAATTGTGCTGATCATTTGTTATCATAACAAAATATTATCATATCAAAAATATATTAATTTAATACATATATTTTTGTGAATAATTTCAGTTTGTTAGAATGCTTTTCATTTTAGTTCTGATATGTATTCTGTATCTATAAATATGATTTTTATGTTATACAATTTACTTTAATGTGACCAAATAGCTTGAAAAAGAAAAAAGTTCATTTTCTAAACAAAAACTTCTTAGATGCAGAAAAAAAAGGTTTTATGCTTTTCTGAATCTTTATAATTAAAAATTTTCATTTCCTTTCTTCATATATCCATTGTATAAAGTTTGATTTTAACTAATTCTGTTTTGTAATCTCCTGCTTGATTTTGAAATACTTCCTCATGTTCTTATGAAAGACCACATATTCTAATTGTAAAAGTAAATATATTTTTATCTTAATTTCTTATCTATTCATACTCTCTGATATTACATTTTCATCAGGTGTATAAATGACAAAAGCTTATCTAGGAATGCACTCACATTTTCAAAAATTACAGAGAGTATTGATCATATATTCAAAAATTTTATAGGTACATATATTCTAAGTGTAAAAATAAACAAATTCTTATCTTAATTTCTTATCTATTTAAACTTTCTGCTACTACATTGCCATCAGGTGTGTAAAGTACAAAAGATTTTCTTCAAATTCCCTCATCTTAAAAAATTACAAAGAATGCTCAACATATATATACCACTTCTATCTCACATAAAGCACTTCATTGTCTTATTGAATGTATTTTTTATCTATTTAAAGCATTTTTTATTCAGGACATATTTTTTATAGATAAATAAGTGTGGATAATAGTTAGTCATCTATAAGATTAAGAGAAAATTTGTACCAATCAGACAAAAGCCGACGTATATCTGAAATTAAATATCATGAATATCAGATTTGTAAACATTGCCATATATATAAAAACAAAAATTCATGGAATTTGTACTTTCATTATTATGTTCTAAAAAATTTATTTTTTATAAATATAGTAGAGTTCAAAATGATAGAAGGGAAATATTTAAAAAAAAAAATGCATACATTAGTATTAATTCTTTTTCAAACAAAAAAGAAATGCCTGATGAAGTCAGTAGTCATTACAAGCATCGAAAAATTATTGAAAAACAAATTATATTCTTGTATTATAAGGGATTTCGTATATAGAATTTTAAGTGTGTTTGAGTATTTAATAAATTCGAAATTTTTATAAATTAAAGATTTCAATAATTTACTAATAATATTTTTTCTTATAATTCAAAAATCACTTAACATATAGAAGCTGTATACTGTTATTAAAGCATCGGAATTTAGGCTACTGAATGGAAGAACATCACAATCAAGAATTAGTTTTGTAGAAATTTTAAAAAAAAATATATATATAAAAAATGTTAATGAAAAGTTTAAATTATTGACGTAAGAAAAATTCATAAATATATATATATATATATATTTTAATTTTTCTTTTGGAAGAAGTTGGTCATGAAAAAGTAATTGTATAAAACATGTATTCTTTATAAGTTAAGAAATACAGAAGTTTTTTTTCCTGATGTATGGTCAAGAAAATATAAAGCATCATTACAGAAAAAGAATAATTATTACAAATTAAGCGAAACTCAGTGTAAGAAAAAAATGCAGATACATTAAACAAAAATTAGAGCAGTGTACTCAATTTATGATATTGAATTTGAAGTCCCTCTCTGATATGTAAGTTGATATATAAGTAAAATTTTATATGAGAATAATATACAGTTTTATGCTAAGTAGTTTTTTAAGCAATGAAAGGTTTAGTATCAAAAGAGTAAACTTAGGAATTAAAATTAAATCATGTAGTTATTAAGGAATAATTTGCATCAAAAGTGACATTATTTGAAATTCTAATGAAGGAAAAGCAAAGATATTACAAATTTTGACTTGATTAACTTAAATAAATTTCAATTCTCAAAAGACTATAACTAAATAAACTTATCATATATTTAATACACTTATTTTGATGACTAATTTTAGTTCATTAGATTATTCTTCATTTGTTCTTGTATATTATTCTGGAACTAGTTAAATTTATGTTGTCCAAACATCGTACAAAAATGGAAAGTTTTCTTTATAAACAAAAACATCATAGATAAAAAAAAAATATTTTTTTTATGCTTTTCTGGTTTGTTTTGACTAAATATTTTCATTCCTTTTCTTCTTATATCCATTGCCTCAGGTATATTTCTATTTAACTCTTTTTTCACATCTTACACTGGGTTTTGGTGTAGTTTCTTGGAATGCCACATTGTACAAAGTAGGAAATATAATTAAGCAATTAGAATAGGAAAACAATTGATATTCTTGCAGTATAAGGTATTTGGATATAAAATTTAAAGAGTTATAGTTTTTTTCTCATATTTTGCATCTTTTCGACACTTAAAGAAAATCAATAATTTACTAAATATTATTTTCTTCTAATTTACAAATCACAAAACATATTGAACCTGTATACTTTCGTTACAGCATTGGAATTTAGGCTACAGGACTGAACATCATAATAAAAGAATAATTTTGATTAAATTTTTTTTTAAAGATATGTAAAGAAAGGAAATGAAAAGTTTCAATTTTTGAGAAAAAGAAATGTGATAACAACATGTTTTGAGCTATGATATATGTTTATGGTTAGCAAAAGAATCTCTTCTTTTGGAAGAACCTGGCCATGAAAATGTAGTTCTATAGAACAGGAACATCTCCATTTAATATATCATGATTTTTTCATTTTTCAAAATGCAAGTTGCAACTTTTTCTTTGATAAATATTTCACATTCATTGTTGTAAAATTAGGATCCTATTTTAGTACATATATTTAAAACATATATTTTGGAGAATTATTTCAGTTTGTTAGAATGCTTTTCATTTTATTTCTGATATGTATTCTGTATCTATAAATATGATTTTTATGTTATACAATTTACTTTAATGTGACCAAATAGCTTGAAAAAGAAAAAAGTTCATTTTCTAAACAAAAACTCCTTAGATGCAGAAAAAAAAGGTTTTATGCTTTTCTGAATCTTTATAATTAAAAATTTTCATTTCCTTCTTCATATATCCATTGTATAAAGTTTGATTTTAACTAATTCTGTTTTGTAATCTCCTGCTTGATTTTGAAATACTTCCTCATGTTCTTATGAAAGAACACATATTCTAATTGTAAAAGTAAATATATTTTTATCTTAATTTCTTATCTATTCATACTCTCTGATATTACATTTTCATCAGGTGTATAAATGACAAAAGCTTATCTAGGAATGCACTCACATTTGCAAAAATTACAAAGAGTATTGATCATATATTCAAAAATTTTATAGGTACATATATTCTAAGTGTAAAAATAAACAAATTCTTATCTTAATTTCTTATCTATTTAAACTTTCTGCTACTACATTGCCATCAGGTGTGTAAAGGACAAAAAATTTTCTTCAAATTCCCTCATCTTAAAAAAATACAAAGAATGCTGAACGTATACACCCTGCGACAAAAAGATAGGAACAAAGTGTTTTTTCTTTGATTTTTCATAAAATAACGTTATCTAAATTGTGCTTATCATTTATTATTATTATAAAATAACACTATTCCTGGACTAATTTTCGTTTTAAGACTAATTTAGAAAAGTCTTAAGACTAAAATATTTCTAATTTAAGACTACACTGAGCGACAAAAACATAGGAGCAAAGGGTTTCTTTAAATTTTTCATAAAATAACATTATCTAAATTGTGCTGATCATATATTATCATAACAAAATATTATCATATCAAAAAACATATTAATTTAACATATATTTTGGTGAATTATTTCAGTTTGTTAGAATGCTTTTCATTTTATTTCTGATATGTATTCTATATCTATAAATAAGGTTTTTATGTTATACAATTTAATTTAACATGACCAAATATCTTGAAAAAGAAAAAGTTCATTTTCTAAACAAAAACTCCTTAGATGCAGAAAAAAAAGTTTTTATGCTTACCGAATCTTTATAATTATAAATTTTCATTTCCTTTATTCATATATCCGTTGTATAAAGTTTGATTTTAACTAATTTTATTTTGTAATCTCCTACTTGATTTTGAAATACTTCCTCATGTTCTTATGAAAGAACACATATTCTAATTGTAAAAGTAAATATATTTTTATCTCAATTTCTTGTCTTTTCATACTCTCTGATATTACATTTTCATCAGGTGTACAAATGACAAAAGTTATCTAGAAATGCACTCAAATTTGCGAAAATTTTAAAGAGTATTGGTCATATATTCAAAAATTTTGTAGGTACACATATTCTAAATGTAAAATTAAACAAACTCTTATATTAATTTCTTATCTATTTAAACTTTCTGCTACTACATTGCCATCAGGTGTATAAAGGAGAACAGATTTTCTTCAAATTCCTTCATCTTAACAAATTACAAAGAATGCTCAACATATACATCCCCGCGACAAAAAGATAGGAACAAAGGGTTTTTCTTTGATTTTTCATAAAACTACGTTATCTAAATTGTACTTATCATTTATTATTATTATAAAATAACACTAATCCTGGACTAATTTTCGTTTTAAGACTAATTTTTTTCTAATTTAAAACTACACTCCGCAACAAAGAGATAGGAAGAAAGGGTTTTTTTAAATTTTTCATAAAATAACATTATCTAAATTGTGCTGATCATTTGTTATCATAACAAAATATTATCATATCAAAAATATATTAATTTAATACATATATTTTTGTGAATAATTTCAGTTTGTTAGAATGCTTTTCATTTTAGTTCTGATATGTATTCTGTATCTATAAATATGATTTTTATGTTATACAATTTACTTTAATGTGACCAAATAGCTTGAAAAAGAAAAAAAAGTTCATTTTCTAAACAAAAACTCCTTAGATGCAGAAAAAAAAGGTTTTATGCTTTTCTGAATCTTTATAATTAAAAATTTTCATTTCCTTTCTTCATATATCCATTGTATAAAGTTTGATTTTAACTAATTCTGTTTTGTAATCTCCTGCTTGATTTTGAAATACTTCCTCATGTTCTTATGAAAGAACACATATTCTAATTGTAAAAGTAAATATATTTTTATCTTAATTTCTTATCTATTCATACTCTCTGATATTACATTTTCATCAGGTGTATAAATGACAAAAGCTTATCTAGGAATGCACTCACATTTGCAAAAATTACAGAGAGTATTTATCATATATTCAAAAATTTTATAGGTACATATATTCTAAGTGTAAAAATAAACAAATTCTTATCTTAATTTCTTATCTATTTAAACTTTCTGCTACTACATTGCCATCAGGTGTGTAAAGGACAAAAGATTTTCTTCAGATTCCCTCATCTTAAAAAATTACAAAGAATGCTCAACATATATATACCACTTCTATCTCACATAAAGCACTTCATTGTCTTATTGAATGTATTTTTTATCTATTTAAAGCATTTTTTATTCAGGACATATTTTTTATAGATAAATAAGTGTCGATAATAGTTTGTCATCTATGAGATTAAGAGAAAATTTGTACCAATAAGACAAAAGCTGACGTATATCTGAAACTAAATATCATGAACATCAGATTTGTAAAAATTGCCATATATATAAAAAAAAATTCATGGAATTTGTACTTTCATTATTATGTTCTAAAAAATTTACTTTAAATAAATATAGTAGAGTTCAAAATGACAGGAGGGAAATATTTAAAAAAAAATGTATACATTAGTATTAATTCATTTTCAAAGAAAAATCAAATCCCTGATGATGTCAGTAGGCATTACAAGCATGGAAAAATGATTGAAAAACAAATTATATTCTTGTAATATAAGGATTTTCGTATATACAATTTTAAGTGTGTTAGAGTATTTAATAAATTCGAAATTTTTATCAATAAAACATTTCAATCATTTACTAATAATATTTTTTCTTATAATTCATAAATCACATATCACATAGAAGCTGTATACTGTTATTAATGCATCGGAATTTAGGCTACTGTATGGAAGAACATCACAATAAAGAATTAGTTTTGTAGAAATTTTATAAAAATATGTACATAAAGAATGGAAATGAAAAGTTTTAATTATTAATGTAAAAAAAATTCATAAATATTTTTTATGCTTCGCTTGATTTTTTTTACTAAATATTTTCATTCCCTTTCTTCGTATACCCATTGCCTCTGGTTTATTTCTATTCAATACTTTTTTCACATCTTGCACTCGGTTTTGGCGTAGTTCCTAGGAATGCCACATTTTACGAAGTTGGAAATATAATCAAGCAATAAGGTGAGCAAAACAAATTATATTCTTGTAATACAAGGTATTTTGGATATAAAATTTAAAGAGTGATATTTTTTTTTCTCATATTTGGAATCTTTTCCACACTTAAAGAAAATCAATAATGTACTAAAATTTCTTTTCTTCTAATTTACAAATCACAAAACATATTGAACCTGTATACTTCCATTACAGCATTGGAATTTAGGCTACAGGACTGAACATCATAATAAAAGAATAATTTTGATTAAAATTTTTTTTAAAGATATGTAAAGAAAGGAAATGAAAAGTTTCAATTTTTGAGAAAAAGAAATGTGATAACAACATGTTTTGAGCTATGATATATGTTTATGGTTAGCAAAAGAATCTCTTCTTTTGGAAGAACCTGGCCATGAAAATGTAGTTCTATAGAACAGGAACATCTCCATTTAATATATCATGATTTTTTCATTTTTCAAAATGCAAGTTGCAACTTTTTCTTTGATAAATATTTCACATTCATTGTTGTAAAATTAGGATCCTATTTTAGTACATATATTTAAAACATATATTTTGGAGAATTATTTCAGTTTGTTAGAATGCCTTTCATTTTATTTCTGATATGTATTCTGTATCTATAAATATGATTTTTATGTTATACAATTTACTTTAATGTGACCAAATAGCTTGAAAAAGAAAAAAGTTCATTTTCTAAACAAAAACTCCTTAGATGCAGAAAAAAAAGGTTTTATGCTTTTCTGAATCTTTATAATTAAAAATTTTCATTTCCTTCTTCATATATCCATTGTATAAAGTTTGATTTTAACTAATTCTGTTTTGTAATCTCCTGCTTGATTTTGAAATACTTCCTCATGTTCTTATGAAAGAACACATATTCTAATTGTAAAAGTAAATATATTTTTATCTTAATTTCTTATCTATTCATACTCTCTGATATTACATTTTCATCAGGTGTATAAATGACAAAAGCTTATCTAGGAATGCACTCACACTTGCAAAAATTACAGAGAGTATTGATCATATATTCGAAAATTTTATAGGTACATATATTCTAAGTGTAAAAATAAACAAATTCTTATCTTAATTTCTTATTTATTTAAACTTTCTGCTACTACATTGCCATCAGGTGTGTAAAGGACAAAAAATTTTCTTCAAATTCCCTCATCTTAAAAAAATACAAAGAATGCTGAACGTATACACCCTGCGACAAAAAGATAGGAACAAAGGGTTTTTTCTTTGATTTTTCATAAAATAACGTTATCTAAATTGTGCTTATCATTTATTATTATTATAAAATAACACTATTCCTGGACTAATTTTCGTTTTAAGACTAATTTAGAAACGTCTTAAGACTAAAATATTTCTAATTTAAGACTACACTGAGCGACAAAAACATAGGAGCAAAGGGTTTCTTTAAATTTTTCATAAAATAACATTATCTAAATTGTGCTGATCATATATTATCATAACAAAATATTATCATATCAAAAAACATATTAATTTAACATATATTTTGGTGAATTATTTCAGTTTGTTAGAATGCTTTTCATTTTATTTCTGATATGTATTCTATATCTATAAATAAGTTTTTTATGTTATACACTTTAATTTAACATGACCAAATATCTTGAAAAAGAAAAAGTTCATTTTCTAAACAAAAACTCCTTAGATGCAGAAAAAAAAGTTTTTATGCTTACCGAATCTTTATAATTATAAATTTTCATTTCCTTTATTCATGTATCCGTTGTATAAAGTTTGATTTTAACTAATTTTATTTTGTAATCTCCTACTTGATTTTGAAATACTTCCTCATGTTCTTATGAAAGAACACATAGTCTAATTGTAAAAGTAAATATATTTTTATCTCAATTTCTTATCTTTTCATACTCTCTGATATTACATTTTCATCAGGTGTACAAATGACAAAAGTTATCTAGAAATGCACTCAAATTTGCGAAAATTTTAAAGAGTATTGGTCATATATTCAAAAATTTTATAGGTACACATATTCTAAATGTAAAATTAAACAAATTCTTATATTAATTTCTTATCTATTTAAACTTTCTGCTACTACATTGCCATCAGGTGTATAAAGGACAAAAGATTTTCTTCAAATTCCTTCATCTTAACAAATTACAAAGAATGCTCAACATATACATCCCCGTGACAAAAAGATAGGAACAAAGGGTTTTTCTTTGATTTTTCATAAAACTACGTTATCTAAATTGTACTTATCATTTATTATTATTATAAAATAACACTAATCCTGGACTAATTTTCGTTTTAAGACTAATTTTTTTCTAATTTAAAACTACACTCCGCAACAAAGAGATAGGAAGAAAGGGTTTTTTTAAATTTTTCATAAAATAACATTATCTAAATTGTGCTGATCATTTGTTATCATAACAAAATATTATCATATCAAAAATATATTAATTTAATACATATATTTTTGTGAATAATTTCAGTTTGTTAGAATGCTTTTCATTTTAGTTCTGATATGTATTCTGTATCTATAAATATGATTTTTATGTTATACAATTTACTTTAATGTGACCAAATAGCTTGAAAAAGAAAAAAGTTCATTTTCTAAACAAAAACTCCTTAGATGCAGAAAAAAAAGGTTTTATGCTTTTCTGAATCTTTATAATTAAAAATTTTCATTTCCTTTCTTCATATATCCATTGTATAAAGTTTGATTTTAACTAATTCTGTTTTGTAATCTCCTGCTTGATTTTGAAATACTTCCTCATGTTCTTATGAAAGAACACATATTCTAATTGTAAAAGTAAATATATTTTTATCTTAATTTCTTATCTATTCATACTCTCTGATATTACATTTTCATCAGGTGTATAAATGACAAAAGCTTATCTAGGAATGCACTCACATTTGCAAAAATTACAGAGAGTATTGATCATATATTCAAAAATTTTATAGGTACATATATTCTAAGTGTAAAAATAAACAAATTCTTATCTTAATTTCTTATCTATTTAAACTTTCTGCTACTACATTGCCATCAGGTGTGTAAAGGACAAAAGATTTTCTTCAAATTCCCTCATCTTAAAAAATTACAAAGAATGCTCAACATATATATACCACTTCTATCTCACATAAAGCACTTCATTGTCTTATTGAATGTATTTTTTATCTATTTAAAGCATTTTTTATTCAGGACATATTTTTTATAGATAAATAAGTGTGGATAATAGTTAGTCATCTATAAGATTAAGAGAAAATTTGTACCAATCAGACAAAAGCCGACGTATATCTGAAATTAAATATCATGAATATCATTGCCATATATATAAAAACAAAAATTCATGGAATTTGTACTTTCATTATTATGTTCTAAAAAATTTATTTTTTATAAATATAGTAGAGTTCAAAATGATAGAAGGAAATATTTAAAAAAAAAAATGCATACATTAGTATTAATTCTTTTTCAAACAAAAAAGAAATGCCTGATGAAGTCAGTAGTCATTACAACCATCGAAAAATTATTGAAAAACAAATTATATTCTTGTATTATAAGGGATTTCGTATATAGAATTTTAAGTGTGTTTGAGTATTTAATAAATTCGAAATTTTTATAAATTAAAGATTTCAATAATTTACTAATAATATTTTTTCTTATAATTCAAAAATCACTTAACATATAGAAGCTGTATACTGTTATTAAAGCATCGGAATTTAGGATACTGAATGGAAGAACATCACAATCAAGAATTAGTTTTGTAGAAATTTTTAAAAAATATATATATATAAAAAATGTTAATGAAAAGTTTAAATTATTGACGTAAGAAAAATTCATAAATATATATATATATATATTTTTTAATTTTTCTTTTGGAAGAAGTTGGTCATGAAAAAGTAATTGTATAAAACATGTATTCTTTATAAGTTAAGAAATACAGAAGTTTTTTTTCCTGATGTATGGTCAAGAAAATATAAAGCATCATTACAGAAAAAGAATAATTATTACAAATTAAGCGAAACTCAGTGTAAGAAAAAAATGCAGATACATTAAACAAAAATTAGAGCAGTGTACTCAATTTATGATATTGAATTTGAAGTCCCTCTCTGATATGTAAGTTGATATATAAGTAAAATTTTATATGAGAATAATATACAGTTTTATGCTAAGTAGTTTTTTAAGCAATGAAAGGTTTAGTATCAAAAGAGTAAACTTAGGAATTAAAATTAAATCATGTAGTTATTAAGGAATAATTTGCATCAAAAGTGACATTATTTGAAATTCTAATGAAGGAAAAGCAAAGATATTACAAATTTTGACTTGATTAACTTAAATAAATTTCAATTCTCAAAAGACTATAACTAAATAAACTTATTATATATTTAATACACTTATTTTGATGACTAATTTTAGTTCATTAGATTATTCTTCATTTGTTCTTGTATATTATTCTGGAATTAGTTAAATTTATGTTGTCCAAACATCGTACAAAAATGGAAAGTTTTCTTTATAAACAGAGAATAATCTTAGATAAAAAAAAAATATTTTTTTTATGCTTTTCTGGTTTGTTTTGACTAAATATTTTCATTCCTTTTCTTCTTATATCCATTGCCTCAGGTATATTTCTATTTAACTCTTTTTTCACATCTTACACTGGGTTTTGGTGTAGTTTCTTGGAATACCACATTGTACAAAGTAGGAAATATAATTAAGCAATTAGAATAGGAAAACAATTGATATTCTTGCAGTATAAGGTATTTGGATATAAAATTTAAAGAGTTATAGTTTTTTTCTCATATTTTGCATCTTTTCGACACTTAAAGAAAATCAATAATTTACTAAATATTCTTTTCTTCTAATTTACAAATCGCAAAACATATTGAACCTGTTTTCTTTCATTACATCATTGAAATTTATACTATATGGAGAGAACATCATAATAAAAGAATAATATTGAATAAAATTTTTGAAAAAGATATGAAAAGAATGGAAATGAAAAGTTTCAATTTTTGAGAAAAAAAATCATAAAAACAAGTTTTGAGCTATGATAGATGTTTCTGTTTAGCAAAAGAACCTTTTCTTTTGGAAGAACCTGTCTATGAAAATGTAGTTCTATAAAATATGAACATCTCAATTGAATATATGATAAATTTTTCATTTTTCAAAATACAATTTGCAACTTTTTCTTTGATACAAATTTTACATTCATTGCTGTAAAATTAGGATTTAATTTTAGTATATATTTTTAATACATATGTTTTGGTGAATGATTTTAGTTTTAGAATGCTTTTCATTTCAGTTCTGATATGTATTCTGTATCTATAAATAAGATTTTTATGTTATACAATTTAATTTAATATGACCAAATATCTTGAAAAAGAAAAAAGATCATTTTCTAAACAAAAACTCCTTAGATGCACAAAAAAAAAAAAATATTTTTATGCTTTTCTGAAATTTCATAATTAAAAATTTTCATTTCCTTTCTCCATATATCCATTGTTATAAAGTTTGATTTTAACTAATTTTTTTTTTTTTTTTTTTTTTTTTTTAATCTCCTACTTGGTTTTGAATTACTTCCTAATTCTCTTGTGAAAGTACAAATATTCTAAAAGTAAAAGTAACGAAATTTTTATCTTAATTTCTTATCTGGTCATACTCTCTGATATTACATTTCGATCAGGTGTATAAATCACAAAAGTTTACTTAGGAATTCCATTACATTTGTGAAAATTACAAAAAGTATTGACCATATATACAAGAACATTTTTTTTATCTATTTAAATATTTCTTCTGGGTCCCTATATGTGCCTGAATTAAAATATCAAGTGATAATGATTTCTAAAATTTTAATTATGGCATTTTTATCTCATGGAAACATGGTTATTATGACTATTAGAATTACCTATAATTAATATAACAGGGTACAAAATTAAAGGAAGAACTTTTTTAATTAACCCTTTGTATCCCACCGGGACTTTGAAGTCCTAGTGAAATCCTGTAGTAAATTAAGGCTATATAGAGGAAATTTTTATAGGACTTTTTTTTATATGCCACATTGAAAAAAGTAGGAAATAAAATCAAGCAATATAGATTGAAAAACAATTGATATATTTGCAATAGAAGGTATTTTGGATAGATTTCAATTAGCACAACTTTTTTTTTCCTTTAAAAAAAAGTAAATAAAAGCAAATACATTTTAATTAAATTTAAAATTCAATATGTTTAAACTTTCCTATATATTACCATTTCTTTCTGATAAATACAATAAATAAAGTATCCTTCTAAAAGTAATTGATATATATATATATATATACATATATATATATAGAAAATATATAATATAAAACAAATAATATAACAGCCGTGCTGCTAAGAAATGCACACGATTAAAACTGAAGAATAAATTTAAGATAATGAAAAAAAGAAAAAAAAAAGGGGGGGAGATTAAAATTAGCAATTTGAAAATATCTTAGTGAGGTGTGCAGTCGTCCAATCACCATCGTTGTCAATTTACCAAAGTGTGCAGCTCTGCAATTAGAGCACGCACAAACAAAACATTTTGCTTTATTCATAAGTTTACACTTAATGCATGTGTCTGTTAAATAAAAGTATCTGAAGCAGATGTATATTTAATGCTTTTATATATTTTTATGCAGTTACATTTATATTGAAGGAATTTCTAAATACTATGATTAAAAAATAAAAATAAAAAAATAAAAAAACATGCTCACAATTCGACGATTGAACATTCAGTCCACATTTTCTTAATTTTTCAACTCTTTACACAGCTAACAGTCCTAAATTCCTATTGGCCACACTCCCCCACCTTTCCCGTAATCCTATTGGTTGAACTAAATTCGTCCCCTCTTCTATATATACGTGCACTTCTCCAATTTCAGAATTCTTTTTGCACTGAAGACGGTACGCTTAAGGCTACCGAAACAGCTGTATGCATCTCAAATATTTTCCATTGGTGTTTCTGACGTTTATTCGGCTTTTAATATTCCAACGCCAAGTCTCCTGTTATTATAACATGTTTACTTTTACATATAGAGTATCTGTACTATAATGGTAGCACTAGAAACTACTCAAAAATCACGTTCATAATCTCAATAAACAGTTAGTTTAAAACACGCTTGATTCAATCTATATATGAAGAAAAGAAATAAATATTTTCAGTTATACAGCACCAGAAAAACATAATAAACTATTTTTTCTGTATCTTAGAGTTTCTGTTTAAAAAGACATCTCTCTGCCTTTGTAAGAAGGTTGGTCATTATAAATTAAATTGTTTCACGTATAAAGCATTGTTATAGAAACAGAATATATATCAGAGCATAAATGAAAAATATTCTAATAAAGTAAAATAAGTCCCCAAAATATATGTTTTAAATATATGTATTAAAATTAAATTATATTTTCATAATAAAGAATAAGTGAAATTTGCGTAAAAGCAAAAATTACAAATGTCAATTTTCAGAAATAAAAAATTCTTGATATGTTGAGTCCAGACATATATGTAGTTATGCATGTCTTTAAGGTAATCATTTTTATATAGTCATTATATTCATATTATTTACTTGTAATGAATGAGAACAAGGAAAGTTTTGAAATATAATTAAGTTTCTCAAAAGCAAAAGCATTTCAAGACAAACTTCTGTCTCATAAACCCTGAAGAAAATGTAATAGAAGAATGTATGAATATATACATGAAATTAAAAGAAAAATGTGCTTATGTTCACATTTAGAATCTAAATTTTATGAAGCATTTTAATGTGCAGTTATTAGTGACAATTTTCTAAAAATCAGACTAACAACTAGACTTCCAAAAAAAAAAAAAAAAAAAAAAATGACTTACATCTAAACTGCACGGAATTAATCCTTGTAAAAGAAGGTATAATAAAATACCAGATTAATCAGAAGCTTGAACTTTGAGATGCAACATATATATTTGGGCATCTTCACTAGTTCTGCAAAATTAACATAAACTCTGTTTAAAGGAAATTTCTGCTGATTATGAGAAACTATGATGCATCAACTATCAAACTTTTTTAATAGACATTTTTTCATTATATGAAAATTTAGCAAAAACGTTAACAGTTGCATTTTTTACTAAATAATCAATTATATGTGGACAGTTTTTATTTATTTTTTGTTTAGTATTGTTTCTGTAAAGATTCTTTATACATTATATAACTAATTTCATCACGAACAGGCTTGTTCCGAAATGAAAAAGTTCATTTCTTAACAAGAAAAATCTGAGGTGCATGGAAATAAGTTTTATATGCTTTTTTTATTCTTTATTATTCAAACTTTTCATTACAATGCTACATCTGTCTTCCTTTTACAGTTTGTTCTGATCTAATTTTTTTTAATAGAATTCTTGTTCTGAGTTCGTTCCTAGTTTAGTATGCTGTAATTATAATTGTATTTTAAGCTTGCTTTAGCACAGTTTTTAATGCTGCGATTAAAATATTCAAATTTTAAAAGTAAACGTAAATATCTTGGTATTTCAATTAGATATCTATTCATTCATTCTTCAACTCCATTCTTTTGAGGTATATATGGGGCAGAAATTTTTCTTCAAATGCCCTCAGATTTGAGAAATTAACCAAAAGAGTTATTCCTATATTTGTTACTTTTATCTTCTTTAAACCACTTCTTCTTTAGTAAATGAATGTTTTTTCATCTCTTTACATCATTCAATAACTTACTTTGGGACTTCTGATTTGTTATTAAGGGAATAACACTGTGTATAATGGCTATAGTCATCAATAAGAGAAAGAAAATTTGATTACATTAAGCACTTACATAAGTTATAAAGTGTGAGATCCCACATAAACCCTTTAAGTTTCAGGTATTCGAAATCTTGTTACTTACCCATGTATTGTTGGGTCATTTAGTCATCAGTTGGATTCAGCATTTGATCTGATTGTCTCTTTAGAAGTTTCATGTTAAGCATAGTAGTGCTGGGGATCTTTAAAGGAATGTTGCTTGTTATTCAGAAATAATTTGTCTTTTGGTTCCAGTACTGATGCAGAACATTTTGAAGGGAAATTGTGAAGTTTGGTGTTTATTTGAATATAGGTATTTTTAGAATAAATATTTTACAGAATATGAAGAGAATCATTCTTTTGCTACTTTCTTTAAAATGGGACTGTTGAATTAAGGAAGTTCAGCTTTTATGGGTGTTTTTAGAGGTATTTTGTGTTCGTTTTCATGATACTAAATTTAAATTTACCAGATGCTGCTAAGTAACTCCAAGTCTGGTAAGTTTATTTAATTATAGACTTTTGAGAATCAAGATCTATTTGAGATTATTTGGTCAAAATTTGTAAAGTCTTTGCGTTTCTATCTGTAGAAGTTAAAATAACAGTACTTACAGGTTTTGGGGATTTGTCTGCAATTAAGCCATATAAATGTTTTATACTACATAAAATGGCAGACAACACAAAGGCTGAAAACCAGCTGTTACAAAGTCCACACACAAATCAATGAATTACATCAAGTATCTTTGATTTCTGAAAAATTATATTTTGTTATTTTTTGCTTTGATGCAATTTCTTCTTTCAAAATCATAACTCCATGACTTAAATTTAATACAATTGTTTAACCTTTTGGTACAAGAGCTTTTATTACCTAAAAATATATTTTGCTCAAATACTCTAAATTTTGTTTCTCATATAAAATTTTCCCCATGTATCAATATATATCTCAGTGACAAACTTATATTAACTGTCATAAATTAAGTATATTGCTTTAATTTTTCTTTAATGTATCTCCTTTTGTTCAACTTTCTGACAATATTTTTCATTTAATTTTTTATAATTATTCTTTTTCTTTCCTGATCCTTCTTATGTTACACAATTAACTTTTTTATGACCAGTATCTTGAAATTCTTTTCTGATGCTTCATATGTTATACAATTAACTTCATTATGACCAGTATCTGGCAAAAGAAAAACTTTTTTCTTTAACTAGAAACATTTAAAGTAGATTAAAACTTCTTTTATATGATTTTTTTTAGATCTATATTGGAACTTTTAATATTCAGTCTTCATGTATCTTTTTTATGCAGTTTGTTCAAAACTATTTTTTCATTGTGATTTTTTTTTTTCTGGTCTCTAGCCTAAATTAAAGTACTGTAATGACAGTACACAGATTCTGTATGTTCTATGATTTATTAACTAGAAGAAAAGAATGTTTAGTAAATGCTTTAATTTCTTTTAGTTGGATTAAGATGTCGAATATATGGAAAACACTAGCACTCGTAAAATTTTATATCCAAAATTCCTTATGCTGTGAGAATATAATTTTTTTTTCAATCAATATTGCATGTTTATATTGTTTACTTTGGTCCATGTAGCATTCCTATTTTGTTTAAATGTGAATTAATAATACTGTATGCATCTTTTAATAAAAAGAATTCTTTCCCATCATTTTACACCCTGCTATGTTTATGAAAGTTAATTTCGGTAGTCATAATAATGGAAGTGAAATTTGAATGAAATAAAAATTACTAAAAGCGATTTTTAGAAATCAGGAATTCTTGGTATTTTTAATTCGTATATATGCAGGCTTATGTCCTTAATGTAATCATTTTGTTTCTACCTCTTATACTATTATCCATTCTTATTAATTTATAACAAATTTGTACAAGAAAAAAATATTTTAAATCGATCGAAACTATGTTCAGTAAAACCTCGATGTACTTTATGTGAGATAGAAGTGGTGAATATATGATTAACACTTTTTGTAATTTTCTCAGAGTTGAGGGCATTTAAATGTAATCTTTTGCCCATACACACCTGAAGAGAATGTAATAGCAGAGAGTAAGAATAGATAACAAATTAAAATAACAAGATGTTTACGTTTACATAGAGAATCTGAATACTTTCCTACCGAAATTAGATATTTTTCCAAAATGTATTACAAGACCGCAATAAAAAATTAGTTAAAGACTAACTTTATGGTACAGATACACAAAGAAAGCAAATGATTTTTTTCAATTCTAAAGACCCAAAAAAAGCATATAAAACCAATTTGTCTGTAACTCATATGTTTCTATTAAAGAAGAGAAATTTTCTCTTATACAAGAAGACCAATCATGTTAAAGTTGATTGTATAATATATAAATCGTAATTGCAGAAACAGAAATTATATCAAAACTTAAGTGAAAAATATTGTCAAAAACTAAAGTATTGTAAGTAACCAAAAGATTATATATATTTTTATTAAAATTAAATCATGTACTCGTTATGATGAATGTGAAATTTGCATATCTCATTCAAATATTACAAAAGTCAATTTTCAAAATCAGAATTTCTTGATCTGTTTAATTCAGATATATGTTGTTTATGCAAATGTTTGAGGCAATCAATTTTTGTTTCTCTTAAAGATAACTATAGCTGTTATACTCACATTTATTTACTTATAACAAATTTGAAGCACCACGGAAAAATATAGAATAATTTAACACACTTGTAATTTTCACAAAAGTGAGGGCATTTTAAAACAAACTTCCATTCTATAAAAGCCAGAAGAAAATATAACTGCAGCATACATGAATATATATCTAATGAAAATAACAAGATGCATATGTTCACTTATAGAATCTAATCTTGGTGAAACATTTTTGTGCGCAGCTGTTGTCACTGCAAATTTTCTTCAAAGTATAGTCTCCCAAGAAGAATACACAGAATTAATCCTTATAAAAGATGGTATAATAAAATACCAGATTAATCAAACCTTAAAACTTTTAGGTGCAATATATATATATTTGGTCACATGTAATAGCTCTGCAAAATTAACATAAATTCAATTAAAAGAACATTTCCACTAGTTAGGAGAAAGGATGATTCATCAAATATCAGACTTGGTAAATTGCATTAGATAAAAATTTAGCAAAAAATTGACAGAGGCACTATTACTGAGTTATCTTCCTGAAAAATGTATTAAGTACATTCAATACAGCTTTAATAACTAGACCAGAGCACTGAACAAGCTCTAAATCAATAATTCGTTAAGACTTATGTGGTTGCTCATGATTTTATTGCCTGAAAATCTTATTTGCTGAAAACCTGAAAATTGTTTGTAGTGTAGAAAATTATCCTTTAATCTATACAACAATCAGTGTTATATTCCGAATCAAAAGCCATAAAAGATGTATATTCTTCCAATTATTATTTTGCCGTATCTACTCTATCAACTTTATGGCAATATTTTTCATTTGTATTCTGATAAGTACTGTTTATATAAGGATATATATTATGCGATTAACTTTATCTTAACCAGGCTTCCTTTAAAAGAAACAATTTTTTTCTTAATTGGAAACATTTGAGGTGCATCGTAATTTATTTTATGTGCTTTATTTAAATCTTTATTATTGAAACTTTTCATTTGCTTTCTTCAAATAACATCCTCTTAAAATTTTTTGTAAACTAATTCCTTATTGAGATCTTGTTCTGGATTTTAGCCTAGTTTAGAATGTTGTGATGAAAGTACTCAGATTCTATATGTAAAAATTAACATCTTGCTATTTCAATCTGCTATCTATTTATGCATTCTTCTATTACATTCTATTCAGGTGGGCCCACCTGGACGAATTTCTAAAATTCCAGTAATTGGTTATGTTTGTGTGAGCTATCTTTCAGAGCAAAAATCTCACATATATCTTTTTTTTTGTGTGTGTGTGATATGAAGGATTATCTGAAATTGAAATCACGTTTTGCTCCCTCCTCCCGTTCAGGGACTGAATTTTTAAAATTCCATAAATTGGTTTTAGGTGTTTGTATTAGCTACATTTTAGAGTAAAATTTGCACTATATATATATATGTATATATATGTATATGTATATATATATATATATATATATATATATATATATATATATATTTTTTTTTTTTTTTTTTTTTTTTTTTTTGAGATATATAGAATTATGTGAAATCACATTGTGCCCCCTTAATTCCCTTGGGGACCGAATTTCTAAAATTCCAGAAATTGATTTTTAGATATTTGTGTTAGCTATATTTAAAAGCAGAAATTTTACGGATATCTGTTTTTTTGTTTGAGATATGAAGGATTGTGCGAAATCACTTTTTGCCCTCCCTTCCTCCCTTTGGTGACGAATTTTGTAAAATCGCTTCATAGTGGATGTCTACGTATAATAGAAGGAATATTATCACAAAATTTCATGCTTCTAGGTCCAGGGATTTGGGCTGGGCGATGACGAATTATTCACGCACTCACTTAGGACAAACGATTTTATATATATAGATTTATGATCTGATAGATATTGCTTCTAAAAAGATGTTTTATGTATTATACAAGTATTGTTTCTAATTTATGTTATTCTCTGTAATGTATGGTTAATATTTTATATACGTAACTTTATCATGAGCTGCCTTCTTAAAAAAAAATTCTTTTTTAAAATTAGTAACGTCTGTGATTTATCAAAATTTGTTTTATGTGCTTTTTTTTTTTCTGAGGGGACGAAATTTTTTATTTATTTAAGCTTTTCATTTCCTTTCTGCATATTGTTGCGTACTCGGCGGTTCGTGAACTGTCTGGAAATGAGAGACGAATCTTGCAGAGACTGAAATGTTTATTTACAGAAAATTCCGGAAGGTTAGAGGTTTATAAACCAATTATTAACTTCCGTTTCACCAGAAAACACCGCTTAAATAACAACATCAAATTCACAGCATAAACTGTAGCATAGCATTGACACAGAGCAATAGACTGTATTCAAAAGGCTCAGTTAGGCGCTCTTTACATAACAATGCCTTGGTGAAAATTGAATGACTTGTCTATGATGCTGTGACGTTTAATGCCACAGTCCTCTAAAATAAAGTCAAACAATATACATTTAGAAAATAAATCTCCATCCATTATTTTAAAGCCGTAAAGATTTTATTGACAGATAAAAGCATAAAATAGAGGACAACACATATCACATCCATAATTGATGAATTCGCTATAACAAAAGGTGGTGGAGGAGAGAGAGCGATTATAGATATAAAAAACTACATGTTTTCAGGTCGGTGATTTTAGTCGAAGTCAGTAATCGAGTATGATAGATTTTTCACTTGTTTTTCGCCAGATGTGATAGCATTGTAACAGCAAGTAGCCACAAGCACCAATAAAAAGTTTCTTTGTCTTAATGATAAACCAATTAGAATTTTTGAATTTAAGAGCGACGGTTGAAATTACAACCATAAATTTGGCTTAATTTTTATGCGCCAACAAAGATGGTTAGAGTAGATGCAAGTAATTATATTATTTATTGCGACATAAAGTCTAAAAAATAAAACATTTAGATTACATCTAACCGCAGTTGATTTCCTTATATGGTTTTTGGAGTTAAACAAACAAACAACAACAAAAAAAAAAAAAACTTTGTTTTCAATTATCAGAGATCTATAGTTCAACCATTCGTTTTAAAGGTATTGACGAGACCTTTCGAAAGGCACCCATCTTGAAAATTCACTCCCCTCGGGGTTGTACTTCCCCCCAGTGGGGGGGAGGGGGAGCGATGCCCCCAAATGCACAAAATTTTTTCCCAGTTAAATACTACCATTATCAATAATTCATATTAATTTTACAATCACAAGTTAAAAATAACTCGCATTATGTACATTTATACGAAATTTTGTCCTATACTGCCATGTTAAAAATTTAGAAATAATGTGATTACAGCGCCACCTGTTGAGCGATTGATCACCAAATCTAGTCAGCACCAATTTATGTCAGTGTCCAACTAAATACCAAGTTTGGTTAAATTACTTTCATTGGTTCGTGAGATACAGCGCCCACGAAATTCGTGATACACACAGACAGACATTTTCGAAAAACTATCAAATCGTTCAGGACATCCCAAAACGTGTAAATCCATTAAAAACCGGAGTTCGAAAATTGTCACGAATCCAATACTTTCTCTATATTACATATAAAAGAAAGTAAAAACACCTCTTTTATGGATTTTGATTTGGAATTTAACACTGACCGGTATACAGATTCAGGGGTAACTCCTCATATAATAATCCTCTGAAATGCATGAAAATTAGTTAGATTTTAGGGCAATAAAAGCAGAAGTAACCAATAGATTGGATATATATATTAAAATTAAATCACGTACTAATAATGTTGAATACGAAATTTGCATCACAGCAAAAATTGCAAATTAATTTCATGAAATAAAATCCTTGATCGAATTAGTTCAGATGTGTTTGAAACTCTGCAAGTCCTATAGGTAATCAATTTTGACTGCTCTTATATTTAACTAGAGTCATTACACGCAGATTTATTTACTTAATAATAATTCGGAAAATAACAGAAGAAGTTCTGGAATTTGTTAAAATGATGAAAACGATGTCCAGTAAAACCTTAAAGAATTTAGATCAGATAGGAATGACAAATAAGTGAATACAAGGAAACATTCAAAAGCTGTCGTCTTCAAAAAATATTGAAAAAAAAAATATGTGTGATTCTACTCTTCATAAAACACCGGAAAGTGAAAAAAATGATCGGCTGAAATGGTTTACAGCGACCATAAAATATTATCAAAATTAAGCATTCTTGGCGATTTAGCGCTGTTAGGCGATAAGTTCGTTAGCACCGAGATTGCCGTGAACAAACAGAACCGTGTTTTGCTTCTCCGCTAAATACTCAAAATCAATCGCCTAACATTGTAAAATCGCCAAATATGCTTAATTTTGACAATTTTTTGTGGTCTCTGTAATTCACTTCAGCCGATAATTTTTTCACCTTCCTGTGTTTTATGAAGAATAGAATCACGTATATTTTTTTCAATATTTTTTAAAGACGACACCTTTTGAATGTTTTCTTGTTAGTAAGTTTTTCAAAATTGTGGGCTTTTCAAGACAAACTTCTGTCCCATACGTACCTGTACATAATTGCAAAATTTGGAAATAGATATCTGATTGAAATAACAATATATTTACATTTAGTTATCGAATATAATAATTTTTCATTACAACATTGAAACAATGCCAGAAAGAAGAACAAGTTCTGAATAAGAAGTTAGTTTAGAACAGGCCTGTCCAACCGTTGGTGGGACGTATCGGAAATCTATTTTATTCAAGCGGTCGCACCGTATGTATATGTTTGTGGGTGTATGAATCATGAATGTAAATACTTTTTTCGGAGTAGGGCAGAGTGACAATTTGGAGCAGAATACATTAATTTAAATTATTTTCATTCGTAAATTAATAGTAGAATTGTAAAAATATTTTTACTATACCTTAATAACTACAATAAAAAGAAGGAATAATGGATGTAATAATATTTCAGTACAACAGTAAGATTCTTTAACTACCATAATCGTTAAAAGGTATTTTCACTTCCAAAAGTCTGCGGTCAGAACGGATTTATTAATTATTAATCTGTTAAAAACAAAGTTGTCGAATTTTAAATATCGTTAGTCTCCCCGCGGGCCCCAAAAAGTTACACGGCGGGCCGCATGCGTGCCCTGGGCCGTGGGTTGGCACCCCTGGTTTAGATCAAACTTTAAGAGGATGATATCAAAAAGAGGGGGATTTTTGCAGTTTCTTATGTAACGATGTTTTATCTTTTATACAATGAACTTTATGATAACCAGGCTTTTCTCTAAAAAAACAAGTTCTTTTCTTAACTAGAAACATCTGAATTGTATCATATTTAATATTATCTCTTATTATTATTATTATTATTATTATGCATATAAAAAATTTCATTTCTTTCCTTTGTGTATCATTTCTTAAAGTTTGTTCTAAACTAATTCCACATTGAGATCGTATTCTTGGTTCTGGCCTTGTTTTTAATGCTGCAATGAAAGTATTGAGATTCTACGAGTAAAAGTAAAGATTTTCCTACTTCAATCAGATATCTACTTATTAATTCTGAAATTACTTTCTGTTCAAGTGTACATGGAAGAGAAGTTTGTCTTAAAAAGTTCTTGCTTTTGGAAACTCACTAATTGTTTGTTATACTCTGGGCCGCTACACTATAAACGTAAATATCTTGAATTCAGTTACAAAAGTGTCTTATATGGATGGTCATTTTTTAAGCGAAAAAAATATGTCTTAATTTTTAAGACACCTTTTTGCATCTGAAGTTAAGACATTGCAAGTGTCTAAAAACGCCGCCATGTTTTAGGCTTAAAAACACCGCCATGTTAGGCTTAAAAACCCGCCATGTTAGGCTTAAAAACATTACCGTTTTTAAGGCTTTATAAAAAATAAATAAATAAATATGGTGTGCGATTTGTGTTTTTCTGTTAAAAATAGATTTTAGAATTTTTTAGAGCATTTATGAAATATTTATATTAAAAAATCCTATTACATGGAACTGAGAATCAAACTCACACTGCCCATGGAAACTGAAACCTGGAGCCAAGCATCGTCGAAATCAAGCATTTACCAATCATGCCACCGCTGAAAATAATAAAGTTTGTTTTTATGATAAAATATACTGCAGTATTCGCGAAACAAATCGCAGTGTTATGATTTATTTCTAATTTTTTGCTATAAAACTATTGATAATATGGTATCTTAAAATTAATAAGTATAATTATCTTAAATTTCATATCTAGAGGTCCAGAATTTTTTAATAATACATAACAAGTATGTATGTGAAGGTTGCATCCCTCGATGTTTGCATAATGATTTCTTTCCTTAAAGTATTTTTTCAATAAAAACAAACTATGATCATGAATACCAGAAAATATTTTGTTTTACATTTAGGTGCAGATAAATATGTGAAAGAAAAAAGTTTCTAAATCAATAATAATAATAAAGAAAGAAAAAAAGTTATGCATACATATTATTCATGATTGTTCACTTATGGATTCGCTTTCTTCTCTACAAATTACTTACGTTCATTTTCCTACATTTTCTTTAAATATGAGAAACCTTTAAATATAAAGATTTTTTTTTTTTTTTTTTTTTAACGAAATAAGCTTCGTGTCGAAATATGTTGCTTATGAATTATGTTAGAGATAACTGCATGCAAATATCATTTGCATCTCTAGAGTATTATTCTATGAAAATTTAATTTCATAAAGATACCATAGTTTGAGTAGCTTAACTGCTTATTATATAAAATAATAATATATTTATTGAATGTGGAAAGAAGTAGGATAAGCATATTTTCTTAAAGTAAATTCCATTTGAAAAAATTTCTAAGTAATGCAAGTTTCTGAATTTCTAAAGCGTCTGAAAATACAGACGCGTTTGCTGTCTGAAAGTTCGCATATTTACGTGTTTCAAACATTTGTATGCCTAAATTGGTATTTCAGACATATTTCTGTCTTAAATTAAGATATATATATATAACGTCTGAGCTATATATTAAGACATTTACGTGTCTTAAATGCCATTTCAGTTCTTTGTATGTCTTACTTTAAGACCCTTTTATTTGCCTTTTATTTATAGCTTGTTATACGTTGCAGTGAAGATTCGACAACAGGTTTGTCGAATCGTAAAGGCTTTGTAAATGCATTTTTTTCTTGCGGATTGCACTGCACAGATATATATATATTTTAGATGAAATTTTTAAACAGAATTCATTAACATTATAGGCATTATTATTTATAAATTAATAACAGAACGGTTAAACATTTGCGACTATAATTAATAATAATAATAATAATGATTTATTTACAATAATCGTTGCTGTAGCTTTTCTTTCACTTAATATTTTCCTGAGAGGTTCGTTTGTGTTTCTAACACTCCCTGTGACCCGATTTTACGAAATTTCCCCTTTTCCTCCTTTATAGACTGGGAGGGGGCAAAGTGTAAATCTGCTCCAAATTATCTCAGAAAAGTGAATTTTGATTTGTTGCTTAGTTATGTATACCTAATACGAAATATAACGGTATTTTGCGAAATTACCCTCCCTTTTCCCGAATTTACGGGCAGAGAGAGGATAAAAACACCATTTTTTAAGCATAATTAACTCTAAATTATTTCAGTATGCCGACTTTTTTGCATATGAATTTGTTATGTGACGAAGTTTTGCAAAATTAACAACTCCCCCCTTTTGGGGTGGAGGAGGGGAGGGAACAAGAAACGAGTTTTCAAGCTTAACTCTGTTTCAGAGGGCTGCATGATGGCGAGTATTGATGTCTGAGTGTTGGTTATACGTTTTTGGTTCGTGGGTTGGTTTTCAAGTCTGGGAATTGATTGCATATACTTTTGCTGCTGTAAAATAATTTGGGTAGATAGAAGGCGACGTGCACAATGAGCATATATATGGCATTACCACACGCAGTGGGGGGCTCCGACCCCATATGGTGCAGGCAGAAAAGACTGCCGAAAGCATTGGTGAGTGGATACCCAACCGAGGTTCGTGCTTGAATACGTTTTTTTCTACGCGCGCTAGGGCCAAGTGCTGCCGCAGGCATTGGGGACTCGGATTCAGCATGGTGCTCCATAAATTCAGCTGTTCTCTCTTTTTCTTTCTTTCTTTCTTTCTTTCTTTTTTTTTTCTTTCGTAAGATACAGCGTTTACATTATTTTTGATACACACAGATAGACAAAACATTTTCCATAAACGGCCAAATTGTGTTGAAAACATCTGAAAACGTGTAAATCCATCGGAAGTCGAAAATGTCCACAACTCCAATAATTTCTTCTTATATGTAACAGAAGTACATAAAAATAAAGAATTGGTTTGAAAAACTTTCGCTTTTACAATTCCTTTATGTATAATAATTTAGCTTTTATTCTCTGGGACTATAACAAAAATTAACTTGTTTTCCATTTATAGAAAAAAAAAGTGATTTTGAAACCTCACTGAAATTATTTCTTCGAATTATGCTCCGTAATCATTTAAAACAATAAATAAATAAATTTGCGCCAATCATTATTCCGTATGAAGCTAAGCTGCGAATGACGTACTTTCGTCGAGGTTGCATAATCTTTCAGGTCTTTCATCTTTATGTTTAATATGCTTCATTCTGTTTTCTCTCTTGGCAAATAATTTTTCAGAATGCTTTTTTTTTTTCCCTTCTACTTTTCGGGAAAAAATCTTTAGTCAGTCAATTTTTCGAATCTTGACAATCGATATCTCAGTAGGTAAGTACAGATTTAAAAGCATTGTTTTTTAAAAGAATCTTGCAGTTCTAAAAGTGTTTTTATTCTCCTTTATAAGCTTATTTATGTACACGTATCGGAAGAATATTTTTTACTTTCTATTTCTTTTTGTGGTATTCTGTTTTTTTTTTTTTTTTTTTTTCCTCGTTTTTCCTTTATCTTTTTTAAATATTTATTTATTTATTTTGGAGAATTGGTCAATATTAAGTATGTCTATATCGCTATGTAAGAGAAAGCGTGCATTTTTCGGATAATAATTTAGGGAAATACAATTTATGATAGTTTTATTGCGGTTTCCCATAGTATAATATCTCGAATTAGTTTTAGGGAAATCGCATAAGATTTCTCTTTCAAGATACTTGTTACGATAATCATACTATTATGTAAACATTTAACTATTTATACATTGTTACAACCTCTGTCAAATAGCTTAATTTCAAAGGTTATTTTCATTAGAATTAGATTCGCTCTCCCTCTCTCTTTTTTACTTTCTTCTATATGTAATATAGAGAAAGTATTCAAAGGTTATTTTCATTAGAATTAGATTTAACGCATAACTTATCATTATTCGCTCTCCCTCTCTCTTTTTTACTTTCTTCTATATGTAATATAGAGAAAGTATTGGATTCGTGAAATTTTTCGACCTCCGTTTTTTGATGGATTTACACGTTTTGGGATGTCCTGAACACGAATTGATAGTTTTTAGAAAATGTCTGTCGGTCAGTCTGTCAGTCTGTCTGTCTGTGTGTATCACGATTTTTGTGGACACTGTAGCTCACGAACCAATGTATGAAATAAAACCGAACTTGGTATTTAGTTGCACCCTGACATAAACTGGTGCTGATTAGATTTGGGGATCAATCGCTAAACAGGTGGCGCTGTGATCGCGTTTTTTGTAAACTTTTAACATGGCAGTATAGGGCAAAATTTCGTATAAATGTGAATAATGAGAGTTATTTTAAACTCGGAATTGTAAAATCAATATGAATTATTGATAATAGTAGTAGTTATCTAGAAAAAAAAATGTGCATGTGGGGGTATCAGTCCCCCCTGTGGGTAGTAAATTTTCAATATGGGTATCTTTCGAAAGGTCTGGTTGAACTATAAATTTGTGATAGTTTAAAACAAAGTTATCGATTTCTTTTACTTTTAACCAAAAAAAAAATAAATAAATAAATAAAAATAACGAAATTTAACCAAACTTGGTATTTAGTTGGTCCCTGACATAAACTGGTGCTGATTACATTTGGGGATCAATCGCTCAACAGGTGACGCTGTGATCGCATTTTTTCTAAACTTTTAACATGGCAGTATAGGACAAAATTTCGTATAAATGTACATAATGAGAGTTATTTTAAACTCGTGATTGCAAAATTAATATCAATTATTAATAATAGTAGTAGTTAACTAGGAAAACAATTTTGTGCATGTGGGGGCATCGCTTCCCCCGCTGGGGGGGGGGGGGGGGGAGAGTAAAGTTTCAAGATGGGTATCTTTTCGAAAGGTCTCGTCAATACCTTTAAAAGGAATGGTTGAACTATAAATCTGTGATAACTTAAAACATAATATTGTTACTGAGTGAATTTGTATAGGAAAATATAGAAGAAAGTCTTGTGGTGGCCACAACATACTAGTTTTTAGCTTAATTTCTTTAGAAACCGAACTATTTTGCTTTCTAAATATATATACTAACTATGTAAGAAAACCATTGTAATAATAAAAAATATCAACTACACGATTTTGAATTATCTATACATTTTGCGAACTGCTGAATTCGTTTTTGATGTTTTTACGGTGATGTATGAAAGTGCATCTGTGTGTTAGTGAACACTTTTGCATCTAAACGCTTCATGTAGTTGAGGCAAAAATTGGTAGGCATGGTATTGGTCACAGTCGCTTGTGTGAATGTTGTACTTATAGTCCTTTTACATGGACACAAAGAAAAATTCTTTTTCATTGGCCACAGTCTATGCTCTGAAATGATTTGAAGAGCACCGTATTCAATTAAAAATAAAATATGGTAGGAATATCATCGCTACAAGACTATGGAATTTTTTATTAATGTAGAACTTATTGTTTATTTATTTATTTACAGGGATACAAAATAGAATTCTTATATATTTTGATCTCTGGAGTCTAAATTAATTGTAATCTGTTTTAATAACGCAATAATTGTTTAAAACGTAAAAGTGATATATATTACGTTGTTTTGTTAATGGTTCATCATTAAGGAAAAATTATGTGTACTTAGATATATATATATATATTTTTTTTTTTTTTTCACTTCTTCTTGTTCTTGTTCTTGTTCTTGTTCTTTTTTTTTTTTTTTTTTTTTTTTTTGAAAAAAGTATGCAATAATTTACACATACAGTTAAGGCTAATTATATGAAGTTCATAAAGTGTTTCAAAGGAGTAAAACTGAAACTGTTATAGGGGAGACCCGTGTACCTAGGGCCATCATGAACCTCGGGCCACCCCATTTTATTTGAATAATATTTAATTTTAAGTTTTAATACTCAATTGGACGAATAACAACACCAATTGCTACTTTCAGTGCCTGATTTAAGGCAGGGCATTCGGGGCATGGGCCCTGGGCCCTCACAACGAGGGGGCCTCCAAGAAATTCCATCATACATTTAAAAAATAAAATAAAAATAGTTAAAATGGAAAATTTCCAAATTTTGCTATAATGATCGTTGTTTTTTGTTTTTTAGTCAATGGATGGAGGTATTACTGCACTTTTATATTTATTGGTGATAGACAAGCATTGGATTTAGTTAAGTCTTACCAATAAAATGAAAAGTGGGGAGAATTTTTAGACATGTGAACAAAAAATTGGCAATTTGTTTTGTTTGTTGTAATATTAAACTAGAAGGAAAAAGGTAGTGGTGGATCCAGAACTTGACTTTGGGGGGGGGGGGGGCTAAGATTTTTCAAAGTGTTATTCTAGACCAATAAAAAATTTACAGTTGCAAAATTCAATTATGAATGACAGTGTTTTGGGGGGGCTAGGGGGCTTCCCCCCTTAAATCCGCAACTGGAAAAGGGGCCCATTGAACATGAGTGCCCTGGGCCTCCAAATGCGTAAATCGGTCCCTGGCTACTTTTACAACTACTTTGGAACTTTTGAGGAGAGAGTTTTGACAAGTTACATGTAGAAAACGAATTTACATGGTTTGAAGTAAAATTTTGCAGCTCATCTCTTTTGCTATTTTATAACGGAAAGCCAAATATTTTTCTTTTATTTCTAGCGTATAATTTCGCTTGTTATATTGAGTAATAAATGAGACATTTAATTAGTCCTCTCTGCATGTGGATTTTTTAGTGGAAAGCATTTTGAATGAAGTTACCAAAACTTGTACCTAGGGCCACATATCTGCCTTGTACCTAGGGCCAGTGTGTTTGGACCTTTTAACACTTTCGCGACCGCATATTTTTGTCTTTCTGAGAGGAAGGTCCGCCTGTGGCGTCTTTCTCATAAGTTACAATTTTTTAAAACAAAATTTTCCGTATCCGCATTAATATTACAAATGGATATGCATTATGATCATACTCTCTCTAATCAAAGTATTTGCATCCATAGTATACTGATTGTACAATTATGAATATTGTGTATATTTTTTAGAAACAAATAACACACAAATTGCAAAAGAAACGCCCACTGATGGAGTTTCATATTTTCAAATGACGTGAATCTACGTCAGCGGTCACGAAAGTGGTAAGAAACACAGTACAACCTCTAGTAATTGTATGCTGGTAAATCCTGGTAAACCAATCACTATATATGACGTTGCTGAAAATGTTGGCAAGTCCTATCCCTCGGCCTTTACTCCTGTAAACATTCTATCAGTCTTTCGTGTATCCGGCATATGGCCAATGAATCAAAACACATTCACTGAGGAGGAATATTTAAGTTCAAATGTGACTGAAAGACAAGATCCCTCCTTATATTAAACGAAAAAAAAAAAAAAAAAAATCCAGGAAGAAAGTGAACCAACAATGATAGAACTGGATGTCTCTGTTTCGTGCTCTGTTGAAATTTCGAAACCTTCAACATCTAACATCTTTCCGTGTGTCATGTTTTGACAGGTACGAACCAAAGCAAAACCTTTACCTAAAGCAAAACCTCCCACATCAAAGAAAAGATGTGACCGAAAACCAGAGGGATCTAGAAATCCAAGAGACACTCCAGAAAAAAAAATTGAAGGGGAAAAAGACATTCTGTTAGAATATCCCAAAGAAAAAAAAAAAAAGAGTGAAAAATTTCGTGTTTCAAATTAAGGCAACAACATGATAATTATTATATGATAAATAAATATATTGCTTGATGTTGTTTCTTTTATAAAATACATGTTTATATGCTTATTTTCTATTCATTACAAAGTGAAATCTAAATTTGAGAGAATGGCCCTAGGTACAATGAGGTCTGGCCCCAGGTACAATGAGGGTGTTGTACCTAGGGCCACGAGTAAGTTTTTTAAAAACCTTCTATTTGTCGGAATTTATTATTTTAGGTATTTATATTAATCCCAATTGGAAGTAATTAATATTAAAGATATGTTCATATCAGTTTGATAATTTTAAACAGATCAAGGGCTCTGCTTTTGGGCATTGAAAAAAAGCGGCCCTAGGTACACGGATCTCCCCTACATTTTTAAAATCTTGTAACAGAATAATCACTAGTGGAAACCGCTTGCTCCAAAACTTATATGAACCGCTTTATTTTAAAAGGGAACTTCTGCCGTTTTTGTAATTTTACAGGAGAGTCAAAAAACTTCCTAACTTGTAGTTTAATTTATCTTAATGTACAACTTTTTGCAGCTAATAGTACTCATTGGTATACATATTTTAATGTATAAAAACCAAATATATGGTCAATACTTTTTTCAAAAAAAGAAATTATTTATGCAGCAGAAGTCCCCTTTTAAAATAAAATGCAGAAATGTCATTCAATTTTTAAGGAAAAAATGAAAAAATAAAGTGTAATGAATTATCTTATATCAAATATTCCAAATAAATTGCGAATACGTAAGAAAGTAATTAAATACAAAGGTAAATTCACCAAAATGTGTAATTTACAAATCAATTTCACTTTCAGCTGTAGGATATTCCGTAATAATTGTATCCCAAACAGCCAGATGCTCCTGAGGAATGAATTTAAGAGTTTTTTATATCGTCTACTTTACTTTTCAGTATGGGTCTTCAAGAAACATTCCCTTTACCAGGCAAAGACAAGTTCTTTTGCGTGTTTCATAGTCTAAATTTGTGCTGAGTTAAACCCACAATAAAGTTTTTGGTGGCAAGTATCGCAGGGTTAGAATCTTACATTTCAGATAGTGATATGTTGATATTCTAACAGAAACCTTTTCTGATTTTGGTACAGTTTTACCGTAGGATTCTTCACTGAGACATGTCTTTTTGTAAAATTCTGGATACCAGCTGTTAAAATCCAAAACATCACGATGTGTAGGTTGGACAATTGTAAATTTCTGCAATTTATAAGTCATCATATTCATTCCTTGTATAAATTATTTCAGTTTTTCTAATAATCCTTCTAATAACAGAAAAATCTCTATCACAGGGCATGAAAGAGTGCTGCAGAAGTCTCCTTTTAAAATAAGACGCAAATTTCAAAGCGTTCCTGTAGACATACTTATAAGCCAAAAAGTCTCGTTTCTTCATTAAATAATAGATCTATGTCCCTTTTACTAAAAAAGGCGAAAAAGCGAAATTCGATAAAAATGGTAGAAGTCCCCTTTTAAAATAAAGTGGTTCATATATTCCTTAGTCAGATTTTTTTTTTTTTTTTTTTTTTTTTTTAAACATTACCGTCTATTACCGTAATTTAGTGAAGATAAACCGCGGGCTATCTTTAAAAAAAAAAAAAAAAAAGATATTTGCGGACTGCGGCTTATCTATCAGTGCGGGCTATCTAATGATAATGCCAAATTCCGTCGTCCATTCTTCTTGGAACAGTCGTTCTTCCCCGAAAACGGAAGTTTAGTGTTTAGTCTCTCGAGCACTGATTCACGCTTATAATCTCTTTTTTATTAACTAATAATCTCTTATTTTGATTAATTTGCATATATATCTGGAGTTCGCCATCTTGTTCCCTTGTTTTTGATTTTTTGCATCCTATTTGTATACTGGCTTTAATTTTGGTTTAGTTTTATTTATTTATTTATTTTTTATATATACAATGTCTTTTAAAATAATTTATTACTTTTATTTATAATTAATTATTTTTATGACTTTGTATATATGCCCGGATTCCCCCATCTTGTTCCCGTGTTTCTCATATTTGTTGCATTGCATCACCTTACTGGTATAATTTGATTTTATTTTCTTTATACCAAATTATTTTTTAAATAATTTATTATTTTCATTCATAATTTATAATTTATTATTTCTATTAACCTGCGTAAATGTCAGAAAAGTGATATCTTTTTTCCTTATTTATCTGTCACATCATCGTAGCAATGCTTGCATAAGCCGCGGCTTACCTTCCTGTGTGGTTTAATCTAAGAGCATTTGTGTGTGTTTTTTTCCACAACATTTTTATAAGCTGCGGCTTATATACACTAAGTTACGGTATGCAAATATTCGAAACTGAGGTGAAAATATTCAAATGTGTTATTATACTTTCTACTTTGGATTACTTGCCGATTTATGTAATAGCTCACATTTACTAAGCCTAATAATTACTAAATATTTAAAATGTCGAATAGAGCTACTCCAGATTAAATTTTATACACTAGTGGATCTGCAGATCAGGAGCCTCAACGTCCTATTTGCATCAGACATTTTTCAATAGGTCATTTTTATTTATTTCTTATTATATATTAGTATATATTGATTCGATCGACTTATTACCATAATCAGATACATTCCTGAGGGGGGCTGCCGCCCCCCTCAACCCCCGCTGTATCTCTCTTTCTATACCTATTTGTATATCATATAAAGTGTTACGGAATTGTAAATAATTGCATTTAATTTTGTATAAATTTTTTCAAAGAGACTTAGTAAGTCAATAAAATGCTAATTTTGTGCATTTCTAGTCGTTTTAGCGTTAAAATAGCCTAATTTTCCTTTAAAAACGAATTGAAAAGCTCCAATAAGGGAAAAAATGGATTTGGCGCCAAATTTGGCTACTGTTTCCCTCCTTGGCGATTTTTTTTGCGACCTTGGCGAGAAAATCCTTATTAGGGATATACCAAATATGGAAGCTCTAATCTCATTATCTGATGAGATACGATAATTTTCGAGAACAGTCTGTGTTCGATAGAATAGTATAAAAGGAGCATTTTTTTAGCCAAGGCTTCCAATCTCAGATCTGTGTCGGTTTCGTCAAATGGTTGCTTTGCTTTGAGCCTCTTTGAATGAGACTTGCTTTATGTGTTATTGCTAAACAGTTTGTACTGTTGTTTTGTTGTTAACGGCTGTTGTTTAAGCTATGTTTACTGGTTGAATTGAAGCTGATACTTGGTCTATAGACCTGTATTCTTCTGGAACTTTCTGTGAATTTTTGCAAGTTTCGCCTTTCATTCTCGGACAACTTACAAACCCCCAAGTACGCAACAATATACATTCTTATTAAACGACGGTCTTGTATTATTTCCCGGAAATTCATAAATACCGAATTTCACACAAAAAAAAAATTACATAGCATATCGGAAATATTTTGCGTAACCTTTAAACTAATTATCAATTCTATGCCCATAATTTTCAACATGAAAACAGGCTTTTAAAATTCTAATAAAATTTCATTATATTTGATGGGATGTAATGTTAAAATACACTTTTAAGAAATACCGACTATACACCATAAAAGTACGAAATTCCTTTATGTATCCCGGAAAAGTAGCCACAGTCATTATAAACGCCAATAATAAGAATAAATCTAATTAATTATAACTCATTAATCTTTCAAACTAATTTGACATCATTTGGATGATTACAGTACATACTCGGAATTATTTTGTGTGGTCCCATAAATTATTTAGTCTATACATAAACTTTTTTTAGAGTAAACATGATTTTAAGCATCTTTATAATGTATGTTAACTTTATTAAGGTCAATTCAGCATAAACGCATTAAAGTGCGCGCTTAAATTAAAAATTCGTCCATAGGCTCTAATGTTACGAAATTCTTTCGTGTGTCTTTGTAAACGAACCATAAACATTGTATACACCAGTAAAAACTATTCAGCTTATTTTGCGTTTAAAATTAATAATTGTTCCAAATTTAACATCGTTTGGATGACTAAGTGACATTGTCAGAACACTTTTTTAAGGTCCTGTACATTAATTAGAAAGCTTAAGAGCACATATTTTCTTCAAGCAACATAAGTTTAAGCATCTTACTCACGTACTCTAGTTACATTTTCTTCATTGCAAAGTAATGATATTAAAATGAGTTTAAACGAAATTCACCCCATACGCCGTAATGTTAAGAATTTTGGCGTGTCCCTGTACACATTTTATAAAAAATATAGCAATGAAAATTATACAGCTACTTATATGGAAAGCTGGAATGTGTGCGCCAATTTGCAAGTCAATCGAAGGATTTTTGCGGCCGCTATTGCGGTACATACAAATTCTTCCCATAGGCCGTAAGGGTAAGAAAAATTTTGGCGTGTCCCTATACACGAACAACAAAGGGAATACACACCTAACACTATACAGCTAATTCCGTTGGGCTCGTGAATATGTGTACCAAATTGCAAGTCTATAGCGTTATTTTTGGGGCCGCTATCGCGGTACATACAAATTCTTCACGTAGGCCGTAATGATAAAAAAAAACTTTGGCGTGTCCCTGTACACGAACTACAAATGGAATGCACACCCAAAACTATACAGCTGATTTCGTGGGGCACATGAACACGTGTACCAAATTGCAAGTCAATAGCGTGATTTTTGTGGCCGCTATCGTGATACATACAAATTCCTCCCATAGGCCGTAATGATAAGAAAAACTTTGGCGTGTCCCTGTATACGAACTACAAATGGAGTACATACCAAAAACTATACAGCTGATTTCGTGGGGCTCATGAACACGTGTACCAAATTTCAAGTCAATAGCGCTATTTTTGCGGCCGCTATCGCGATACATACAAATTCCTCCCATAGGCCGTAATGATAAGAAAAACTTTGGCGTGTCCCTGTATACGAACTACAAATGGAGTACATACCAAAAACTATACAGTTGATTTCGTGGGGCTCATGAACACGTGTACCAAATTTCAAGGCAATAGCGCTATTTTTGCGGCCGCTATCGCGCGACAGACAAACAGACAGACAGACAGACAGACAGACAGACACAGCCCAAAACCATTTTGAGTCTCAACAGAGGGCCTCCACTGACGTTTCGGCAATAACTGAATGTTAAGCTTTTTTTTAACGTTTTTTTTTTTTAATTTACATTAGCATCTATTGTACAAATTTTCGAACTTGAAGAGAAAATATTCAAAAATTCTCTTATACTGTCGACTTTCGATAACTTCCCGAATTATTTAATGATTCATATTTGCTCCCCCTGATAATTAATAAATGTTTGGAAAGTTGAGTGGTGCTACTCCAGATTTCTTTTTTTTTTTTTCTTATGCAACTGAAAGTCCCCCCACCTTTTTATTTATTTAATTTTTTAAATAATTAAATTTACTTTTTAATCCCTCGTCGGTAGCTTCAAAGTCCCGATACCGATCCCATCTCGAGTTTCAATAACTTTTTCTAGTCAATGATCTTTTATTCCTTCCGGTATATATATATGTATATATATATATATATATATATAAATATATATATATATATATATATATATATATATATATATAAATGATAGATAACGTAATAAAATTTAACCTTAAAATTTAGCAATTAATAGATAAAAAACAATACCACCACAACAAAAATTGACCTGATTGTAACATCTAGGTAAGACTTACACAAACGTGTTGCAATACAGATTAAGAACCAATAAGAGACAAAAACAATTTAAATTACTTAGGCCAGGATGAATAATAATAATAAAAAAAGGACCATTAAACTTAATGACGGAGAAAGTAAAAAAAGGACCACAGAAATAATAATTGGATAAAAATGCTTAAAATTTGAAGTATGAACGCTTCAGGGGGCATGTACTTCATAAAGCTGTGAAAGCTGCATCGATTTTGTAAAACAATATAGCTAATCATAGCAATTTATATTGTTTCAGCCCCGATCAAGGCAGCAAAACCATTTTGAATGAGAAATTAAATAATTTATTAAATCAAATCTTCAAGGAATCCAGAGAGAAAACTAGAAAAAAGCAGAGTAGCCACATGTAAACCTTTTACACAAACTGGAGAATAGAAAGATGCCAACAAATTAATGAAATTAAAATTAAAAGCATTGCAAACAACGATTAATCGATTAAGAATTAACGTCTGAGAATCTTCATTAACGATAAAATTCACTGAGTAATTATTTATTGAGTTAGTTAAATTATATTTTTTTAATTTTAACTTTAATTTTAATTTTAATTTTACGTAAATCAATATATATATATATCAGTACAAAAACCCTTAACGGGTTAAAAGTTTGTGACGCAGCTACTTCATCGCTATAAGAATTTAAAGTATGGGTCTTAAAAATAATTATATCATATTTTAAGTGACGCTTTACTATTAGTTAAAATATACATAGATTTTCTTATTTGATCATTTGCTTTTTTCTTTTATTTATATTTACAATGCAAACATAATATTTTTAACTTCAAGATAAGACAAATATATAAAATATACTCACTGATGATTTTCATTTGCACTTCAATTTCAAAATAACAGTTTCAAAAGGAATGATATAAAAATTCCAGTGACACCTCGGTGTCATTTTAAACGATTTGTCTTTAGATTCCATTAAAATTACCTTTGCTTTGTCTAATAAAGTATATTTACAGATTGAAACAGTGCTTTTAATTTTCAAATATACTGTCAAATAATCACACTTTCACTGAGTTTGCATTATAAATTGAAATTATTTATTTCAATAAATTGATTTGTCTTTTGCGTCACGATATCCAAAACTGCAAGTGAAATTTGTACAAATGTTTTCTTTGCATCACACTATCTCTTTGCCCAAATTTTCACTTAGTTGGATACTATGATACAAAGTAACATTTACATAAATTTTACTTGCAGTTTTGGATAGCGTGACGCAAAAGACAAATCAATTTATTGAAATAAATAATTTCAATTTATAATGCAAACTCAGTGAATGTGTGATTATTTGACAGTATATTTGAAAATTAAAAGCACTGTTTCAATCTGTAAATATACTTTATTAGACAAAGCAAAGGTAATTTTAATGGAATCTAAAGACAAATCGTTTAAAATGACACCGAGGTGTCACTGGAATTTTTATATCATTCCTTTTGAAACTGTTATTTTGAAATTGAAGTGCAAATGAAAATCATCAGTGAGTATATTTTATATATTTGTCTTATCTTGAAGTTAAAAATATTATGTTTGCATTGTAAATATAAATAAAAGAAAAAAGCAAATGATCAAATAAGAAAATCTATGTATATTTTAACTAATAGTAAAGCGTCACTTAAAATATGATATCATTATTTTTAAGACCCATACTTCAAATTCTTATAGCGATGAAGTAGCTGCGTCACAAACTTTTAACCCGTTAAGGGTTTTTGTACTGATATCATTACTTTTTAGAGGTTATTGATCAAAAAATTAAAACAAGTCCTTCCGGCTCATAGGAAGGTTAGGTTGATTTATCTTTTCTTATGAAGTCGCCAGCATTTTTTTCAAAATGGCAGCTACATTTTATTAATCAATTTCGTGGATTTATTGAGGGCTATGTATATATGGAGTTTTAAGCAAATCGGTTCAAAAGTTATTGTGATAATTTTCAAGTGGTCACCATTTAGAAACAAAAGGACAGAGTGACTGAAATGCCCAGTGAACTTATCAAAGATACTTGAATGATATGTCAACTGTGCAAATATGATTCGAACTGATTCAGTATTAGAAAAGTTATTGTAATAAAAAAAAATTTAAGTGGCCGCCACTTGGAAACAAAATGGTGGAGCAAGTTGCCTAGCAAACTTATCCAAGATATTTGAATTGTAAGTTCACTTCCCAACTTTGATTTGAACCAGTTTAGTATTCTAAAAGTTATTGTGGTGGCACATTTTCATATACCAGCCTGATTTCAAGTGGCTGCAACTTGGAAACAATGTTGGAACAAAATTCATCCAAGATATTTGTGTGATAAGTTCAATGTCCAACTTGAACTGATTCAGTATTTCAAAAGTTATTCTGATGATAAATTTACAAGTGGTATCCTGATTTGAAATGGCCGTACTTAAGATATTGGTCATTTTGTTAAAAATGACAGATAAAATTCATTAATAAATACTTGATTGAGACTTTTATGTGGTCAATGTAAACATCAAAATTCAAGCAAATTATAGTCTTAACTAAGCTTTTTCAATGTAGATTTGAAACTTTCATGTAGCTGCCACTTGAAAACAAACAGCAGAGCAACTTAGTTAACGAACTCATCAAAGATATTTGTAAGATAAGTTAGCTGTATAACTTTGGTTCAATTCAATTTTGAGTATTATGTCGAGAGTTATCGTAATCACAAAATTTCCATTATATATACAAAAAAATCCAATTTATACATCTTTTAAATTTATACGTGCTTTTAGTGAAGTCCTGATTCATTCCTATTCATAAAAATATCTTTGTTTATAAGTTACACAATATTAGTTATGTCTTTTCACTTTTCTAATACTTACAAAATTTCTTGACCGGTCATTCTTATAACCACTCTAAATATAAATTTTGATGAGTATGTGAACTTTGATATCAATATCATGACTTCGGAGCTATTCAAAATCTATTAACTAATTAAAAACAAATTGTTTAATGCTAATTTAAGTGATAATGATGTGGGATGTGAAGAAGTTATTCTTAAGAGAGGACAATACCTAATCTTGGCAACAGCTATGGCCTATGTTATGGGAAGATTTATTTTCATAATTACTCAGTACCAAATGTATTTTTTAAATTCCGTTTCCACTTTCAGAAAATTCACAACCATTAAATTGGTACTCATTTTCGAAGATATTGGTTTTTTAAAAAATGTATATATTTTTTTAGTTCAAAAATGCGAATTTTCACACAAATTGCTTTTTTTAACCACAAAATGAAATACTAAAAATTTAAAAAATCAATTTTTGGAAAATGGGTACTAATTTAATGATTTTGAATTTTCTGAATATGAAAATGGTTTTTAAAAAATGTGCTTGCTAACGATAATCTGTTTTAAAATTTATTTTCAATTTCATTTTGAGCACTGAAAGAGTGCTTGACAGAAGTGCAGTAACTGGAATAAACTAAATTTAATAAATAATATCAGGGTTGGCAGGTTTTTGACGGTTTAAACCACAGTTTAAACTGCCACGTCAAAAACCTTAAATTTGACACTTTTTGGTATATTTTAACAATGAAGTAGTCAAATTTATAGAAATAAAAAACTAATAAAAAAGTGCTTAGTTTATATGCCTCCCATGGTTAAAAATAATTCTTAGAAGTGTATTATCTGTTTCTTATGAGTGCTAATGATTTCTATTTAAGTATAAAAAACAGATATTTATTATCTTTACAAAACACAAAAATTCAAATATAGGAATTTGTATATTCTAAGGTGAACCACTTATTGCCTTTTAAGTTATAAAAATTTTATAAAGTCTTATTAAAAAAAAAAAAAAAAAAAAAAAAGTTCTATTAAATTATATACTGATTGATAATTAAAAGATACCGTAAGTATTTTACCTCAATGAATGAAATTACTGTGCTATTAAATAATGCATTATGTTCTTTCATTTTGGGTTATAGTCAATAGCATGTTTTAATGTTGTACGATTAAAACTTAGAGGTATTGCATGACTTGTTGAACTAAATTTTAATATGAATTACATAATGCAATTCTATTTTTAATTAAAGAGATGATGGACAGTATATATCTCTTTTAAATTACTGCCATAAAGGTATGAAAATTTGCATTTATATGCATTGAAATTTAATATTATATTAAAATTTCAAGTGGAGTCACTCCAGTTTTTTTTTTTTTTTTTTTTTTTTTTTTCTTTTAATATTGCTAAAAATTTCATTGAAATTTCAGCATTTAACATAATTTTAAAAATAATTATAAGATAGAAAAAAAACTTTTTTATACGTAGTGATGTGGGTTGGAAAATTTTCTACCATGTTTTTCCGGAAAATTTTCCAACCAAAAAAACAATTTTTTTAGTAAATCTTTTGCATGATATATTTAAATTTTCTTTTATTAGTCATAGTAATGCTATATACAGTGTGAAAAACAAAAGTTTCTGATTAAAGTCATCATTTTGAAAGTTACCAGATATATGTTTTAAGCAACTTGAATGAGAAATAGGTTATTTATTATAATACAAGAGATCTATGGTTGCTAATCAGAATTTTAAATGTCTATTCAATAAGTTTGTAAGAACATAATTATAAAGCATTTGGCAACATAACAAAAAAAGAATATATTGATAAATACTACTATACTGCTGAGCATGTGTATCTATTTTTCAAAATATTCATTTGGTAAATGATGATACGACAATGTTTTTCAAACTCAGGCAGCAATTCTCTTAAGTCACCTTATTTATGGTCTCTGATTCTGAGAGTGACTCAGAAAGTTACGACATTGTCATAATCTTCGTTAAAAATTCAATAATAATATAATAATAAAAAAAAAATTGCTTTAATTACAAAATTGGCATTGTTGAAAATTTTAGAGAAAAATCTTATATAAAAACATATTTTTTAAAATAACTTTTTAAAACTAATTTCTAATGTGGAAAAAAAAAATGTTTTTTTATGCAAGCAACAGGAAATACAATTAATTGCCTAAATATAAACAGCAATATTTTGATTAAAATTTAAGGAAATCAAATAGATAAAATGAATCACATCATATCTTATAATTGGAGGTTTAGTTGAAATAACTCAATATTTCTTTATTTGCTTAAAATATCCAAAATTGAATTGTACTTGAAAAATCTCATAAAGGTGTTACATTTAAAGTTAAATAATAACAACAATAATAATAATAAAAAAATCTCAAACTTCCAGATTAATTTTTTTGAATAGAGGATTACATCCATTATCCAATACCACCAACTATTAAAAAAAATGATTTCGTGTTCGCAAACTGTGCTTAAAAATAGAAGAAATCGAAAAAAGTAAAAATCAAAAGAATTTTGATGAAATGAACCCTTTCATGGTCTGAGCCATACCTTATTAATTACCTTGTACAGTCGGCAGCAAAATTATTGATGCGCTAGCAATAATTTCTATTTAAAAGATATACACCTAATACAATTTTGTTAAGTAAATATTTATCGAGTCATGATCTTAGTCTTATACTATTTATAAAAAAATTAAGTTCATGATAAAAATTAGCGATCAAACTAAAGAAAAAGAAAAATATGAATGTGTGTTTCAATAATTTTGCTGCTACTAGCAGCCAAACCTCACATCATTCTAAAAAGAAATTCGTTATGATAATTACCTCTTTTTTTTTTTTAAATTCTGTTTAGTTTTAGAATATTCACAATTAGTGCTGCACCGAGTACGGTACTCGGCCTTTTACTACTCGACTGAGTACCGAAGAAAGAATAATTGATGTATATATGAAAAATTTTTCACATGTTGAAATTAAAAATAGGCCTTTTGAACACAAAATTAAGTTAAATGGCAAACAGTATGTTTTCATGAAATGTTCCAGAACTTTTGTAGTGTATAGTATACACAATTAGGTTCAATGTTATATTTGAACCTAAATATAACACGTCCAGATTAGTGGATTATTAAAACCATAATAATTGATAATTTCATTCTTTATTATATAGTCTTTCACAGATGCGAATCATTCTTAGATAATTCTTAGAGAATATAAGTTCCTATATACTCAGGCATATTTAAGATGTATGAAATGAGAATATTAAAATAAATATTTTATCATTTCAAACATGATAGACTTCATTAATCTTCAAATTCTAGAAGAGTAAAATATAGGTGTTTTGGGCCATAATTTGCAAAACAACAAATTTGATTATTAAAATATATTTTTAATAATATTTCAGGGTATTTATATTTTTCATAATTATTTTTTAAATTAAAAATCAATCTTTTCTTACAGTTTTAAAAGCGTCTAACTTTTATTTGCACAAATATGTAACTAATGTTTTATCTACTATTTTAGTATTTATTATTTAAGGGTTCTTTCTTCTAAAATATTTTATTTTTGTCTATTTTATAAATACAATTTTATGCATTTATACTTAAAATAATAATAATAATAAATTAATCAAAAAATAAAAACTTACTTAAAACAGAACAAACAGTAGAAAAAAGTTTTTAATTATCTGCTGGCAAACTGATTTTTAAAATAAGTCAAATACCATGTAACTAACAATGTAAGATTTTTTTTTAAGATGATAAAAACTAGCATTTTGTAAATCATAAATAAAATGTTTATTATGACAAAATAGATTTTTTAAAATCTGATCAAAAGTTAGGAATAAAAAATGATGCCTGAAGGTGATTTCATGCTATTTTAGGAAGCTTACGGTTTCCATTTTCATATAACCAGTGTCCGATTTTATATAATACAAGTCAATGTTTATATAGGTATACAAAGGTGAATAAATAATGTTAAACTATCACTTATTCGGATACAGCCTATTGCTGTTTATCTGGTATTTTAAGAACAAACAAAATGTGAAAAGCAGAAAGGGGGAGGGGGGGGGGAATTAAATAGAGTAAAGGCACTTTTACGATATATATATATATATATATATATATATATACAGTGAAACCCCAATCTATCGTTCACGCATCCATCCTTTTCCGCATTGATTGTTTTATTAACTCCTTTTCTTAAGAATGAAAGTTTATGAGAAATAACATGGAATTTTGAGAAATCATAAGGGTGGTGAAGGAATACACGAGCGAAGCGCTCATATATATGCATTCGTTTGCACGCATTGTGCACGGGTCCACGCTGCCGAAGGCAGTGGGGACCCGATGTGACATTTTTCTTGATTAGAATTTTTTTTTCTCTTTTTTTATCACATGATAAAAATTAATGCAATTTTGAGAATTCATTAATTATAGTGATTCATTTAAAAATAGTGACCAGCAAAGCGGGCGTAGCCTGCTAGTGTATAATAAAATATTTTTAAAAAGCAACATACATGAAGATGCACATTCAATTTGGCAGATATGTGATCAATTTACTGCTTTTGTAAGAGTAACAAATAATTAATACTGATAATAATAAAACAAAAATTCAATATTTGGTAAATTTTATCATGCAGATTTTCACAAAATTTTAAATGCAATATGCAATTTTACAAGAGAAAATTTTTTTTACTTATTTATTTAATAATCTATGAATATTTACAAATATTACACATTCTATTTATAAAACTAAATGTGATGTTATAAAGTATTTTTGGAAAGCTAATAAATTAAGAGGCACACTAAATTTGGCAGATATTTGATCAGTTCAGTCTTTCAATGCTTAATATAACAGTGACAAATAATCAATACAGATATTTACAAAACAAAAATAATATTTAATATCTGGAAATTTTTCTCATACAATTTTTCACAAGATTTTCTATGCAATTGCAAAAGTGAGAATAATTTGCTTTTGAAATAGAAAACAGAAAGAGATATCATAACTGAAGAGAGATTTCAATGCTTTTTTGTAACAATTGGCTGCTTTTTTATAACAATTGTATATAATAAATACATATTTTATTCAAAGTACTAAATAACAATTTAATCAATGTAATCTTTTGAAAATCAGTGTATATGAAGATGCATGTATTGAACTTTGACAGATTCTCTTTGACAGATCAGTTTATTACTTTTATAACTGTGACGAGTAATAATAAATAAATATTTACAAGCAAAAACTAGAAATGTAGAAACCTTTCTCCCACAATTTTTCACATAGATTTCAATGTAAATTTCATATGAAGGATTTTTCTCTTAATATTATAAATCAACATAAAAAGTTGCACATTATCTTGAATTGATATTTGATGAAGTCATTTTTAATAAAAAAAAAAAAATAATAATGCAGTACACTCCCAGAATGAATATCTGTAAATAAATATATTTTATTTTTTTAAGGCAAATTAAGAGTAGGTAATAAATGCAGTAAAAATATAAAGTTTATATCTGCAAATTAAAATTTACCCCACAAATCCAAATTATAAAATGAAGTATAAAAATATTTAATGCAATATATAGACTTTTATTATAAATTTACAGTTTTATTATAATTGAGAAATAACTGACTTTTTTTATGCTTAGAATTTTTTCTTGATTTTTATAGTCATTATTTTATTTTATTTTTTTTTTTTTTGTTCAAACAAAAATATTGTTGCTTAAAAAAAAAAAAATTACTTAGGGTAAGGTGGGGTAGTGGGACCCCTTATTGGCATAATTTGACTTTAGCTGAACATAGCACCGGTTGTAATAGGCCTATCAACTTTTTTTTTTTTTTTTTTTTGGTAGTTCATTCATAGACCTATTATAAGAGTGGACAGAGCATTCTATTATTAAAGGAATATAAGAAAAGGTGCAAAGATTAAACCACGTTACTGTTGAAAAAGGTTACCTTTTTTGGCATTTATCGCGTTATTGGCAATTTTTTGTTCTGAACATAAATATTATTATTATTATTATTAAAAGATACAGCAAGAAAAACTTGCGTAAAATGAAACAGCTGCTGAAATTTATTTTTACCTTGTTATTAACACTCTCCAAAAAGTTCAAAAGCGTTTATAACTTCGTTTTGTCTATACTCGCTTTAACTCTCATAAACAGTGTCCGAAATTAGCAGTCATTAGTTGTCAAATATGACTAAATTATTGCATTTGACGACTATAAAATTATTTCCAGTCGTCAAATTTAACGCCTAGCTTTTTTTTTAAAGACTTATTTTTGTTTAACTTTGAAAGGTCCAAGTCCATATCATATTTCCCCCCCTACCGCACAGGGACTATGCCGTTTAGACACCTGGGCATTTCCAGCATATTTCACCCCCGACCCCCTTACAGAGATAAAAAAAGAAAAAGTTTTTTTAATCCCTTTTAATCTTATCTTTTTTTAAAACTGCAATTTGCAACGCTCTCGCCACACATGCATACAAATAACCTATGGAACCAACACATTTATCTGTGTGCACATACTGATGTAATGTGTAAGAAAAATACTAGTGCTGCACCAAGTAGCACTTTGGCCGAGTAGCCGAATACCGAGTACTCAGCCTTTTACTACTCGGCCGAGTACCGAGTAGTTGTAAGAAATAATAATTGATGCATATATGAAGAAATTTGCACATCTTAAAATTAAAGAAAAAGGCTTTTGAACATAAAATTTAGTTAAATGGTAAACAGCATGCTTTCATGCAGAACTTTTGTAGTGTACACACATAATTAGGTTCATTGCTATATTTTGATACTTTCAGCATAGTGGATTACTAAAACCATAACTGATAACTTTACTCTTAACATATTTTTTAGATGCGAAATTATCATACTCAGATAATTCTTAGAGAATATAAAAGTTACTAGTCACTAAGGCTTAATTTAAGATACATGAAATTCACATATGAAAGGGTAACATTAAAATATTTTATAATTTCAAACATGATAGGCTTCTTAATCTTCAGATCGTAGAAATGTAAAATGACAGGTGGTTTTGGGAACAACAGATTTGTTAATGAAAATAAGTTTTAAATAACGTTTTAGTGTATTTATCCTTTTTTATATATAACGTAAAATGCCATAAAAGCCTTTATTTGGTTAAATGCCCCCTCCCTACTCTTTATTATTATTATTATTTTTTTGTTCTTAAAATACTAAATAAACGCAACTTTTGCTCAACGGTAGACTGTATCCGAATAGGTGATAGTTTTTTATGTTATTTTATAGTATAAAATTCAAAATCAATCTTTTCTTACCAATTTGAAAGTGTGTTAGTTTTATTTGCACAAATGTATAACGAAAATTTTGTGTTAATATTACAAAGATACAAAGATACATCATTTCTTTTTTTCCTAAAATATTTTATTTTTGTCTGATTTATAGATACAATTTCATGTACTAAGCATTTATAAAATAATGCATATTGATATTACATGATAGTTATAATTAAAAGCTCAGATCATGAATCATCTCTATACTAAGTTTGGTAACAGCCCATTTTAACTGCAGAAAGCTGTTATAGCAAAAGTTTTAATTATAATGACTCTGTATTTATATTTTCATATTTTTTTAGTTCAGTTGTAAAATAAATATCTCTCATTAACACATTTCTATCAATAATGCATAAAAATAGTGAAATTTCCACAACTACTAAATAATACGAACTCTGTAAAAAAACACCACAAAGAGCTGAAAACCCGCAATAGTTATTTGGGATCGAAATAATTAAGTATGATCCCTTGCCGGGTGAAAATTAGGCACAAGTAGAGCTTATACATACTTTAATGTTTTTTTTTTTTATGAAGCATGATTAAGAATCAACCCTAATTATTTCAATTCGTAACAATCGTTTCTTGGTTTCGTAATTCACGGTGTTTGCATACAAAGTTTTCTTTCATTAAATTAATTTAATGTTATTTCTAAAACTTACACTTTTAGTCTGGTTGTTAAAATTTATTAATCTTATCATTTAGAATAATGACAAATTTTCTTTTGTACACATCCTATATCCACTCATTATTTCACTACTCACTCATTTACTGCTGCCATACGCATACTTGCCAACCAATTTTAATAAAAAAAGGGAAGATTTTTGTTGAAAAAACAGAAGATTTCATAAAAAAAAAGGGAAGATTTTTTTTTTTCTTTGACGTATTAAATAATACAGTTTTACAATTTTAATATTTTGAAACAATCTATAAAAATGTTTACTATAGATTGATTATACTAAATATATAAAAGTTTTAAATGAAGTTATCCCTCTCCAACATATAAATAGCTACAAAACAGAATCTGTAAGAAATTTATTTAACAATAGACAAAAAAAAACTTAGTTAAGTTAAAGCATATAATTAAAAAGTAAATAAAATAAGAAAGAGAATTGATACCTAATAGTGTAGAAAGAAATGCACTCACTAAGCAGCTGTCATATATTTTCTATTAAACATTTTTAGTTTCCATTAGCTGTTTCAAAAGGGTTCACATTCAGATATGGAAAAAAAAAAATTCCTGGGCAATTTTCAAAAAAAAAAAAAAAATATTAGTGACTATTACAACAAATATTCCTCTAGAGAGAAGAAAATACAATCTACTTCCACTGTATGATGTCATGTTACTGCCGATCACGATAGAAATTCAGGTAGAAATCATTGTTTACATGCATATTTTCAGGATCCTTAATCATTTGAATTTTGATATGAAGCTAAACAAAAAAAGTCATTTGAGAGAAAGGAAATATTTGTTTTTCCAGGTTTTATAATTGATTTTCCCTGACTTTTGATGAAAATTTTTATTTTCCCTGACATTTTTTTAAAACAAAATACTACTTCCCTGAGTATGCTAGGTTTTCCAGGTTATCCCTGATGAGTATGAATCCTGTTCAAGCTCCCCCCTTAATAAAAAGCAGAGTTTAGAGCATGGCGAGTAAATTTCAATATTGGCCAGTTTGGCGTCCTGTAGATCAAAAGTCACATGACCTTTTTTATGAGTTATCTTTGCCACTAAAAAAGGCTGCCATTGTCCCGTCCACTCTTATAATAGGTCTATGGGTTCATTCTCTCATATGTTGTTACTGTACCCATGGCAACCTTGAAACAAATTGGCAAATGATGAATTAAAAAAGAAATGTGGAACAGCTTTACTATTAGGCATATACTGCTGTTGCCGATGTACAGCTCACTGGATGAATCGATACTCTGAATCATTACAAAACTTAAAAAATACATTTTAAGAAAATAAATTATTTTTTCACTCAGGTGCTTGTTTTGAAATTCACTGAAATTAATTAAGCATATTTTTAAGATTAATAAAACAAACATATAAAACAGTAATAGAAATTTGAGTTACTTCACCACAAAAAAAATTTCGAACGGCTTTCAATCTTTAGCACATAAAATTCACTGTTCATCCCAGTGGCAGAACGTTTTGTAGCTGTCTGCAACAGGCTTTTAAAATTTCATAATCTGTCTGCAAAATTTGTGTGTAATCAGGGGAGAAAATGGCTTACACTCAAAAAGCCTGAAAGCTGATTGGAGGTGGGAGGGGAGGGCTTAACATCAGTAGGGATCTCGTGCAACAATACACGAATACAATTTTACTGCAGAACAATATAGTATAAGCAATTGTGTGTATTCATTCAATTCATCTCATTCAATTATATATTTTATAGCAATGTTTGACACAACACAATATAAATAATTATAAATAATAAAAGTATTAGTTGTAGTTTTGATACAGAATTTTTTTTTTAAGTGAATTGTTATTCGAAAGTTGCAGACAAATTTTTTTATCAGTGCGGACAAAAACTGTCCACAAGCCGTTTTTCTGTGTCCGCGACTATGTCGCCGTGTTTCTGCCACTGGGCTGTTGATAATGACAAGCACATAATATTCAGTGGAAATAATGATGTTAAATATATAACTCGAATATTTTCTACAATTTTTTAAAATTACAGGCTTGCATGAAATTTTGTGCTGCAGTGGTCAGTATCCCGATATTAAAACCAAAAAAACATCACTGGATACCCCTAATTTGTAGCGCATGAATCAGAAAATGTATAAAAATCTGTACTGCAGCAGTCAGGATCCCGATATAAAAAAAAAAAAAAAAAAATCACTGGATACCCCTAATTTGTAGCGCATGAATCAGAAAATGCATGAAAATCTGTACTGCATCAATTACTAACACGCACTATTTTTTCCCTAAATACTAATTCCATTTATTTAAAAATAATAATAAAATACACTTGAAAAACTAATTTTTAAATCTTAAAAACACGTTAAAAAAAATCATTCAGCTGAGACACATTACGATAAACACACATGAGCTTTCGGCACAAAAAGAAAAACAAAGTTCCGATACAAAAAGGTTACTATTAAAAAGTATCGATCTCGATATACTAAATCGGGAGTAAATTACGTGATTTTGGTCAAAGCTGAGAAAAATGTACCTTTCTTTATCATTGGGGTTAAGTTTTCCAACTCCAGACAAAACATAGCGACATTCGTTTTATGCCGGGTATCGGTCTAAAAGACCACATTTTCCCATGGAAAGTTGTTGAAATCCCTCTAATTAGAAAACAAAGCAAACTAGCTGACTAGTACTTTTTTCTTCACTGTTTGTTTTAAAACAAAAGAAACTATCTGATTTTGCATCACATATCAAATTTTGCTTGATTGCCATCTCATCTATTAAAGATGACGAGAATTTTTCGAAGCTATTTAGATTGTTCGATTCTTCCATCAGTCTTTCTTCTATTAAATTAGTAACACCAAGTTCACCACTAAAGGGACGCAGGTATCTCTGCAAGTTTAAACTAAGTAAAATAATAAAAATAACGCTTAACAGTTGGTGTGAGGCTTATAGCAGAACAGGAATCAAAACCCATTTCTCTCTGAAGTAAACAGTTCAGTAGAGAGAATGTAAGTACGAGTTGTTTTTATTTGTGCTATTATCATTGCACTACACATGAATTGTACAAGGGAGGATACACACATCACCATACAGTCATCAAAGCGTCAAACCACCTGACGAATCAGCAAACAGTACATTATGGCCACAACTCCAAAGGGTGTCTGTACAGATACATGCGAGGATCGTTTTGTTTACTTATGCTACACCATTTCTCACCCGTAGAAAACACTTGTGTGTAGATTAAAACCAACATTGTGTATGTTTCTTGCTTTGTGAATTGCATCAACAGGAATGCACAAATAAGTTACTCTTCTTTGAAAATGTGCTCATTTAAGATGACAGATTTTGCTGGGATGACTAAGATTTTTGTGAAGGTACCAATTTTAGCTGAATGATTTTTGTGAAGGTACCTTTTTTGCCAGATTGATTTTTGTGAAGATACCTTTTTTGCCAGATTGATTTTTGTGAAAATACCTTTTTTGCCAGGTTGATTTTTGTGAAGGTACCCATAAAAGGTAGTAAACTCGACCTGTATTAACCCCTGTTTTGGGTAATTTTCAAACATACTTGGGCTTGCATTTTTATCCAATAGTCGACGACTTAATCCTTTTTATAAAAAAGCAGCTTTTCAAAAGTCTCATTTCATCTTTTTTTCTACTTAAAACATTTTCAATGAAGCTTTTATTTCTTGCGTTGCTTTCTTGCTGAACAGACAGAGGCATATTATTAAAATCACAAAATGAGTCTGAAAAAATTTGGCTAGAACTGTCTGCCGACGAATCTTCACGCTTCCTTTCAATACATGGCTTTTGAAGACTCGCATTTATAGAATAGTCGACGATTTAATCCTTTTTTAAAAAAAGCAATTCCTGATATAGTAATCTATTGCTTATGATAGCAATCGCAACAACATAAACAACACACTGCGGATTAATACAGTGTAAACAATTAGCGACATTAGCGTAGTGTCTACAGCAAGCGCGAATGATCTACGCATCCGGATGTAGTACGCATGCGCTTCAAAGACCATGGACCATGGTATAAATTCGTATTCATGAGTACTTTAAATTTTTTCGCTTTAAATTTTTTTTATTTAGTATGAATAACGATGAAATAGAATATCTATAACTAAAAAATATTTCTTTTATTTTAAATATTATCTAAATACTTTTTTGATGAAATAGGAAATTTTAAAATTAAAAATATTTTCTTCATAGCAAAAATTTATTGACTGCATTCACGTTGGTCAGCCAACCAACGTGAGCAACTGAAGCCTTGCAAGCAAGAAGTAATAACCGCATCACGGCCTTTTTAGCCGAAGAAACACATGTAATTGGCGTAGTAATATAGTTCCATATTTAAAGCGATTTATATAAAAAACAAGAGTTTTCCTGGAAAAAACGGAAACGTTACTAGATTCAGAAAGATTTTATTAACAACATATATTTATTATATGAAAATCCTTCGAGCCGTTTTAGAGATATTTTTCAGAATTTCAGTCCATTACTCCAATCGTTTTCCCATTTTGGCTTTAAATTGAGATTCAGGTCTCAAAACATATTGCATGTAGAAATGTAAAATTTTCAGCATAGATTAAGACCGAAGATAAAAGACTATTTTGAAAAGAACAGAACAAAATACGGCATATTTGCTGAGATATTAAGTGTCGGCTTTTACAGATCTCTTTGATGTCAAACTAGCCGTATATAAGAGTTCGCAGCGTTCAGTTTGGGCTTCCGCTTGCGTCACTCGAAAAACTGTCGTTTTTCATGATATATATATATATATATATATATTTTTTTTTTTTTTTTTTCTGTATGGTTGTAATTTTTTCGTTTTCTTCCCAAACTTTTTTCTATGGATTTTCTACTCTTTTTCCTCGTTTTTTACATTCTAAAAAACGGTGGTTTGTTTGCACGTTGGTACCGTGGTACATTTTCCTTATTTGTAAAATAACGGTTAACATTCATTGTACAAATATTCCAAATTGAAATCAAAATATTCAAATGTCCTATTATATTTTCTATTTTGGATTACTTGCTGAATTATCAAATGATTCGCATTTGCTACGCCTGATAGTCACTTCTTGGAAAGCCGAGTACAACTACTCCAGATTTCATTTTTATTCAATTAAATATTCAACTTTTTTTTTATATTTTAAACTTGATCGTAAATGTTTATATTTTGTTTCTGAAGAAAATAAATTTTTTTTTAAAATTCTATTTTCCTCCATTTAAAAAATATTAAACTTCGAATTTTAAATAAAAAATGTAATAAAAATACTGTATTTAGCAGTGTATGGTTATTTAAAAAAAAAATTAAATTAAAAAATTATTGAAGCTGACTTATATATATACATATATATATATATATATATATATATATATATATATATATATTAATAAAATTAAACATAATTTATACGTCTCATTAATATATAAAAACCAAAGTAACATTTAAAATAAGATTTAAAAAAAAAGAAAAAAGGAGGGCTAGTGTTTCAGCCGAAACGTCTGTCGTGTATTTTAATATTTTTAATTAAAATGTATTTTTAAAGTTTAACTTTTTTTTTTTTTTTAATCTCATTTTAAATGTTACTTTGGTTTATATATATATATACCGGGTGATTCAAAATAGATGTTACAGCGATTATCTCGTAAACTACGAAAGATAGAAACAAACTTCCAATTACAAAATTGGTGCAAATTAAGAGTAGATTTCAGATATGGCATTCTTTTGTACAAGGGGCTGTATACATATTAAATACGAAATTTAATTTCTATACGGCCCCTCCTATCATATGACTTATATTTAGAAAAATATTCTCCTCGCTCTAACAATAAAAAAAAAAAAAAAAAAAAATCATCTCTCTAAGTCAAAATCTCGCTGAGTTAGTGCAATTTGAAAATTCTAGCATTTTTCGCCAAGTCTTAAGGGGTTGTATCAAAAGTGAATTACTATTGCTTTTGTAATAAGGCACACGTTGATCAGCGTTTGGGGGGAAAAAAAGAAAAAGAAATCATTCAGGGAAAGCCGGCTATTTTAACCTGTTATGTCTCCTTTTCCCTAGTGAATACACAAGAGAATACTCATTGATAATTTAACAAATAAAATTTATGAATAATTTATGTACTGAAAGGGAATTTTCAAAGTCATTTTTCTTTCTTTTTTTTATACATTCTCGTATACACGGTGTAGAGAAAGAATTGTTTTTGAGTCAAATTTCCGAAAATTAGCTTTTGTTATATTTGCACGTTTTCAGATCCTCTGAATTCAAAAATCATGTTTTTAGTGGTTGGTCTCTCTCTCTCTCTGTGTGTGTGTGTGTGCCTGTGTGTTATTAGAATATCTCAAGAACAAATAGTAGCAGAAAATCCAGTTCGACATTCTAAATCCGTATCATATTCCGGTGCTACACTAAAGGATTCGTTACGATCAGACAATTGTTTGTCTACAGGGTCATCCAAAAGAATTCAAATACATTACGTCTGTGAGCGAAATTTCTCATATGTACAGTGCGACATGTACAGACTGCCTTAAACAAAATGAAAATAACAAATTTTTTATACACATAAAAGCATGTTTTATGTAGATTCTGGTATAGCAACCATTCATCATTCATTTACAAGGTTACCCAGAGTATTTCGATATATTGGAGCTATACTTGGGAATTGCTGGAAGTGTATTTCATTTTGTGTTACTTGCTTTACATATAACACTAAATTTACGTACACAAAGTCATGTGTATATAGTTTATAGACAATATACAGGGCTACCCAAAATTAAGGTAAACATTTTTCTTTTTATTATTATTAAATGTAATTGGTGTAAGTGTTTGCTGCATTTTTTTTTTTTTTTTTTTTTTTCGAAGAACACTGCTGACACAGAACGCAAAATTAATTTCTCATACCCATACTGTAAACAAAGTAGCTTCTGGAGAGCAATTTTTTTCTGTATAATATCACATTTTGAGGCTTCCTGAATACGAAAGGTTAATTTTTATTCGATGATCTGTATATATATGAATTATCAGCATAATTTAACACTAAATAATCTGGTGTGCCACTCACACGACTTTTTATTACCCTGTTAATAAGTACAAAACAACTAATTAAAGTATCGAAAAAACCTTTGCAAAATAACACTTCATGTGAAAAACACACAGGAAAAAAATTGCTTTTCACATGAAGTGTTATTTTGCAAATGTGTTTTCGCTACTTTAGTTGTTTTTGTATTTAACATTTTGTATTTTCTTTTTGTTAACCACACCCACTTATCTTAAACTCTTACACCTATTTGTTACTTTCTATTTAAAACTATACAATTTTTGTACAATTTTTAATGCTGCCTTTGGCGCCTTTTTTTTATACAAATATACTTTAATTAATATGTAAATGATTATATATACATATATTATCGAATTACCTTTAAAATTTTTACAAGGAAAACTTTATTGAATTTTTAGATTAAGATAAATAATTTAATAAGTGTTATCTGTCGACGGGAAGCTATAAATTATATAATGTTATGATTAGCCTGTACATAATGTGTTAAGACAAGACAAGAAATTAAGCATAAACATAACTATAAATATTTTAATTGATATCATTCTCGAAAAGATTTTTTATGGTATCAAACAAGTTTAAATAAACCTTTATATGGTGAAATGCGAGGATTGTTACAATGAATATATATTGAAAACAACAAGATTTTCACCAAAGCCTCAAGTATTAAGTTTAAATAAAATAAACAAATAAGAATTAAATAAATAAATAAACAAACAAAATTAAGTAAATATATTTACAATGAGAACCTGAGATAAAAAATAAAAATAAAAATAAATAAAACTGTATTCTCCTATTCCATTCAAATACACATGTCTTAAATTTAAAAAAAAGGAGTAGAAAAAGAAAAGAAAAACATTATACATCTCTAATCGAGCTCTGATACCATTCTTGCTGATTCTTATGTAAAATGACCTCCTGAATCCGAATATGACTCCCATTTTGCCCAGTCACCCATCGTTTTCTAGAAACACCATCCCCTCCCTCATTTTTTTCCCCTGTTCGATAATTTTATGACCATGAATTAACTTTGAAGAATGAAAAAGAATTAATTTAACACCTAAAAACAAAAAATATATAAAGTTTAAAAAATAACATTAATAACAGAATAAGAAAATATAAGATATGTAATACATAATTTCAGTGGTTTAATACATAATTTCAGTGGTAGAATTTTCCAACTCTGTCGCCCCTCAGAAAACATATTTAACGATTAAAATAATCCTCCCCTCTCCTAAAAATCAAATTTATAGCCATAAAATCACCGAAAAATTATAAAATAGGGGACCTTTCCTAGAAAACGGTGGGTGATAGGGCAAAATGGGCGTCAAATTCAGATGCAGAAGGTCATTTTACATAAGAATATACTGAAATGGTGTTAGAAGCAATGATCATGCCGAGCAGTATGGTCAGAGGTTTCTTTTGTTTTATCTTTACTGGCTAGATATCTATTTTATTAAAAACAACAACACAACCTGTTTACATAGGTTTCCATTAATCTTTTACTTAAAAAAAAAAAAATTAGAATGTTGTGGATATCACAAAACTTTCTTCTACATTTTCCTAAACAAATTCACTCAGAACGAACAATTTATTATAATTATATTTCACGATAAATGCAAACATTTTCCTATTCTAGAGAAAACTAACCCTAAATATCCAAAGAAAGTTGATTTAGTTCACTACAAATTACATCTTAACATTATTATTATTTGTTATTAAAAAATAAATTTAAAAAATCGATAACTTAAAATTACCACAGATAGATGGTTCAATCCTTCATTCTTTTCAAAGACACCTACATTAAAAGTTTGCTCCTCTCCGGGGGAAGGGCTGGGAATCGATGCTCCAATACATACAAAAAAAAAAAAAAAAAAAAAAAAGTCTGTTGTCTATTACTATTATAAATAATTCTCTTTTAATTTCATAAGATCCGTTAAAATAATTTTCAATATGCACCTTTTTTTTATTTTTTTATTTCGCCCTATACTGCTATGTTAAAAACTTAGGGGGGGAAAGAGAGAGAGAGAGACGTTAACGCCACCTTTCGGTTGATTTTCACCAAATTGTGTCAAGGTGCAACTACAGACCAATTTATATAAACTTCTGTGATATAGTTGCCACAAGTTGACTGACTTCCTGAGATATAGTTTCCACAAATTTTTGTCACACACAGACAGACATTTTTCTAAAAATGGTAAAATAGTCTTGTACTCCTCTCAAAACGTATGCTTCTATCGAAAATCTAAAGCTGTATTATTATTTTTTTGTTTTTGTTTTTATTATTATTAAACCATTACTTTCTTCTACTGAATATCAAAGAAAGTAAAATAAACTTAGAAGTTATTTAATTCCCTCACCTCCTCTAAAATAACTTTTTTTTTTATAAGTAATTATTTTGTAACAGGAAGTTATTTTTTCCCTTAATTTCATAAATATTTCCAAGAATATTGTTCTATGAATATTATTTCTAACAATATTTTGCAGGAAATGAATTAAAGAACAGGAAAAATATGATATGGAAATTATTATTTACTTTTCTCAGAAAGTAAATTATAAACTCTTGAAAATAAATAACAGTTAAACGTTTCTAAATTTTCCTTTCCTTTTCTTTCCTTGGTAATTTCGCAGAAATGAATAAATCTTTCATTTCGTTTAGGAATATATTTCATCGTGAATTATTTTGCAGTTGATCAAAATAACATACGATAAAAATCTATTTCTAATCTTTTATTTTATATGCATTTAGAATGTAAAAAAAAAAAAAAAAAAAAAAAAAAAAAAGATCTGAACTATTACTCAAATAAATAAATATTCGAACTATGCAGTTATGTTTTTAAGATTTAATATTACTGCCTATTTAAAAGTTTTAGTACACTATCTACCAATAAGTATTTGGATACTTTTGAATTTAGGCGTTTTGTTAAATATCTAGAAAAATTGTTTAGAAATTACCTTGAAACTTTGGGAGTGTAAAGAACATATTATACCTCATATATTTCAGCAAACGTTTCGTCCCGAGGAGGAAAAGAAGATCAGTAAAAAGTTAAGCAAAAATCAAAATGTTTTGGATCACCCTGTAAAATGCAATGCTTGAAATGCATTTTGGCTGTACCATGTGATTATAAGGATTCTTCTAATTACCTGTATAAAATTCTGTGAGGATTTAAAGACATAACATTTCTTTAAAAAATGTTAAAAAAAAAAAAAAAAGAGCACTTTTTGAATGATAACACGTAGAGTGTTACATAGTTTGCACCCAGTGCAAAGCCATTTTTAGGAAACTTGGTGTACTACATTAACCCATTAACCGCCAAAGCTAGAAATAATGTTTTTTTTTTTTTTTTTTTTTTTTTTTTTTTCTAAATAAAAACAGTAATACTCATAATTTTGATCATATATAAAGATAATTTAAAATAAAATTATTAAAATTAATCTTATCTTACTAAATACAAGGTATTGTATTTGTACAACTTCAGTGGAATAAGAGTATAGAATGAAGACAAATACACTGCATAAAAAAAGTAGACGGACACTTCTTTACAATTTTTTAAACCCTGTCTTTGTTTAATAGGAAATGTCAATTAAAATTCTTTAACATGTTTATACTTATCAATCTTCAAATTTTTACAGACAAATAAAAATATTCGATTATTTAAAATTTTAATGTAGGGAAATGCAGAAAAGAGAAAAGATATATATTTGCACAATATATTTTTTTTAAAAAAAGTAGACGGACACTGGTCAAAAACTGCAATTATCTAAGTAGGTGTTTCTTGCGGAATACCAGTTTTGCATAGACATGTACACTTAGCGTTTTGAAAATTGCTAACGTGCTTGACAAGATGGTTTTACGGAGTTAAATTTCTTGGATATGAATGCGCCATGCCACGAGGAATTCCTCTAACTGAACTGATTACCAGAAAGGGCAGATTTTAGCACTGAAAAATGTTAATAAAGGAGTCAGAGAAATTAGTAGGTTACTTCTAATAAGCAAAAGTAGCATCAGCGATTTTCTACGTGCTCCTGAAGTCCATGGCGTAAGGAAAAAGAGTGGCCGGCCAAAGAAACTTTCGCTCAGAGACCAAAGAAAAATTTTTACTAAGGTGAAAAAAAGTGGAGCATCAACTCTCAGAGTTCGAATAAGCACAGGAATTACTAACGTAAATTCTCAGACAATTTATAACTACATTAAGCACTCAGAGCTCTTTCAATGTAAGAAGAGAAAACATTATCATCTATGCTGGAAGGATCACCACGTGACAGAACGCCTACAGTGAGCTCAAAACTATATGTCTTGGACTACAGAATGGATATCTGTAGTTTTTTCAGATGAGAAAAAATTTAATTTAGACTGCCCAGATGGATATCAATATTATTGCCACAGTTTGGAGAAAGAAGACGAAGTGTACTCTACTCGACAAGTTGGTGGTGGTGGCGTGATGGTGTGGCTAGCTGTTGGCTATGGTGGAAGGACAAATTTATCGTTCCTAAGTAAGAAGCAGAGTCACAAAGGTTATATTAAAACACTAAGCAGTGAGCTTTTGCCATTTACGTATGATCTTGGAGGAGAAAACTAGATTTTCCAACAAGATGAAGCGCCAATACACACCGCTAACAACGTTAAAAAATGGTTTCATGAGAACAACTTCAATGTTTTACCCTGTCCAGCCAAGAGTCCGGATATGAATCCTGTAGAAAACATTTAGGCTATACTTGTTCATAAAATTTATGAGGGTGGGCGCCAGTATGAATCAATTCCCCAGCTCAAAGAAGTTCTTACAAATATTTGAGAAATTTTCTGTCAAAAAAGATTCAGAATATCATTGTTTCGATGCCTAACAGAGTATACGAACTTATTAAAGCAAATGGGAGACGAACCCCTTACTAAAAACGTTTTATTTTAGAGATATAAGATGTGTCCGTCTATTTTTTTTTTTTTTTAAGAAAAATTACAGTGCAAATATGCACCATTTTTGTTTCCTGAATTTTTCCACTACATAATTCAAAAGGATTGAATCTATATCCAAAAAATAACATTATATGATGTCTTAAGAATATAATTATATTAGAGAAATGAACCTCATATCTCTAATTAAAGAAATAAACGGCTTTAAAGTATTACAAGTAAGTGTCCGTCTACTTTTTTTATGCAGTGTAAATGTTGTTGACAAAGAAATTTCTTTGCGGGAGTATAAAACAACAAACACTACAGATGACTTCAAAAGTAATTATTCTATTGTGAAACATTTTTTTTTTTTTTTTTTTTTTTTTAACAAGTTATGTAAACTTATTCAAATATGATGATTTTCAAAAGTTTTGGATTGATTAGTTTGAAATTTATTTTTAAATATAAAATTATTTTTTAGATCAAATTTTTTCGTAGTAAAATAAACATCTGTCCTTTCCTTGTTTTAAAACATACTTAATATAAAATATCTTTTTCAGTTTACTGTTAAACGCAATTATTTCTGGTGTTGCGTGAACGCAACACTAGGGGGTAATGGGTTAAACTCAGCATACAACAATCGGAATGCAAAAATTTTAAATATCTTACGAAGTAACGAAATATGAGCATTTTCACTAAAAAAAAATTTTAACTACGCATGTGCAAGCCTTTGAAAAATTTCATTTGTATAATTTAATAGATAAAAGTTTTGATCTACTTATATGAAAACCCCAAACAAATATCGTGTAAATTCAAAAGGTTATGAGAGATATAATGAACAAAATTTTAGTTCTCGAAACAAAATCTGAACTATAAGGGGTTTTACGCACATTTTTATTTTGATATAGTCAATACCCAATGGTAATACAGTGCTCACTGATTGTAAATAAATATTGATAAAACCCCTTATCACTTTCCGTTTTTAATACTTAAAAGCTTTGATTTTTACTGCAAACTCTATCTAAATATGTTTGCATTTCGATATAACACTGCTATGATCGTAAGGTTACTTTCCTTGTACTAAATAGTCACGTATTTTTATATTCTTTTTCTTTTCAATAGCTCTAGTAAATTTCCTGTTCAATGCATTGACTGGTTCATTGCATATATCAAATATCACCTCTCAAAATTATTGGTGACAGCAGTGGCGGATTTAAAGGGAAAAAAAAAATTGACATTCACAATTGAATATTGCAATTGTACATTTTTTATTGGTCTAGAATAACATTTTGAAAAGTCTTAGACACCCCCCCCCCTCCAAAAAAAAAAAAAAGTTCTGGATCCGCCACTGGGTGACAGCTGAATAAAAGAGTCTCTAAATTCGGAAATACAGTTTAGAGCCCTTTAGAATGTTGGCCCGGCAAAGAGTGAATACATTTAAATTCATTAACATCATTATACATAAAAATTTCTTTTTCTCTTAATTTTCTTTTGCCCAGTTTTCTTCCCTTTCAGTTTTTGTTATTTATCTGTGTTCCTCGGTCCCTGTTTCTTATCTAACTCCGAATATGACCTTTGGTCAGCTATAGTCACATAAATGTTACCGCTACTTCTGTGTCTCCAATTTCTTCGCAATAATTACAGGGGGGAAAAATAAAAAAGGAGGAAAGGGGTGTTTGCTTCTACTCTGAGGCTCATAAATTTGCAAAAGGAACTGGACAGCTACTTCCTTTGGAGCCCTGCCAGGATTTGGTTTCAGATTTTTATAGATAATATAACCATAACGTTCCTTTTTTTTCTCAGTGAAATGTAGTGATTAAAGAAAGGAAGATTTTTGGCTTATTGACAAAGTTGAAAAATATGCGAAGTCACAGGAAGCTCATCAACATTAAAGAAGAGTCTGCCGACAGGACGAGTTATAAAAGATTTATTTGTAGCTTTGATTTTTGAACTTTATTCGCTAACTGTTGTATCGACAACAATCATGCGAAAAATGAGTAATATGAAAAATTTTGAGGAGTAAATAAATAAATATATAATTTTTAAAAATAACTATAAATAAAAAGTAAAAAAAAAAAACATACATATATATATATATCAGAGACCGAATTGAATTTAATACGACAAGACTACAAACTTGATATGTTGATCTTGATGTCTTTTTGAAATATTATCATTCTTTTTAAATTATAAAGTTACTATTCTTAGCAATGGTTACTACATTAATTTAAATAAAAACTCATCGTGATTGTATTTATTATTATTATTATTATTATTTATTATTACTACTAAGATATTGTATTACTTTTTTCAGCTCCAAATAGATAATAACCTAAATAAATTAAATTCAAAATTATTTACTAATTTAACTGTAAGAACATGTGAAAAAAAAGCTTACTCTGTGATTTTGAATCCGGTTGTCTCCAAAAGGGAAAAAAAAAAAAGCTTCAGTTAATTGCATCAAAAATAATATTCATGTTGCATGTATGAAAACAGTTATTTCAACAGTTATTACTAATATTATTATTATTTTAGTCTAATTTCTGAGCAGTTTGAAATTTTTTTCTCAGAAACAGAGGAGTTTTGATTAATTTAATTATTTTACTATATGCCAATCATCATATATTTACCAGTCGATTTTCAAATATGTAAAAGTTCTTACATTTACAAAGATTTGTAAAGAAATAACATAGTAAAACTGGATGTTGGCGGACAATCTGACATATTTAAGGTGAAACAAAGTAAATAATGCAGGGATGGAACACGGGCGCAGAATTCATACCACTATCAATGTAAGAAAATTTTCTACTTCTTAAATCAACGATATTATAGGTAGAGAAATTTCTTAAGCAGATTCTGGTATGAATTCTGCGCCCGTGTTCCATCCCTGATAATGACAACATAAATTGTCTAACTGAAAACAACAGTCTTGGCGTACTGATACATACTAATAAGATTTTTTTTTTCTTTTGAAAATGTTAGTTTGTCAAAAAAAAAAAAAAAATCCTATTTGTTGCAGTTTGCTGCCAGAAATTTTCTGTAATTCAGAAAAATACGTTCTAACAACGGAAAAATTACGTTGATAGACCGTATTTTTCTGAATTACAGAAAATTTCTGGCAGCAAACAGGACTTTTTTTGACAGTGTTGACAGTGTAAATATACTACTAGACTAACAGATTTCACAGAGTTGATTGCACACTTTAATATAGATCTTTTAATATACTTCAATACAATTGAATAATAAATTAATAAAAATTTAAAAACATTTGAAATGCATTATCATTATTAATAAAGTCAGGGTGACCACTAGTCAGGGAATCTTAGAAAAGTCAGGGGATTTAAGTGAGTCTAGAAAAATCATGAGAAAATAAGGGAATTTCATGTAAAGTTGAAGAAATTTGGCAAATTTTGTGGAAATAAACCATATCTTAAAGCTTGTTTATTGTAAATTGTTAAATTATTCGCTAATTTTGTGATTTTTATTATTATTATTTGAGGGGGGGAAGGGGGGGGGGAAGGACCATGTAACTCGGGGAAAATGGTAACAAATAGTCATAGAAAAATAAGGAAATTTGGAAAAGTTTTGAAATTAGTCACCTTGAAAGTGTTACATTTTTTTTATTATTATTTATTTATTTTGTGCATTGTTTGTTTTTATTTACCTTTTAATTTCTAAATCAAAATCGTGTCTTTTTATAAAAAATTCCATTATACATATATATACATATATATATATTATATATATATATATATATATATTGTTCAATTGAATTACTTATTTGTTCACTGCAAAATAAAACACGAATAACTTATGAAATGTAACAAGAAATTATTCGTTGGTTCATAAAAATTTTTCTTGCTCTTAAGGTTTTGAAACTCTTATCTCTTGATTATGACTGGTAACTTCAACTAGATATAATCTATATATTTTGGATGGAAATGCCGAATTTCTTTTAGCAAGAACGAAATGTAACCAGGCCCGGAATCGAACAAGGCTTCTTTGTTATAACTTGACAATGCTCTACTGCTGAGCTAATCCAGTTGACCGCACAGCAAATTTTTTCACTCAATAAATTCAGCCGCAAAAATTATCCATACAACTGTGTCATTTAACTAACATTTGAAAATTTCTAACCTTGAATTAGGATAAAAGTCCCATTCGGAGATCGACTCAGTGGTAACAAATTGATGCGTTATGCCAAGGACCAAGGCTCGATAACTGATTTGGTGATCTTAATAAAAAATGAGTGCATTTTAATCTTTGTTAAAAAATGAAACACATTTCTATACATAATATTTCGGCGACTAAAAAATAATTTTAATAAAGTCGATTTTTTATTTATTTATTTATTTAACGTTTTAAATGTTTTGAAATAGAAATTTTTTTTTTTTAAATTACTTAAATAATATTTTAAAAATTTAATTTTCTGGTAAAATTGAGGGGAAGGGGTAAACGTGTTTTGTAAACGCAATGTAAGTTGACAACGGGTGTCGCTCTTTTTATAAATTCGATTCCTCTGTTCTGTACGCGCACTTATTTCTGCCCGTAAATATTTGTATTATTTTGAAACTGATATTTTATTCAACTGCATTAAATATGTTTATTATAACTACATATTTTTTATTATAACGATCATTTTAATTTAGTTTTCGTTTTCACTATATTTCCATTAATGGAGATTTTCATTGTAGCAATGGTTTTAATGTAGTATTCGTTTTCATTATGTTTCCATCAACTGATATTTTCATTATGGCAATCATTTTCATTTAGTATTCATTTTCATTATATTACCCTCAACTGATATTTTCATTGTGCCAATCATTTTAATTTAGTATCTATTTTCTTTGTATTTCCATTAATTAATATTTTCATTATAGTAAACATTTCATTTTAATATTTATTTTATTTTCATCAATTAATATTTTCATTATAGCAATTATTTTAATTTAGTATTCATTTTTATTTTATTTCCATCAACTGAGGTTTTCATTATAGCAATCATTTTAATTTAGTGTTCATTTCATTTTCATTAACCGAAACTTTCATTTTATCAACTATTTTAATTTAGTTTTCATTTCATTGTATTTTGAAAACTGAAATTTTCATTACAGCAATAATTTTAATTTAGTATTCATATTCATTAACACAATTTATCGATTAAACTTACAAAATTCATTATTTCATTTACAGAGAAAGTCTCATTTTAAAAATTTATTAGATTTATTTCTATCGCAGAAAATAAAGCTTAAAAAAACCAGGAAATTTTCCAGAATTTATTCATCCACAAAACAAAGTTGGAGTAAAATAAGACTATTTCTTTTATTTTTACTTCTTCTTCTTCTTCTTTTTTTTTTTTTTTTCTCTGCCCTAGAATTAACTTTAATTTTATGCCATGCGAAATTTTAATATGTCACAGAAAAAATATATAACCAAATTAAATGTGTAGAATTTAGCTACGACATGCGAAATTAATAATACAAATACTGTAAATACTGTAAAGCACTGTTTATACGTCTTTCAAGGGACTGACGTAAAAGGACGTATAAATGAAAAGAAGTAAAATCGAAATTTTAATAATAACACTTTGATTACTACAAATTTAATAACGCGTAAGCAAAATTTATATGAAAATACTAATTAATAAAGTTTCTTAAATTAGTAAATGTATATTTTATACTTTTTTAAAGACAATAATAAATAAAAAAAAAAAGAGGGTGCGATTTATTACAAAAAGTGAGAAAAAAATCATACTGTTGATGCATGACTGGGTACTAATTATATGTATCATATATCGAGTATTATATTACATTTCTTGTGAACTATATGAACACATTTTGAACATTAATTATATATACTGCGTACCTTTAATAATAGGCATATGATTTATGTCCATACAGATAGTTATTTAATAACATTAAAAATCTTTAATATTCGTCTGATTTTCTGCTTGTCTATGAGTATTAAAAATTCTACTGTGAATTCAATTGATTCTTTGATCAATATTCTTCAATCTTTCCTGTGTTCCTCCATTTAAGATGCTTTCTAGGAAAAATCTGTCTTATTTAGATTGGAAAATAATAACTTGTCGAGAATTTTTGCGAATTTTATTAAAGTGGAAAAGACGTATAACCGATATTAGCGGCGTATAAACGAAGAATTTTTGCATTAAAATGAACAGGAATGAATCGGGACTTCACTAAAAGTACGTATAAACGTAAAAAACGTATAAACAAGAGACGTATAAACGGTGCTTTGCTGAAATAAAATAAGAACGTGATTATAAAGTTTGAATCAAAGTATGATAATGCATTTTTTAATTTCTTCGAAAACATATAAAAATTATGATGTGAAAAATGTTATCAATTATTTTAAATCTGATATAAACCAATTTTATAGAAATCTAAATTGGCAAGAAGAAATAATTTCGAAACACGAAAATGAAAGTGAAAAAAATCGATCCGCGCCTAGCACCTTTTATAAAAATTACGGTGAGTTTTGTATAGTGATTTACAAAAGAATTCCTATACATGAAGGGCGTTTTTTTTTTTTTTTTTTTTTTTTTTTTAAGCATGTTTCACTATATTTTGTGCAACATAAATATAATTAATGAGCAATTATTATTCAATTTCATAAAAGCATATTTATCATTTAAATATGTGACATTAATGTTCGGTTAATAGGAACACACACACACACACACACTGCAAATAAAAACGTCTTAAAGAAGACAAAAAAAAAAAAAAAAAAAAAAAAAAAGAGAGAGAGAGAGAGAGAGAGAAAAGAAAAAGAAAGAAAAAAAGAAAAAAGTGACTGGAAAGGCATTTAAGACACATAAATGACTTAAAATAGAACTTAGACAAAATGGATATCTTAATTTAAGACACTTTTGTGCCTAAATGGATTGATGGTGTAAAACAGCGTTATTTTACAATGTTTGCACAGAGGTATGCAACTTAAACAATGCAACATGTAAGTATTTATAATTAGAACGTGTTAGAAAACGCTTTTTTTTTTTTTAATTTTTTTTTTAACACGCTTTTATTAGTTCCACCCTGTATGTATGTTTGTATGCATGTTTGTAACCGCTCTGGGAGCAAACAAAAAATCTATATTGTAAAAAAAGACTTTCCCTACGTGAACGCTGTGGCTGTGAGGTAAAGCTCCGGGCTACGAACCTAAAGGTCTAACGTTCGAGCCCAGTCAGGGGCAAATTTTTAAAAATGGTTTTTGTTTAATTCTAAATCATTTTATAGTCACCCTGTAATATGGTGTGTCACTCACACAATTTTTTCTTACCCTGCATTTTAATACTACAAAAATAGATATTTTGTGCTTTTTAGTTCATATTTCAATAAAAGCGTGTTCTTTAATTTTTTAAAAGTATAATTTATTTATTTATTTATTTTTATTATTATTATTTTTTTTTTTTTTTCGTTAATGGTAAAAACAGATATTTTTAAAAAGTATACTTGTTACTGTGTTGTTTTTTCTAAATAAGTTTGTATTTTTGTTTTAGTATTTGATAATGAATATCAATTTTTCTTAATTTCCACTTAGGTTATTATGGAAAGTATCTGATACCTTCAACATGTAAGTACACTTAATAATACTTCATGAAAGATTAATTTTATGCATGCACTTCTGTAGGATTTTTAAAGAATAAATTTAATGAAAATTTATCTGTATGAATTATGTAAAGCATTTAAAGTCTATTATTCTGCCACAACATAGATCGTATGAAATTAAAGCAAAATATTAGTTTTGTTTGCCGTAAACCAAGAAGTTTCACTGACCAGTAGATGAAATAAGATCATACTTAAAATTAAAGAAGTTTTTTTTTTTTTTTTTTTTTTTTTTCTGTATAATTTTGTGAAAGTATTTTACGTTTGGTGGCACAGATAATTTTTGAAGACCCTGAAACTCTACAGATTGTGATCAAAGCAATAAAAATCGTAGTCGGATAATATGAGGGGGGGGGGGGCCTCTGATACACGTGTCATCGCTTAATATTTTCAAAGGACTCGTGCCCCTCCAAAATTGGCTGCCTCTCTCTCTCTCTCTCTCTCTCTTTCTTACTTCAAATAAAATTTCACAGGACATTTCTTTAAAAAAGTTAATATATAGAAAATTTATAAAATGTATTGAATGAAAGTTTATACTATTTTACACTTCCCAACACAGCTGAAAAGATGTTTATCCGTTTAGTTTATCTGTGTATCTTCGCTCCTGTTTTAATTTGTAAATATGCAGGATTCCTGCCGCCTGTATTTCTCTCACGATTTTTTTTTCTTTTTTTCCCCCTTAATATTAAAACCTTTTCTTTTTTCAATCTTATTAGAAAAAAGAGCGGGCATCGTAATACTGAATATGCTTGAATTGTAATGCAATTATAATATACTATGAATATTCGCTACAGACTACAGAGTCCCCTATTGAGAATAGTGTACTCAGTGGCGAAGCGTCCATGGAAGCGATGGAAGTGGCGCTTCCCTTATTTAAGTTTTAAAACAATAATTTCATTATTTTAGATAGGAAAAATGAAACAGTATTTTCGGTTTTTCGTCTATCCCTTTCCGACCCAGGCCGTATGATCGTGCGGGTAAGACATCCACGACATCCACTTACATTTTTGCATCTGGAACAGTCGTATGTAATAATCAGGAAATGAACGATCGAGCTAATTAGCAGAAAGTGTAAAGTACAATTTTCAATCAACAAATGTCGGTTATAGTCCATATTTTTCTTTCAGTTTGCAAAAACAGAAGAATGCAATGTTTTAAGGTAAAAATGTTTCGTGTTGGACAGGGCTATCACAGTGCTTCTCAACCACTGTGCCGCGGCACATTTGTGTGCCGCCAAATTTTAGAAATGTATATAGTAAAAATTATAATGTTTTTTTTTTTATTATTACGAGTAAAGTTTGTTTAAATTAAAGAAAAGTACTCTCTGAAAGAAAACTGTTATTTTTACTGTTAAATACCATATTTTTAACTGTTTTTATCTTCGACAATTGTGATCTTTCGTAAAGTGAAATATTTGCCCAAGTGAAATGTGTGACGCCAAATTTTGAAATCGTTAAAACTGTGCCGCGACAAAAAAAAGTTTGAGAATCACTGGGCTATCAGATCCAATCTCGCGATGGCGAAAAGCTGAATTGATTCTCCCTCTACTTTTGGAAGCGTGTCTCTTCAGCGCTTCCAAGAATTTCTGAACCACGCTTCGCTCCTGTGTGTACACAGCATTTACAATTCTTTTGTAGGTCCCCTTGAAATAATATAATTTGCATAACGCTCTATAGTTACATAAATTCTTTAAATTGTACCTTAATAAATTAAAACTGATAAAAATACAAATAAATTAAAAAATGTTTTCAGTCTTACCGCAATATAATTTACATAGTAAAAGTGTAAGCACCAATATGTATGTATTTAACAAAATTATGGAAGATAGTTCTAGCAAAATAAGGACTACGATGAATTTTAAGTGTTTAAATCGATTGTGTCTTTCCCTTCTTTCCAACTGAAATTTTATTAAGTCGATGCATATGAGAAAAACATCTCAAAATGGAGGGGAACGGAAATTCCAACAAAATTTTGCAAAACTTAAAACCATCATAAATTAATATTTTTCCAGAATTTGTGGAGAATAAAAATCTTTTGAACATTCAGTGGGGAATAAGAGGGTACACTGTTAAAAATTTCAACAAAAAACTCTGTGTAATCTATTATCTTAAGTCTTACGTAAAATTACAGGGAAAAATAAACGGATATGTTAAAAAACTTATTTTATACGTTCGTTTTAATAACTAATATTAATTTAATTAATTATTGGTGAGAATATATTTCGGACTTGGAATGCTTTTTCTAAAGTAGAAACAGCCATTTTTAATTTTAATTAAAAAAATAAATAAGAAAATTAGGTAAAAATACAGAGTAAAGATTGAGAATCTCGATTATTCACTTTTAACTAAGAATTGCTGTAAATTTACAGAGACTCTGGATAAATATTTACATTAAATTTACAGAAATTTTTAACAGCGTATTATCGCTGTATTAAAGACTTTGCCTGTCACCATAGTTTACATTTTAAGGAAGTAATAAAAACGACCGCAACAAGAAACCAACCTTGAAATTATTTGATTTAATAAAAAAGCACCACAAAACTGGCGTTGTAAAATGTATTACTAACAAACTTTGAATAAATTTGTCGTGTGTTTTTTCGACCCGAAACAATTGTTGCGAGTTTATTGCATTTTATGGTGTTTATTCAAAGTTTGTTAGTAATATATTTGATTTAGCATTGGAAAGAAACGACATAACTGTGCTTTGAAATCAAATAAATTGGCATTAAAACTCTTTTTCCGTGGTCTGAACGTGCCCACAAATGTCTCACGCTTTTAAAAAATCTTTATGAAGACAGTTTTAATTTGGAGAATGTCAAGTTTATTTTTTTTCTAATTTATTTGTTATCTATTAGGATATGCACTTACAAATAAAGAAATTTTAAAATATAGAAGTTTTAAATGATTAAAAATAATCTCGTGTGTCACTCACACGACTTTCTCTTACCGTGCTATAGAGGTAGATTGCAGATTAAATCATAAGGTTAATAAGAAAAGATAATTACGTTCAATCTACTTTAAAAATAATTTAAAATAGGTATAGAAACAGATTTATTTGACTTATAATTTTGTGTGAGGGGATTATTGCCCCCCTCTCGTTCCCACCTTCAAACGTGCCAATTTTCATAGAATTTTTCATGTGGTAACCTAATGAGAAGTTGAAAATGCCAAATTTGAATTATCTGCAGTTATTTCAGGTTAAATTATGCTTATACCAAATATACGTGCAGACCAACCGCTAAAAATTAGATTTTTGTATTCAGGCAGTCTCAAAACGTAATATTATACCAAAAAAAAACAGAGTTTAAAATAGAACTTCAAAAAACAGTTTACAATATGGGTAAGATAAATGAATTTTACTTCCTGATCAAGGTTCGTCGATGTAGTAAAATGTAGCAAAGCACTTCCACCGATTACATTCAATAGAAAAGAAAGTTTAGCTTAATTTTGAATAACCCTGAATTTTGTCTATAAAATATGTGTACATAACATTATGTACTTAAAATTAGTTTGATATGAAAACACTTAACACAAAATGAAATACACTTTCAGCAACTTCCACATATAGCCCCAATGTATCCAAATATCTTGGGTGGCCATGTAAACGAAAGATTTCCATATCACAATCTGCACAAAACGTGCTTTTATGCATGTAAAAAATATGTTTATTCTGTTTCGTTTAGATTAACCATTAAAGATTAGATTAATCTTTCTTTAAAGTGTAAGTGTATACAAAGTTACATGGTAATCTGCAGAAATTTTCTATAAAAACACTTTTCTTTTCAGTCTGTCCCCTAGCCTATTCCCAAATATGCATTTAACTCTAAAAGAAAAAGTAAATAAATAAATAAAAATATATGAATAAAAAGAGGGAAAACTGTATGAAACAAGGGCAAAATCCAAACAAATAAAACAGAAATAACAAAAAGGAGCAGAGGCCGCCATGGTTTAAGGTGGGTGGAGCGGATTAAACCACTTTGTTGGGCGTTCAACCTTTCCGAAATCCTTTTCAAGAAAAGCAAAGAAAAAAGTAGAAATGAACATAACTACATCTATATTTAATATATATGCATATTAAAGTGAGTGATAATTAAAGAAAATTTCACTATAATTTGTAAAAAAAAAAAAAAAAAAAAAAAAAAAGATTTTTCTATTTTTTTATAATCTGTAGAAAATTGGCATACAAACTGCATTTTTTTTTTCTTTGTCCCCTAACCCCCCCCCCCCCCGGTTCCATTTAGATATATGTAATTCTAATTATACTATTCAAAATTCTAATGGATAATTAAACAAAGCTTCAAAAATTCTGTAAATGATTTTCGTCTGAAAAATTAATTTGTGTTTTGCTTGGGCCTATAATACCGTGTCTGATAGATCATTTGAATGGACGAAACTTTTGAAATCAATGTGTTTTCGAAACTGTTTTCCTTTCAATGTATTTTGGTATATCCAGACTTTTGAAACACCCTGTATAAATAAAACTGAAGTAATAATAAGAAGCAACACAGGCCACCACGGTTTGACGGGTAGAGAGATTTAAACAAGTTTTACATGAGCCCAATTTTTTCCAAATCCTCTGCAAGACCATAAAAAGAAAATATAAGAAAAATTTTGGTAAAGTGAATATTTTTATACTATTATTAGGAGAAAAAAATTATTTTTTTATAATTATTGGTAATTTTTTAAATCAAATCACATTTATATGAACTAAATAAATCATATGTACTATATTTTAAAATATTACCTATTTTGTACAGCTATACTTAACATAATATACATATTACAGTGAAAACATTTCATTGAAATTTGTAGGGAAAAAAAAAACTCCTATGCCCCTCAAGCCCTCCATAATTTGTTGAAATTTGCTTTAAAAACTTTTTAATCCCAAACCCCTCCAAATCAGATATATGTAACTCTCAGTATATATTACTTAAAACTCTAATGATAATTAAACAAAGTTTCATTAATATCTTCAAATATATATATATATATATTGCTATACTCATTGTGGTCCCCCTTAGACTCCCCCCCCCGGTTTATTTGAGCGTTATTGGGGTTTTTGTCCGGTGGGGATTTTGTCCGATGGGTCTTTTGTCCGGGGGGATTTTGACCGTGGGGATTTTGTCCGGTGGGGCTTTTGTCCGGGACCCTAATTATTATTGTAGCAACTTTTCCTCTCTGAATTCAGATTTTAAAAAAATCACGATTTTTGGCACTACCAGTAAAATAAAATAAAATAAAATATATAATTATAAGTATGTTTCTCCTCTTTTAGAGTATGCCTCACCCTCTAAATTATGTGGGTTTAAAAAAAAAAAAAAAAAAAAAAAAGTGATCAATTTTTCGAAGACAAAATTCGGTTTGCAAACTGTAATCTAATGAGGGCTAATCCCGACGAATGGGGGCAGAGGGTGTCTAAGACCCGAGGCTATATACTGCTGATGACAGAGACACTTTCGCTCTGCATGAACAAAGTGGTTTCGGGGTGCTAACTGACCTTCACTTTTCCCAGATTGTGAGTTGTTGGTATCCGCAGGAGAAGTTTTATTGCTTGAGAAGGTATACTGGATCTCAGATGGGAATGGATGGGATCACGGAGTATTATTTAAGAGGAGACGAAAGTAACGCTGAAATTTTGCGATGTTGTTTTCTAACGTTAAGAGAGGGCGCCAGCGTTCGCTATACCCTGCTTTCCAGCTTCCATAACGTTATTCAATAGGGAAATGTTTCGTTTTTGTTAATTTTTTAAGAATAATACTGAGCTTAAAAAAATTCGGTTGAACGCAGATTTTATTTAATAGAGTCTTTTTGACAACATGTTTTTTTTAAAGAACTATTTTAAGCATTTTACTTAGTGAGAGAACATTTAAAATGACGTTGATCTTTATGCGTAAAACCGAAGCTAAACTACATTGTTATGGAGAGATAGGTATTTTTTTTTTTTTCTTTTTTTGAGAATGTTGGTTTTTATGGATATCTTATGGCAGTGAGTCTTATAATTCTTCGTTGTTGCTATATTTGACGGTGTAATAAAATAATAATAATTAAAAAAAAAAAAAAAAATTAAGAAGTTGCTAGCGATTTGATTTTTTCATTCATTTCCTTTTACCAACATCAAGTTTAAAATAATTCTTTGTTATGCAATTTTTTTTTTTCTTTCTGTGTAACCTGATGTGTAATAAAATTACATACTGTTTCAATAAATTTTCAAGTGTTGGCATTACATTTTTCAATAAAAGGAAAAGTTATTTTGGTTTACTATTAGTATGAAATTAAAAAATATTAGTATGATTTAAAAAATAAAGTTGTAATTTTATGTTAAGATTTTTCTCTAAAATTTTCACTAATGCATGTGAATTTTGTAATTAAGACTTTTTTAAAATTTTGTCCTTTTTTTTTTTTTTTTAATTGAATATTTGATTAAGATTATGACCAGTTTCAACTGTTTGAATCATTCTCAGAATCAGAGACAGTGAAGAATCTAAGTCTAAGCATTGCTGTATCATCATTTATCAAATGTATATTTTGAAAATCAAATACAAGCTCAGTAGCGCAGCAGAACACTATTTTAACAGTATGCTAACAAACCTGTGCGAAACTTACGCAATTGCATAAGTTTTTAAAATTTCAGGATTTTTTTTTTTACCATACAAAATTAAGTTAAATTTTTGCATAATAATGGATTATCATGAGAATTATTACGTTAAAAATAGTACGTATGGAGTTGCATAAAACTGAGCCTAATAAAATTAAACAACAAAAACTAGGATAAGGTAAATGTATCAAAGTGGAGGAAGAAACGATAGCCTAGTGAGTGAGGCATTTCATTCTGAGATCATGCTGGGTTAATAATACATTTCGTTTCTTATAATATTAGTGTAATAGGATACTTGACATTAGAAATTTAAGAGAAAAATTAGTGTAATTTTATCTTTAGAGAACTTTTATGTTGACAGAATTTTTTTCTCTTGCGGATCAGGTTCGGGTCGGGTCGGGTTGACTGATCTTTTTTTCGTGCGGGTCGGGTTGACTGAATTTTTTTTCTTACGGGTCGGGTTTGGTTTTCAACAAGTCGGGTCGACTTGAAAACACCTTTCAAAATATTTTTTTTTACAATTATGAACATAAATTTATAGGAATGTTTACAACTATGTAACTAATTTAAACATTCTGCAAATACTAGACATGTATCGGTTGGTTGTTTGGTTGGAGGATTTAAGGCCGATTGACTCCAGATGTGTCCTAGGCCTATAGGGGGAATGCCCTCCGTTTGACTCTTTCTAAGGGGTCCTAGCCCGTATTTACGCGTGTTCCGAGCGGCTAGGTCGACGAGCGCAACCTGGGATCGAACCCGACACTTCCCATCTACCAGCTTCGAGCGCTGAACCGCACGGCCGCTGGTGGGCAGACAAGTACCGGAGCACCCTATTCGTATCCGCGGATATCCGCCAGAAAATTAGATCCGTATTTGTATCTGGATCTGTTTTCTTTTCTTCAACGGAACTAATATGTATCTTTTGAAAAAATTGTATGAAAATTAGAAAAGTATTATGAATCTTTCTCGACTGTTGTTAATATATAAATTAAAGAAATACAAATACAGTATAACCTCGCATTTAAATTCTGGAAAATGAAAAGATTTCGCAGTTTACAAGTTTTTTTTATTTTTTATTTTTACTTTACTTTCTTCTATATTCAGTAGAAGAAAGTATTAGATTCGTAAAAATTTTCACCTTCCGGTTTTTGATGAATTTGCACGTTTTGAGAGTTCCGAACACGATTTGACTATTTCTAGAAAATATTAGTCTGTATCTCTGTATGTGTGTGACAAAAATTCTCTTGAACTACTGCACATAATTACCTATAAATTCATAAATAAATGCACCTTGACATAAATTAGTGCCTATCAACTTTTGGTGCTCATCGCTCAACAGACAGCGCTGCTATACAGTGATTTCCGCAATTTAAGGGAATGCTATATCTCAGGAACTACTGCAGAGAATTGCATATAAATTTATATGTAGATGCACCTTGACATAACCTAGTCCCTATCAACTTTTTATGTCAATTTCTCAAAAGGTTGCGTTGATTTTTACAGTTTAAGGAAAGGCTATATATCAGGAACTACTAAACAAAATTGCACATAAATTTATATGTGGATGTACCATGATATAATTTAGAGTCTTCGCACGTTTGGTACCAATAATTCAATAGGTGGCGGTGTTATACAACGATTTCCATAATTTAAGGGAAAGAGATATCTCAGGTTCTATTGTGTATAATTAAAAAAAAAAAAAAAGATATCTGAAAAGACCATAATCAGACAATATGCCGATTCAATTTGGATGCATATCGGCCAATAGGTGGCGCTGCTGTCCTGCAATTTTCCCCGAGACGGAAAAGCTATATCTCAATTTCTATGGTGTATAACTGTACAAAATTTGATAAGCGAAATAACCATTATGAAAACGCATTTTTTAATATACTATTTATGGAGAATAAAACTGTCTTTCTTTGCACAATGTAATATTTCTCTAAGATGAAAATCGTCTGCATTCATTATGGTAGGTAATTTTAATAAATAATTGCTTTAGTAAATTATCTGTACTGAGCGAATTTGTATTAGAAAATATAGAAGAAAGTCTTGTGGTGAGCACAACATACTAGTTTTATTTTTATTTATTTATTTATTTAATACCTTTACTTTTAATGAAATTGAATCCTTGCTTTTATGTAAACGGAATTTTGAATTTTCTCTATTTATACTTGTTTATACAGCAAATATATAAGAAATACTTGTTGTGATTTCACTTAAAGCTAGTATGCTGTGACCACCTCAAACTTTCTTCTATTATTTTCCTATAGGAATTCGCTCAGTAAAAATATTTTCTTAAAACTATGTATTATTTATTAAAATTATCTACCATAATGAATGATTTTCATTTAGAAAAAACTAACACTAAATATTTACAAGTTTTGAGAGGTCTAGACTATATGTCAGGTTTCATTGCTTATAATCCAACAAAACCTGATATGTGAAAAGACCAATATGAAATATTACGCTGATTCAAAGTGAATGCCTATTAGCCAACAGGTGGAGCTGCTACTCAGGGATTTCCGCAATTTAAGGAAAGGCTATATCTCAAGAACTACTGCACAGAATTTCATATAAATTTGTATGGCGGTGCCTTTTAATATATATTATCGCCTGTCAACTTTTGGTGTAAACCACTCAACAGGTGGCGCTGCCACACAGCGATTTCCACAATTACAAGGAAAGCTATATCTCAGGTTCTATTGTGTATCATCAAACAAAACTTAATATGTGAGAAGGCGATTATGAGACATTATGCTGACTCAGTTTGAATGCTTGTCGGCCAATAGGTGGTGCTTTTACACTGCAAATTTCATCGATAACAGGATGGCTATATCTCAACTTCTATGCCATATAACTGTACGAACCATGATATGTGAGATAACCATTATAAAAACGCATTGTTTAAGAAGTTATTTATAGACGATAAAACTGTCTCTGATTCGATATTTAGTGTTAGATTTCCCTAAGATGAAAATTATTTGCATTCATCACGTTAAACTTCTTAATTATAGTTTTAATAAATTATTCGCACGGTGAATTTTACAGAAAAATATAGAAGAATGTCTTGTGGTGACCACAACATACTAGTTTTTTTTTTTTTTTTTTTTTTTTTTTTTAATAATTTACCAACTGTGTGACAATGAAAATTTACATTATTTTATATCATGTTATATCATTTTACCTTGTTTTGCATGATTTTTAGATGAATAAGTAATGTTGATTTATTTTTCGCGTTTCGGGTCGGGTTCGGGTCGCAAAAAATTCTCTGTTGCGGATTCGGGTCGGTTTTCGGATTGATGAAAATTTTTTTGTCGGGTCCGGGTCAGGTTTCGGGTTGATTTAAAAATCATCTGTCGGGTAAAACCCGACCCGCGCAGTACTCTAATAATAATACTTACCCGTGGAGCAGAAAACAAACTCGGGCATTTCTGTCCTTGGGCTTTTCTCTTTTTTTTTTTTTTTTTTTTTTTGTCACTATCATAAGAACCTGTTTTACATCGAGGAACGAAGCATTTACATGAACCCATCTCAATGAAGTAGTTTTAAGCACGTACAAAAATATTAAACTGTTTAAAATTCAAAATTCGAAAAGCACGTCAGTAGAATGAAACTGAAAACAGTAGTACTTCGCGCCGAAATATAGGGTAAAGGGACAAGTGTCGCCCCCAATAGCTGGCAGAAATTCACATCGCAGTTTTAAAGCTTTCTCCCATTGGACTTTCATCTCCTCTTTAAATAATACTCCGTGGATGGGATTAAAGAGGATTCCTGCGTAAAATGGTATGCTTAAAAATGTATTTAATATTTTTACATAAATATAATATTTCACTTGTATGTATAATATTTCATATTTTTACATGTGTGTAGCACTGAATGCATTTCTGGGTAGAATTTTTGATGAAGCCAGAATGTTCGTTAAAATATTTTCGACTTAAAAACATTTTTTATTGTACATAATTTTTCTTTTTTTTTTTTTAAGAAAAGAAAGGGGAGGGGGATAGAAAAAGAAAGAAATTATAATTACGGTCATTTTTATTTTAAATTTAATGAGAATTTTTATTTACTTATTTATTTATTTATTTAAATCTGCATAGTTACATTAAATAAAATCCTTAAAATTCTAAATGATGATAATAAAAACTTGACACTGAAAGAAAAAACAAATGATTTTATTTTCTACGTTGTACACGAATTTAGCGATTGTTACTATTACAATCATCATCATTACTATGCAGACGCAGACCTGTATTTTTAATTGTTTTATTTGCATATAAAAAGTAATTTATGAACAGACTGTGCTATATCTATATATTCCAGTAAAAATATATTTTACTTGTTATTACCAAATGTAAATTAATTGATTAAGAATGAAATCGGCTTTTGATAGTTGACGTAATATAAAAAGTTTTTTTTTTTTTTTTTTTTTTTATGCATTGACAGTTTTATCGCTGTAAAAGTACATTTACAGACATACATTTATTCCTGTAATTTGAACATCAAAAACACCGATGCCCTCTTAAAATTCTTGTATACATTCTGAAATATTTTTTCCGGTAATTTCATAATTTAGGAAAATAATTACGAAGAAGAAAACTCATAGAAAAAGGACAATGAATACTGTGGTTTAAGAATATATATTTTCTATTATGACTAATACAATTGTATTCGCTTTTATAATAATTAAGCTTTATTACTAATATAATTTATGATTAGTACAATTTTATAAATGTTGTTAATGATAATTAAACTTTCATTTCAGAAACATTGTAAATTTTCACGAATTTTAGATTCGTATTTTATTTAGAATTAGGCTATGTTTTGGATACACATAGTTTACTTTAAAACGATAGGGAGACAATTAATTAATTTACGATTACTTATTTATAATTTTTGAGAAACGTACAGTCGGTAACAAAAGTCTCCGAAAACTAGCAAAAATTCCTATATAAAAAAAAGGAAACTTAATACAGTTTTGTTAAATAAATCCTTGTCGAATCCTGTTCTTAGTCAGTCTAAAAACAGGATTCGACAAGGATTTATTTTACAAGACTGTATTAAGTGAACTTTTTTTATATAAGAATTTTTGCTAGTTTCGGAGACTTTTGCTACCGACTATATTTTTAACGTGTTATAAACATGATCTCATCATTTATCATTTATTAGTAGTAAAGAAATGGCATGTTTTTCCTAAACAATAATTGTTTACAAATTTTGTAACACTGTTTGTAAATATAAATTTCAAGTCTACAGTTGAAATTATAAACAATATGTAAATACATCAGACATAATGAAAATAGAACAAAATAAATAAGTAACATTTGATTTTGTACATTAAAGCGTACAATTTTCAGAATATATTTATAATAATAATAATTTTTGTCGTTGTTATTATTTTGCGGGCATAATGAATCGAATATTTTTAATTTAATTCCCACCTTAAAAAAAAAAAAATAATAATAATTTAGAAACAAATAATATTTTGTATGCAAATATTATTTTATTATAAATAACAATAAATAAATAAAATAAGAAGTCAATATCTGCTTTTAATGTATAAAAGCTTTGTAGAAGTTGATTTTAGTGTAACGACAATTTCTTAGCTGAAAATGTCTATTTATACGCAAGCATAGATTCCATTTCAAAACTTCAATAATAAAGTTGTCGTAAAAAATACCACCGGAAAAAAAAAAAAAAAGAAAGAAAAGAAACAGCTTTTGAACGATGCAAAATAATGTGATCTTTTAGACAAACTAAAATGACTCAGAAAATTTTCAGTAGACGAGTATATTTATAAATGTATAATTATTGAAATATTATTAAAAAAAAAGAAAAAAGAAAAGAAACAGCTTTTGAACGATGCAAAATAATGTGATCTTTTAGACAAACTAAAATGATTCAGAAAATTTTCAGTGGACGAGTATATTTATAAATGTATAATTATTGAAATATTATTTAAAAAAAAAAAAAAGAAAAGAAAAGAAACAGCTTTTGAACGATGCAAAATAATGTGATCTTTTAGACAAACTAAAATGACTCAGAAAATTTTCAGTAGACGAGTATATTTATAAATGTATAATTATTGAAATATTATTAAAAAAAAAAAAAAAAAAAAAAAAAAAAAAAACAGCTTTTGAACGATGCAAAATAATGTGATCTTTTAGACAAACTAAAATGACTCAGAAAATTTTCAGTAGACGAGTATATTTATAAATGTATAATTATTGAAATATTATTAAAAAAAAAAAAAAAGAAAAAAGAAAAGAAACAGCTTTTGAACGATGCAAAATAATGTGATCTTTTAGACAAACTAAAATGACTCAGAAAATTTTCAGTAGACGAGTATATTTATAAATGTATAATTATTGAAATATTATTTTAAAAAAAGAAAAGAAAAGAAAAGAAACAGCTTTTGAACGATGCAAAATAATGTGATCTTTTAGACAAACTAAAACGACTCAGAAAATTTTCAGTAGACGAGTATATTTATAAATGTATAATTATTGAAATATTATTAAAAAAAAAAAAAGAAAAGAAACAGCTTTTGAACGATGCAAAATAATGTGATCTTTTAGACAAACTAAAATGACTCAGAAAATTTTCAGTAGACGAGTATATTTATAAATGTATAATTATTGAAATATTATTAAAAAAAAAAAAAAAAAAGAAAAAAGAAAAGAAACAGCTTTTGAACGATGCAAAATAATGTGATCTTTTAGACAAACTAAAATGACTCAGAAAATTTTCAGTAGACGAGTATATTTATAAATGTATAATTATTGAAATATTATTTAAAAAAAAAAAAGAAAAGAAACAGCTTTTGAACGATGCAAAATAATGTGATCTTTTAGACAAACTAAAATGACTCAGAAAATTTTCAGCAGACGAGTATATTTATAAATGTATAATTATTGAAATATTATTTAAAAAAAAAAAAAAAAAAAAAAAGAAAAGAAAAGAAACAGCTTTTGAACGATGCAAAATAATGTGATCTTTTAGACAAACTAAAATGACTCAGAAAATTTTCAGTAGACGAGTATATTTATAAATGTATAATTATTGAAATATTATTTAAAAAAAAAAAAAAAAAAGAAACAGCTTTTGAACGATGCAAAATAATGTGATCTTTTAGACAAACTAAAATGACTCAGAAAATTTTCAGTAGACGAGTATATTTATAAATGTATAATTATTGAAATATTATTTAAAAAAAAAAAAGAAAAGAAAAGAAACAGCTTTTGAACGATGCAAAACAATGTGATCTTTTAGACAAACTAAAATGACTCAGAAAATTTTCAGTAGACGAGTATATTTATAAATGTATAATTATTGAAATATTATTAAAAAAAAAAAAAAAAAAAAAAGAAAAAAAAGAAACAGCTTTTGAACGATGCAAAATAATGTGATCTTTTAGACAAACTAAAATGACTCAGAAAATTTTCAGTAGACGAGTATATTTATAAATGTAAGTAGTGTAAAAAGGAGAGTTCACCTGCACGGTGGAGGCGCGGAGGCGCGCTGAGGCGCGCGCGCCACCACCCTGTTGGAGCGCACCTCCGCGCCTCCACCGTGCAGGTCAACGTCTCCTTTTTACACTACTTAGTCATCATCTTGGATGAGGGGGGTGTTGCCACCAGAAGAATAGAAACTTTTAGACCGTTGCCACCGGAAGAATAGAAACTGTGTGTTGCCACCGGAAGAATATAAACTTTTAGAGCGTTGCCACCGGAAGAATAGAAACTTTAACTATCATCTTGGATGAGGTTTGGTGGGGGCATCTATCGGGAATTTTGAGGAGATAGATTTATTTTCCTAAATTTCGGACTTAGTATTTTTTTCACAATTTTGGGGACTTCAAAATTTTTTCGAAGTTTTGCGGGAACGTCACGATCTTTTGGGACTTAACCTGAAAAGAGATACATACAAAATTTACAATTAGAGAAATAAGTGAAAGGAAAATGTATAGAAAAAAGTAAGAAAGAGAATACAAATTTAAGAAAAAAGGTGGAAAGAATAAAGTTAGAAAAAAAGAGAAAGAAAGAGTTCACCTTGAGCGCCTGGGAGACTGCCCTCCCGAGGCCCTGCGGTGCCCCTTTTCACTCCGTAGAGCAAGGCGGGAGTTAGTTCCTTTAAAAAAAATAAAAATAAAAAATAAAATAAAAAATATCAACCTGGTGAACTCATCACATAGTTTTCTGAGGTTGTCTTCAAAGCATGGGTTCAGACAATCTTCATAGGTGCAGAAACAATTGATATATACAGGGTTCAGACAATCTTCATAGGTGCAGAAACAATTGATATATACAGGGTGCAGGAACAATCTTCATAGGTGCGAAACAATTTAAAATATATACAGGATGCAGGAACAATCTTCATAGGTGCGAAACAATTGATATATACAGGATGCAGGAACAATCTTCATAGGTGCGAAACAATTTAAAAATATATACAGGGTGCAGGAACAATCTTCATAGGTGTGAAACAATTTAAAAATATATACAGGGTGCAGGAACAATCTTCATAGGTGCGAAACAATTTAAAATATATACAGGATGCAGGAACAATCTTCATAGGTGCAGAAACAATTTAAAATATATACAGGATGCAGGAACAATCTTCATAGGTGCAGAAACAATTGATATATACAGGATGCAGGAACAATCTTCATAGGTGCGAAACAATTTAAAATATATACAGGATGCAGGAACAATCTTCATAGGTGCAGAAACAATTGATATATACAGGATGCAGGAACAATCTTCATAGGTGCGAAACAATTTAAAATATATACAGGATGCAGGAACAATCTTCATAGGTGCAGAAACAATTGATATATACAGGATGCAGGAACAATCTTCATAGGTGCAGAAACAATTGATATATACAGGATGCAGGAACAATCTTCATAGGTGCGAAACAATTTAAAAATATACAGGATGCAGGAACAATCTTCATAGGTGCGAAACAATTGATATATACAGGGTGCAGGAACAATCTTCATAGGTGCGAAACAATTTAAAAATATACAGGATGCAAGAACAATCTTCATAGGTGCGAAACAATTTAAAATATATACAGGATGCAGGAACAATCTTCATAGGTGCAGAAACAATATATACAAAAATTTTCACTATGGATGCTGCGGTATTCTGTAATGGCCATAAGCCAGACTGGTGATTCCATCATCTAGTAGATACCTCTTGTCATCAAAAGGAGATAAACACTTTTTGTTTTGATTAACTGTATAGAGTTGATGACGTTCTTGTAGGATTCTGGTTTGTTGCTCATAAGTGGCTATCTCCTTTTGCAGGCACTCTTGGTAGTCTTGAACACTTAATTTTTTTCTAACAATGGAGGTTGATATGCCTTTTGCTGTCTTCTTTTCACCACCAGCTGACTGTATGGCATACATTTTTGGCTTTAATCCAATGAATTTGTAGGCAGCTTGACTGTGGAGTTCGTCTTTAAACTTTCCAAGGACCTTTTTGTTAGTTGTAGAATATAGCGGATGATTTTCTGGATACTCTGAGAAGTCAAAATGGTGCTGATCTTCCTTCATATCTTCGTACATGTTGGCTGTCTGGATACAGTACGTCAAGGAGTCTGTATCCGTGAACAACAAAGTTGCACGACTTTCATACTTTTTCATAACGAAATTGTAATGAAAGTCGTACATGAGCAACTTTGCTAATTCAAGGATACAGAAACCCACGTATATCGGTCTATTCATCAGGATGGTGGGTTTTGTTCTCTCCACAGCTACGAGGTTATTGCAAAATTCTTTAAAAGTTGTAAAATTCGGTGATGCAACTAATTTTTGGGCTCTGACTTCATTGTTACACAGTTCTATGTTACGACGTTTTCTCAAATTTTCGATGGTCTTTCCATAGACGCTATTGTTCAACAGTTTAAAGAAATCTTTCTCAAAGCTGTTCTTTGCAGATTTTCGTTTTTCTGTGTTGAAGTCTACATACTTTTTTAGCCAGGGTGCTTGTCGAAATTTCAAAACCTTGTTCACTTTTAATAGCTTCATTCCAAGTTTTAGGTATAACTGTAGATTTCTGTAATGTACAACATATTCTGATTTATTGTAGAGGTTTGGAATGAGTTTGGGTGTTCCTGAATACTTTTGGTTCTGCAACAAGGACTTGGCATAGGTGGAGAGCATTTCTTCTGTCACGGTCATTCTTTCAGGTGCAAGTGGGTAGCTATTGTGGAGGTCATGCAGATTTGTCGGGTACTCCAAATTCACTTCAAAAATGAAGCCTTCAGCTGCATCTTCGGGTATGTTCATGATGAAATCTTCAGTAATGTGAGAGGGATCCATCCATTGAAACTTGCCATAAGGCATGTACTGGGACATAGCCCAACCGTAAAGGTTGTTCGCATCCCAGTACATGATATAACTAGAGGGCTTACTTGAGTCGTAGTGAGGAGTGTGCGGGTTGTTTGCAACAGCGAAACGGTGTGAAATCTGCGACACACCCCCGCGCACCCCTTTTTCAATAAACAGCAGCATGTTGATATCCGTAAGCAGCTCTAGCTTAACATCAGTCATCTTCAGACAGGCTTGCCAGGACAGTCCAGGAGAGGTGTATAAATGGGCAGCATCGATGTTATAATAGTGTAGGCAAAGACTTCTGAAATTTTGGAACACATCGGCAAGAAGCAAAACATCTGTCTTCACATACAGGTCGTGATACTCGCCGAGGTTTCTTATCTGGAAGACTTCCCATACGTTTTTTGCATGTTGATAATCAGCCTCTTCAACGGCTTCATTCGTAAGTGAGTTGAAAAACGCTGAAGGAGGCGGCAACACTGTTTCTTGGAATTTGTCAAATCCGGTGATGTAGTCATAGGGATATACTCCTTTTCTGGTGAGGAGACTTAGATCGGTACTTGATTCAAACTGGTCTTTTAGAATTTTAAACTGACTAATATCCAAATTCTTCACCAACTTTTCTAACGAAGCAGGCAAAAATTGGAACGAGTCAAGAAAGACGAGCTGTACAGGACTGTCTGGTTTCTTTAAAGTGAATGATATATATTTTTCTAATGTTGTTGCGATGACTTGTATCTGATGGTCTTGAAAATGGCCTAATTCTGTCATGATATGATGGGCATCATAGTTCTTCAAGTTGTGGAAAACCACGGGAATCTTCTTTGGCTGCTTAAAATTGAGATTGCAGCTAGCATGGGCGGCACCTCTAAAAACTCCAGTTTCGTGATTGTGATCTCGAACTTTAATGCATCCGGGTAACAGGGGTTGACGACATATGCAGCACCTTGTTGCATTTTGGAAGGCCTCCTCTTCTTGGGCAGAGAGCTTCATTGGCTTAATTTCTTGGAGTTTTTCTTCAAGGAGATCTTTTTCCATGAGGATATTTTCTAGAAAATGCTTGACTGCATTCTCTCCTCGATAGCTAAAGATGGGCTTGACGGCTTTGCCATCAGACCCTACGATTACATAAGCGTAACCGCAGGGTGTATGGCGGGCTGTATGTTGCAGGTAGGAGTTTGATGAGGATGGAACAGCAGATGCAATAGGCTCGAGCAAACTTTCAAAATCCGCATAGATGATATAGCTGATAGGGTGTTGAAGATGGGTTCCCGTGAACTCTAATATATTTTTCTCCTTGCTGGGCATCTCAATGGCTTGAGCTGTGTGTTTTTTGCAGTTTGTTTCATGATCTTTTAACAAAAGTTCTGTTGAAAAACCATGCAGGCATCTATAACAATAATACTGTGTGCACCGATGTTTTGTGCGGTCTCGCATTAATCTGGAAAAGTTCCGGATTAGACAATAGTGGTGGGCACCTTCCTCGTTTGCCAGGAGTAATAAGTTGATAGCTTCAACATCTTCTACTTCGGAAATTCTTAAAATGGTCACTTTAGAGTTTTCGTAGCCGAAGACGTTGATTCTAAGATTGTTCAGGTTTTCTATGAGGCCTATTTTTGAGATGGGAACAGGGTACTGAACATTACCCATCTTGATTTCCTCTTCATGAGGTAAATAGTGGGAGACTCGTTCGGGTTTTCTTGTACGATCCAAATTCAGTTTGTGTGCTAGCAGACACCATAGGAAGCACTTGTTATCGCTGTTCTGTATATTTAAGATGGCTTTCTTGGCAAGCAGTTTCGCTGGCAATTCTTGATAGCTACTCGCTCTCAAGGGGTTATATTTAGCAGACTTGAATTCTAGGTAGTAGATGTTTCTCAGCACCCAGCCGGAACCTCTCTCTAAGAACTCTTCGTAGTTTTGAATAATCTTCATGAATCCTACACTTAATTGATCATCAATTAAATCAGGAGTGTGTTGCTGGTAGCAGGGTGTTCTGAAGTAGGCATCCATAATTTCCAGTTCTCCTTCGGCTGTCTCTCTTTCAAAGCAGACTTTTATTACCAGGTACCACTTGATCGAATCTTTCTCATACAATTCCTGTAGGATGTTTTCATGTATCTCGGCACGAATAGACTCTAAAAAGATTTTCACATCGTACCGAGTAGCTTCAGTAGGTTCAATGAGCACCGTCTTAAACGTGTTCAAAGCTTGCGTATAGGGTCGTCTTCGAGAGAGTGGTGGAGGAGTCGTTTTCGGTTTCTTCCGGCTCTCACTTAGGCTATTTGAATGCTGGAGTCGCATATGGTTCATTAATGATGACTTAGAGGAAAAGGTGGACTGGCATTCTTTGCAGGGGTAGTTATGACTCTTTAGATGAGCGTTGTACTCGTCCAGGCGACTAAACTTTCGTTGACATGTAGCACATTGATGGGTGGAAGTGTCAGCATCATGCAACTTCTTATGTCGGTTTAAGGCATCCTTTCTGGAGAACTCCTTCAAACACACAGAACAGGAGAAACCCTATAAAAGAATAAAAAACGATTTTTTAATTAAAGTGTCACAATTTTTAATCAAAGTGTTACAATTTTTTGAAATATCACAAAAACTTTAAGAAATAATACATACCTTAGAAGGACCGGGCTGAGGATCTACAGATTCTTGTAATTCACTCGAGGAGTGATGCGATTTTCGGTGTCTGTTTAAAGCATCCTTTCTGGAGAATTCCTTATGGCAATTGAGACACACGAACATTTTTTCTGTGTTGTGTGTTTTCTTGTGCCTAGTCAAATCACAATTCCTCGCAAACGATTTCCCACAAGTAGGGCAAACAGGTTGAATCTATAATAAGAAAGACATTTTTTTTAACTTTTGTAAAAGGGACAATTTTTCAAACTTTTCTAAAAGGAAACACTCTCATTTTTAATGCAAAACAATACATACCTTAGAAGGCTCAGGTTGGGCTTCAGGTTGGGCCTCAGGTTGGGGTTCAGGTTGGGCGGCGTCGTCCCATTGGGGGTTTCGCCACTCCTCGTCATTCATCTCGGCAACATCACACAGCATATGAAATTCGTCATCGGGTATACCGAAGGAAATACCCAACTGAAAATAAACGAATAGGATGCAACTTTAAAAAATTTTAGAAAAATAAATTCTTCTAGTTAAAGATTTCATATACAAAAGGTTATACAACATAAATAAATAAATCTATTCGATGAGTCATTAAATAAACGAATCATTTTATAAACATAGGATGCAACTTTAAAAATTTTTAGAAAAAATAAATTCTTCTAGTTAAAGATTTAATTAATCTAACTTTTATACATACACGCTACTATTTTAATAAACCAATACACTATTTTATCTAAACATAGGATTAGGTATGCAAATTTTAAAAATTTTTTTAGAAAAATAAATACTCCTAGTTAAAGATTTAATAAATCTAACTTTTATACATACACGCTACTATTTTAATAAACCAATACACTATTTTATCTAAACATAGGATTAGGTATGCAACTTTAAAAATTTTTTAGAAAAATAAATACTCCTAGTTAAAGATTTAATAAATCTAACTTTTATACATACACGCTACTATTTTAATAAACCAATACACTATTTTAACTAAACATAGGATTAGGTATGCAAATTTTAAAAATTTTTTTAGAAAAATAAATACTCCTAGTTAAAGATTTAATAAATCTAACTTTTATACATACACGCTACTATTTTAATAAACCAATACACTATTTTATCTAAACATAGGATTAGGTATGCAACTTTAAAAAATTTTTAGAAAAATAAATACTCCTAGTTAAAGATTTAATAAATCTAACTTTTATACATACACGCTACTATTTTAATAAACCAATACACTATTTTAACTAAACATAGGATTAGGTATGCAAATTTTAGAAAAATAAATTCTCCTAGTTAAAGATTTAATAAACAAAAGGTTATGCAAATCTAACTTTTATACAACATAAATAAATTGAATAAGTATAATCTAATTGATAGCTTATCAAACGATGAGTCATCCTAAACATGTCTGAACACTAACATTTTATTGTATAAGCTATGCGATGACTCATCAAACGATGAGTCATCCTAAACATGACTGAACATGAATCTACTTGAACACTAACATTTTATTGTATAAGCGATAATTACTATATAAATCACAAAGTATAGGATGTTGGAAATTAAATAAACAACACTAGTTGATGAAAATTATAAGTAAACTGATTTTCTAGTTAATAATTAAATTTTTTATTTATAATGAATGCAAATTAAGTTTCTCATAAGTAAACAATAATAATAATAACTTTTTGATTTGAATAATATAAAAAGCACCTTTAAACGAAGTATGAGTCATAAATTTTGTAAGGAAATAAATTATTAGAATAATAAATTTTTAGTTTAAACTTATGAGAATAAGTTTTAATTAAATCTTCTAATTAAAAAGTTTTTCACTTATAAAATAATTTCTATGTCATATGATTGTAAAAAAATAAACTTATTAAAATTTCTATACAAAGTTTTTCACTTATAAAATAAATAATTTCTCAGCATAAACAAGTTTTACACATACTTAAATTTCACTTTATGTAGTTTATTGAATGAAATAAAATAGATTTCGCATTTATCAAATTAAAGATTCGAAATTAAATTTATGTTTAACATAGAATAAATAAAATAGATTTCCCATTTGTCAAAATAAAGATTTGAAATTAAATTTATTTTTAACACATATTATAAATAATTTCTAAGCATAAACAAGTTTTACACATACTTAAATTTCGCTTTATGTAGTTTATTGAATGAAATAAAATAGATTTCGCATTTATCAAATTAAAGATTCGAAATTAAATTTATGTTTACCACATTATAAATAAAAAAATAGATTTCGCATTTGTCAAAATAAAGATTTGAAATTAAATTTATTTATAACACATATTATAAATAGATTTTCACTTATAGAATAAATAATTTCTAAGCATAAACAGATTTTACACATACTTAAATTTCACTTTATATAGTTTATCAAAATAAAGATTCGAAATTCGATTTATTTTAAACACATATTATAAATAGATTTTCACTTATAGAATAAATAATTTCTAAGCATAAACAGATTTTACACATACTTTAATTTCACTTTATATAGTTTATTGAATGAAATAAAATAGATTTCTCATTTATCAAAATAAAGATTCGAAATTTAATTTATGTTTAACACATAATAAATAAAATAGATTTTCACTTTGTCAAAATAAAGATTTGAAATTAAATTTATTTTTAACACATATTATAAATAGATTTTCACTTATAGAATAAATAATTTCTATGCATAAACAGATTTTACACATACTTAAATTTCACTTTATATAGTTTATTGAATGAAATAAAATAGATTTCTCATTTATCAAAATAAAGATTCGAAATTCAATTTATTTTAAACACATTATAAATAAAAATAGATTTTAGCATAGTGTAAATCAAATTTATTTTTAACACACATTATAAATAGATTTGAAAGTCATTCTATTTTGCATAGTGTCAATCAAATTTATTTTTTAACATATCGTAAAAAGTAATAATAAATTAAAGAATTCTTATTACAATTTATAATCTCATATTTCACTAAAAATGATTAAACACAGTTAGAAAATCAATGATTACTAGATAAATATACTTACTGCATTTTCAACATCCATAGCTTGATTGTTGTTGGTGAATCCTTCCATTATAGAGGTACGGGAAAAGCACACTAAACGATGCGGTAAAAACACAGTAAATGTACGGGAAGAAAATTTCGCGAACGTCGCTAAAGGAGAGAAGTAAAAATGCGTGTTGTCAAGGCAGTAGATAATCTACGAATGACCCGAGAATTGAGTTGCAACGGCTTATCTAATCTAGATAAGGGGAAATACGCATGCGTCACGCTGACTCAGCTCTGTAGATCTTACGAGAAACTTCTCGAATTCTGATTCACCATAGAGGTTGATTCATTTGCATATTTCCCCCTCATGGATTTTCCAAGGTGAGTCAACTCCCTTGTTCACACATGTACGATATCTTACGCGAGATATGAAACATACTCATTTGCATATTTCTAATGAAGAGATAATGTCTACACTTTTAATTAAAGGAAAATAACAATTATTATTTCAATTTGATTATTAAAAATTATTTTTTCAAGTGGATTGTTTCATGAATAAATGGTTTTATTGTATGTTTTACGAAATAAAATATATCTTTTCGAAACAATATTTTTCCCGAATATAAGTTATTAAATGCATAGGAAATGGTTTTATTATATGATTTAATAAATATACCTTTAAAATAAATTATTGAATCCCTAGAAAGTGAATCTTTTAAAAATATGTTGTTTTATGAAATAAAATAGTCATTTCAAACTTATAAATTCATTGAATCTTTTATGAAATAAAATATTTCTAATTAAATCTTTTAAGAAATAAAATCAATAAAATATTTCAAAGACAGACAGACACAGATATCCAGTTTCAATCTATTTATTGAAATTCCATAAAAATATATACACACATTACTTATTGGATACAATTGTTTAAAGAAGTCGTTTTCATAAACACACATTACTTTTTGGATAAAGTATCTTCAATATATTTTTCATACAAGGTCATATTTAATTGTTTAAAGAAACCGTCGTTGTAATGACAGGAACAATTAATTTTTTTAACAATAACATGCATATTTAATTTTAAAAGTATTTCTTCACGATATAATTGATATTTTTCAAACATAGATTTCATTAAACACTCGTGTGAATTTTGATCGTCTGAATTAAAAACACATCCGTCACATTGAAATAAATTTTCAATTCCTAACTGAATTTCATACACGATAAAATCGAGTAAGATTTCCTTAGCACTTTGCTCATTTTCATGAGAAATACACACAAGGGGTTTATTTAGAATTAACATAGGAAGTTGAACGGTGAATATTGCATCAATAATAAAATGAGTTATTCTCATTTTGAGTTCTCTAAGCCTAAAAATTTGATCCTTGGACAATTTAATGACATTCGGTTTTAAATAAAAGCCAGAAGGATTTAAAGAAAACATTTGCTGTAAACTACAATTATCCTCATCTATGTAAGCCATTATTAATTGATTGTTAGAAATAAAACTATCATTTACTGATTCAAAATTAAAATTTTCAATCTTACTTTGAAAATAATACCATGTCTGAGCTGTCATTACAACGCCTTCTTTAGTAGGTATCCATTGACCCGTGGGTAATTCTTTAAAATTACGAATGTGGATTCTCACATTAAAATTCTTTTCTATTACAATTTGTAAAAAACTGCTAAAGTTTAAATTAAATTCACCTCGTATAGGATCCCAAGATTGTTCACGTACCCATTGGTTTAACCAATCATTCACATTCAATTCTTCACACATGTCTTGAGAACAGTTTTTTGTAGAAGTATCACAATGAGAGTTTTTTGAAGTATCACAATCAGAGTTTTTCAAAGTATCGCATGCACTAGACGAAGCATCACTTATATCAAGTCTTGGTTTCTTTAAAGGTGGCATGATAGGGTTGGGTATTAAGTGACGAAAAGTCAGGCTGATTCTCATATCTTTGATGCTAGGATTCGGTGCAATGCCGTGGGTAAACAGTTCGTTCGTAGGCTTTAACATACTGTAGAGAGAACCATGTTCTAATGAAATCAAAGTAGAAGGTGTTTTAGGCTTCTTGAATTCAATTGTTCGTTCGGCACCAAAGCTGAGGACTACGATAGGGAAAGTTGCATCTAATCCACTTTCGTTGTCTTTATGTTGAGGTATGTAGCTGTATCCATTGCTGTAGAGGTTTAGCAGAACATAGTTGAAGGTAGAAGCCGTCCATTTTTCCACTCGATCCCGCAATTCCAATACCAGACGTGTCCAAGGGTTAGCAGGCACATGAGTTCCGCTGAAGGCATAACTCAAAGTTGAATCGCCGTATCCCAGAACTTGTCTTTTAGGCTTAAAACTTTTTCCATGAATTCTAAAGGTTGGCGTGTAGAAAGGTAAAGTTTTTAACTCGGCAAAATACCGATCTGCTTGTTCCTTTTCTATGAAGTTTGAAACATACTGGACATTCAGTCCGTTTTCCGTGAAACTCACTGCAGACATGACGAGACAACCAACACACACGAAATCAAATGGTAGACTGAGCCGTGATCGCTGATAAGCAATCTCTGATAAGATAAGACTCTCGTCACGTGACCAGAGGTAGCCAATCAGATAACTCGTGACGTCACTCACCACGTGACTGAGTATAGCCAATCACATTACTCGTGACGTCACCCTAATCACGTGACCTCGCGTCGCTGATAAGAACTCTCCTTATCATTCATTTCTCTCAAGGCAGCCGTTGGAGTAGGACGTGTTTTCAGGTAAGTGTATTTTATTCTATAAATAATCACACGTATGGATCGATACAAATTCATTTTATTTAGTATGTTTCCCAGGTTACAGGGTTGAGTTTAACAACAGGTTTTTTTACAATAAGTTTCTTTTTCGGTTTGACAATGTTTTTTCTTGAAGACAAATATCGATTCTTAATAATACTTTGGGGTACTCCCATATCTTTCAAGGCTTGCAAAAATTCACTTTGTCCTGTAATAGGTGGTTTTTTATTCACAGAAAAGATGAAATGAAAGAGTTCCGCTAAATTAGAATGCTCCATGGTCCTTCCGTTGTAAGTAATCTCTCCTTTCGGGTTCCACTTAAACTTGTTTGAATGAGACTTGAGAAAATTTAATAAGGCTTCGGCTTGTTTCTTCATGGGTTTAGCTACAGACGATAACACAAAGGTTTCATAGTCTTCTTGGGGTTCTTGTTTTATAGACTCCACTTGTTTAGGTTCCACTTTTTCAGGTTCTTCTTCGAGTTGTTTAGACATCCAAGGCAAATTATATTCTTGCAAATCCATTTTTCTTTTTAAGAGTTCGTAGTAGTGCTGAATTTTTTCGTGATCCGGTAGAGAACTATTTAATATTTTAGCCATAGCTAAATCAAATTCCGTCATTTGCTTTTTAGAAGGCGTATGCTTAGAAAATTCTTCTTCCGGTACTAACGCATACTTAGCTGCGAATTCCATTGATGATGCCGGTTAAAACAGACAATGCAGCCGGAATTAAAATATTTAAAAATCCACCGTGTTGAACAATCAATTTTTTCTTGTTGAATAAACTTCCTTTCTTGGTACCAATTTTTCGAAGAGTCGTCTTATATTTCCTTAAAGACCTTTTCTGATGAGAGGAGAGAGGCACGTTTCCTTTTAATACGTTCAGGGTACATTCGCAAATAGCCTTCACAGATCGAGTCGGTAATTTTTTTAACAAATGCTTGCGTAAGGTTTGAGGACAAGACTTTATAAGCTCCAAGTCTCGAAGTTGTTTCCTCTTTAACGTCATGATCCCAAATGAATTAAAATCGGTAGGGCTTTCCTTTTAAACCTTTTTTAGGCTCGTACACAAATTGGGTTTCCCCCGGTAATATACGCGTTCTGAGTCGCATTCCTTCGGGGGTTTCATTCCTTAAATCCACCAACAAATAAGAGAAGGGCTGTTTGGTAGCATCCTCGAACACTTCTTGAAAAAACTGAGTTGATCTCGGGTATAATTGTCTGCCCAAGTGCGTAATTTGGCTCATGTCCCGACGATTTTTAAAAAGTACTAAGTATTGACTGTTTAAGGAAATACCTCTCATTTCTTTACCTTTATGAAAAAGGTTTTGAGTAATAAAGATAATACTTAAATTTAAATGGTGACTTCCTTTGGTAAAGAGGTGGGTTAATCGTTCATCACCCCCACATTCCACCATTAAATCATCTAAAATCATTAAAGAATGGGTACCTAAATATTCCCGATAATTAGAAGGAAACCCTTCCACGAATGTCACGTCGGGAATTTCCTCGTGAAGCTTTTGAGAGATGCCGTAAAACCAAACGACTTTATCGGGTTGAGGGTTAAACATACGCCGTCGTTCTGCCAGTAAATCCCGCAGAAACCAACTCTTACCGACCCCCGTGGGGCCTGCTAAGAGCATTGTAAAAGGGTGTTGAAAGCGTGGAAACTCCATTCTAAATAAACACAGACACATAAGTTTACATTATAAATAGTTTTTTTATTGATAAAAAGGAGCACGTGTGCGAAATCGTTTGGATACAAAATTATAGACTCTATGGTCGTTACATATATTTTCAGTTACAAACTGCTTTAAAAAATCTTTCAAAGTTTTGCCACGACATCGGCAATAAATATAATACACACAAAATTGACCACAAACAGCTGTCACATGACTTTGCAGCGGAAGTGGATTAAACACCACTCGTGAAAATTGAGATACATAGTTCGATATAGGTCCTTTAAAAAAGTTCGGCTTGTTTCCATAGGAATCAAAGAATTCCGCTTCTGTAGGGGAGGATAGGTAGAATGCCACCCAGTGGCTTCCGGCTTCTGTAGACTTGTCCACGTTGCATACAAAACATGCAGGATAACGCTCGATCTTCTTGGGTAATTGATCACTGGGGAAAACACCGGAAAAGTATTTCTTGGTCACTGGATCGTGGGATAAAATAGTCTCGATTTCTATAGAATTCATTTTCAGTTGGGGAAGTCACACAACACATGTCGTGTTTTACTAATTTCTATAATGTTTTCAAATTCCGCATACACCAATACAGTCGTGGTTCTTTCTAAGGAGTCTGCAAACTTGATTTCAATTCGTAAATTTCCTTGTTGCTGTAGATTCAGATGGGGTCCGTCACACATGTCAGGGCTCAGGTCGAAAGCATACAAAGTATGTCCGTTCGCAAAGTCCTCTCGGGTCAGATAAATGCCGGTATCCCGATTAAATCCCGAAAACAAACGATGATACGCTCTTATATAGTTATTTTCTTCGAAATCCAATTCCAAGGGTTTGCTGGGTACGGGTTGTCCATCCACGTAAACACTTAAAAAGTTGACCTTGTGATGATAGAAATAAAAGGGATTTAAATCATATTGACCAGTGTAGGCACTATTTTCTAAAAGTCCAATAATAATTCTTTTCGGCATGCCTCCTAAAAACACATTGTCTTGCATAAAGGATTTACTTCCGGTTGAGATCGAATAGGTCTTGCATAACACTCGATCGATGGGATACTTTGCTGTACTTTTCTCTAAGGCCTTGGCATGACCCAGTAATACACCGGGGCTCACTTTCACTTTACGTATGAAAATAGAAGCATGTTCCAAAATCACTTTGTAGTTGGGAATGGGTTTCGCCGCATCAATTTTACACATTAAGGAAAATTCAGGCTTGCTTCGGGTCATCTTAATTTTCAAGTCAACCATATTCAATAGCAATCGATTTTGTTGAAAAATATCACAATGCAAAGGTCCAATCATATCTAACGTTTTGCTTTTATTCGTGAGTGCGTAACGTATCTTCAATCCGGGGTTGTCTCCAGCAGGATCTGTAGCAGCCAAATTCTCATCTTTGTAAAAACATTCGCAGGTCAATAAACTTTTCTTGGCATCTTCTCCATAATTCAACAGCGTTTCAATATAGGCGCGGTAGGGGTAGGTGTTACTCGACGAGGAGATCACTCTTTCGTTCAGGCTAATATCCACTTGAGAAAACAAGGCGTGTAAAAATAAATTCACGGGGGCAACTGCATCCGTTTCCGCTAAGGGTGATCCATCAAACTTGGTAATTTTCACTTTCACATACAGGTAGGAAGCCGATAAATCAATATAGTCTTCACCATTTCCGGAAATATTAAATTCCACTGGTCCGCCGTCTCGAATATTCGCGAGAGGGTGGTATTCAACAAAGTATCCTTTTTCAATAGCCGTTTGCGTGGGTGGGATCAAAAATAAATCCAATTCGGATTTCGCACAGGCAGCAGAATCTTTATGGATGAGTCCAGACATCTTTAAGCGAAAATATCTTGTACCTTCACTTTCTTGGCTTTACGTCGAATGACTGCTTTGGTAGAACGCTTCCTCTTTTTATACCGGTGGCCCGATCCAATCATCGTCTTCACTTTAGTAGCGGCTTTGTCGGTTAACGTCTGTCCAGCTTCTTTTAATCTTCGCTTGGCGGCCATTTTAATGTCTTCTCCGCGAGACAGGTCACTTAACACGTTCACGCCTGAATGAAACAACTGCTTGCCGACCGCTTTCGCTCCCGATTTGAAGAGGGGTACTGCTGCACGAAAAAGGGATCGAAACAGTCCACCGAATCCATATCCCTTTTGTAAAGTAGTGCCTTGATAATAATTTAGACCACTACCCGACTGATGGGAATAGTAATCTTCAAAAGATTTCGCACAACACTGGTAAGGAACAAACATCACGAGAGGTATTTTTGACGAAAGTGAAGCTTCACGTACGACCGCCCACGTTCAAATGGCGTGAGTTCGCCGAGGTGGTTCCTTATAACGATTTCCAAAGAGTCGAACAATTTTCGGCTGACAGGTAAATAGTGTGGTCGGTCAAATGTCTCACAAATCATTTCTCCATCTTTTCCCCTCACATTGACAATTCGTAAAAGGGGTGCTAACACATCTCCAATAATTTGGGGTTCGACAATATCCGAATAAACCAGCAACACTCTATAATGCGCACAGGGATCTGCGACATAGGTACTAAAAATAGTTTGCTCGATATTTATATCCGGCGAGGCGATTTCACCTGGTTCGAATCCCAACATCTGCGCTATCCCCTCATGCAATATCAGTTTTGTTTTATCTTTCACGTTAATACACACCTTTTTCGTGTGCGGATCATAAGTGAAAGAAATTTTATTTTTAATCTCTTCAATAGACATTGCTTTTAAAATGTCATCAACCGATTCGTAAAAGCCAGGGGGAATTCTTCTACCAAACGGGGATTTCTGGTCATTCAAATCGAAACCAAATAAATTATTATTTTGATTCACATTATACCAGGTGTGAGGGTAAATAAATTCGACAAGGCCTACTTCCCATTCCCCTTTCAATTCAACAGGGGCGGGTAATCGCGTAATAAAATGAGAAATTTTATTCTCAGGAAAATAATTCCGGGAACTGTCCGAAGGTAACGTCACGTAGAACGACATGCTTTCAAATGATCTTTCAACAATCCAAACACTTGTTTTATAAGGCGAATAAATCAGAGGATGGAATCCATTGGTCAAATTTGCTAGGATAACCTTTAAATTTCACTTTGTATTCCACACGCTTTTTCCGTATCCGCTTATCTAAAATCTTTTCAATCGTATAATTCTCTTTTGGTTTCACTTTCTGAAGTTCTTGAGGGTAAAAGGTTCCTTTAATGGGTTCTTCTAACAGATCCTTGATTCGGTAGACGGGAGGGTCTCTTCTCACACATTCAGTCACCACAAACACTTCTTCCGTCCAGTTCGTTTCATATCCTTTTTCGAAGGTTAATTTCTGCTTGGAAACTCGTACAACATCTCCCGGTTGAAACATGCAGGGTTTTCTTTTCGCATTTTGCATGTCACCGTATAAAGTATCCCATACATCGCTTTCATTTTCAGCGGTTACTTCAACTGGAGCTCTCTTGATACTTAAATGGTAAGTATGATTATAACTGTGTAACAACTGATCCAACACGTCTAAATAGCGGTAGGTATGATTATGGGTAAAATATTTCCACATTTTCGTTTTCAAAGTTCGGTTAAATCGCTCCACGACAGATGCTTTCGTATTGTTATTCGTCGTAAAAAACCGCACGCCTTCTTCTTTCAAAAATTTTTGAAAAAGTCTGTTTTGATACTCTTTTCCGTCATCCGATTGCAGGGACTTGGGTTTCCTCGTTGCAAAAATAGACCGGAACGCCTTTACAATATCTTCACCCCGTTTTTGCTTCAAAGGGACCGCCCACGCAAATTTAGACAGAATGTCTATACAAGTCAGGATGTAGCGGTACCCTTGATTGAACTTTTGCAAACTGCCGAGATCCACTAAGTCGGTCTGCCACTGTTGATCGATTGAATACACTATCACTCGATTGGTCGGGAACTTTCTTCGAACAGGTTTGTGCAACGTGTATGCATCGACTCCGCTCAGCCAGTCCTGAATCTTCTTCTTCGAGATTTTGCCTTTGGCAGCACGAAATAAGGCATTTACACCACCAAAACTTCCTGCGTGACTTGGGTCCTGATACACCTCCATCGTTACAACACAAAATTTTATTATGACTCACATTCACACGAAAGCGCATCATATCTTCCTCGTACGAAGATACTTTACAGAATGACTCACTAACGCGACGCTTCTCTTTATATACCTTTTAAGTGCACTCACAAGCATAGCTTCATGGCTTGATAAATAAAACCCTTATCCACTTATCAAGCCGTGAAACTATTTTACCTTCGGTTCGAATCTAAACCCCTGCAAAAATTCGAAAAAATTTTGAAGTCGTCGAAATTGTGAAAAAATACTAAGTCCCGAAATTTAGGAAAATAAATCTAACTCCTCAAAATTCTCCCCGATATATGGCAGCACCAAACCTCATCCAAGATGATAGTTAAAGTTTCTATTCTTCCGGTGGCAACGCTCTAAAAGTTTCTATTCTTCCGGTGGCAACACCCCCTCGTCCAAGATGATGACTAAGTAGTGTAAAAAGGGGGCGTTGAGCGACAGGGTGGTGGCGTAGTGGTGTCAGGGTGGAGGCGCGCCTCCACCCTACGCCACAATACGCCACTACGCCACCACCGTGTCGCTGAACCCCCCTTTTTACACTACTAATGTATAATTATTGAAATATTATAAAAAAAAAAAAAAAAAATGCACTATAAAACTGGCGTTTGAAAGTAATAAGTACAAAGCTTTGAATAAATACCATAAAATGTAAGAACTTGCTGTAATGTTTGAAACGATTAATATCAGACGAACTCACGAATAACTGGCAAAGGAAGGTCAAAAGCAAAAGTGGGCAAAATGTAACAGTCCAAATATAACAGTGAAATATAACAGTGCAAACAATGAACACTAGAATTTACCTTTTAAAAAAGTATTTCTCAAAATCATTAAATAAATTCTAAAAAATAGAAAATAAAACCAGAAGTCGACAAAGTAAAAATCAGGACGCTTTAATTGCCCCTCCATAAAATTCCTTTTTATTAGGAATTTAAAAAAAATGGGGGGGGGGGGCAGTTTTAAAACTGCTTTAATCTATATTAATAAAATCAGACTTTTGTCAGTAAGTTTGTCAAAATCAAAAAATTTTACTATATCTTCACGTTTCATACACCATGAAAGCCAAAATGACTTCAGAAAATTTTGTCTGTGTGTGTCATCGTGTCTATGGTATGTCTGTAACGCTATTTTTGTCCCGGTAACACGTGACAACGTCTTGACGGAATTCAATGGTACTAGGCAGGGATTTAGGTCCTTACCCAACTGAAAATTATATCTATCAACGTTTTCGAAAGACCTTCCAGTCCCCCCCTGGGAGGGGGCAGAAGTCTAAAACACGTTTATAAGCATAACTCGGCTCCAAACTTCTTCACAGTAAAGAAATTGCACATGGGGAGACTAGAAATGAGAACAAATAAAACATTATCTGCGATTTAGGAATTTTCGATTTTTGAGGGGAGGGGGGGGGGAAATCGACTTTTGGCAGGAAATTTCGCAAATTCTGGATTTTTGAGTAAAACTCTACCAAAAATGGAACAAAGATGATAAATGCTATGCGACTTCCTTAGCTATTTCTTTTTTCTTTTTTGGGGGGTGGGGGGCTAGGGTAGGGTGGGAGGTGGAAGGGAGTATGTGTTACGAATTGCAAATTCGAGACACCCTTTTAAGCGCTAAATTTGTCCTGAGAAATTTATGAGAGTTGTGGTCAAGAAGTTTGGTGCTTGGATTGTTTATATGTATCCGACACCTAAAGTAACAGGATTTATCGAAATCCCCCCTTCCCCCGTGGGAGACAGGAAGCAGAACTTGGCCTCAAATTACTTCACGGTGAAGAAATTGCACAAGAGGAGACTAGACTTGAGTATAATTAAAACATTATGTACGATTCTTGAATTCTCGATTGTTAAAGGAGAGAAGGGAAAAGTTGTTTTTCGGGGAAAAATTTCAGAAATTTCGGATTTTTGGGTAGAGCTCTACTAAAGATGGTTCACAGGTATTGAAAACAGCCATGTGTCTTCTTTAAAATATTTCCAAAAACACATTTTTTTTTTTTTTTTTTTGTGATTTTTCGATTTTTTATTTATTATTATTATTATTATTATTATTTTTTTTTTTTTTTTTGGGGGGGGGGGTTACAAAGGAGCAAATTCGTGACCCCCCTTTTTAGTCCCTTTTAAATTTGTCTGGAGAAATCTATGGGATCTGCGGTCACGAAATTTGGTTTGTGAATTGTTTATATGTACCCGATATTTATTTCAACGGGATTTTATGAAATCCCCCCCTTACCGCCCCTTGGGGTCGGTGGGCAATAAACACGTGTAAAAACACGTGTTCCTGTTTGAATTCGTCTTAAATTATCTTAGAATGGCGAATTTTGGTGTGTGGATGTTGATTAGCTGTATGCATTATGTACTTTGGTGGGATTTCGCACAACTTCGAAGTTACCCGCCGGAGAAGGGGAAGTAAGAAGCGGGTAAGTTCTGTCGAAGGCAGTGGAAACCCAGACTCCTCACGTTGCGAGCGGAAAAACCTGTACCGAACACAGTGGGAACTTTAACTTAGGTTATTAATAATGATATGGGATTTTGACAACTCATTTAAGTATAGTGTCCAGCGAAGCGAGCAAAGCCTGCTAGTTACAAAATTAATTTAACCTTCTTACTCAAAGTTAAGGATACAGCATTTCACCAATTTATTTAAATTTTCCTTTCAATTTTATAACATACTTATATTTCAAAATTATGAACTATGAATTTCGTTTTTCAAAATATCAATCTCATAACACCCCCCTCCCCCCTCTAATAAATAAATAAATAAGTAAATAAATAAATAAATTATAGCTTCAAATGTTGAATAAATGTATCCTCGAATGTAGAATATAGTGTAAAGATTGTTTGAAAGCGAGATTAATATAATTTTGGTTTCAAACAAACTTCACACTAGTATATATTTTTTTAAATAGTGCACTGAAAAAAGCATTAATATTTTGCTTTTCTAAGGCAGTCAAAGAGTAGCAATGATAATCCTAACGGAGCATCAATCTCTTTAATCTCATCTCAAAGTTATCTCTATGTGAAACTCTAATTTTGGTTTCTATTTTTATCGAAGAGCATGTGAATTGATAAGTTTTTAATCTGCTTCTGAAATATATATAACTGAGTGCGTTAGTCATATGTTGATGACAGATAACATAATGATGATGGAGTACATTTAAGATTTGTTGATAAATAGGGACTACCGTTAAAACACGATCTTGAAATGCTAAGAAACCACTGGTTTAGAAAAAAAAACATCGTTACTGTCAGAGGTCAGGTCATCTAGGTCAAAGCTTTTTTTTTTTTTTTTTTTTTCTAAACAAAATATTAACTACCCATAGATTTGCAAGATTGCGATTGAAAATTTGATTTTTATCTTAACTAATTTTGATATAATTTCAATTGAGCTTGTTTATAACGGGGAAGACTTCATATACTTAGACAATATACTTAAAAGAAGTTGAATGTCGAATATATTGCTTTCCATTTGATTTAAGTGATTTTTAAGATATTTTTTAAATTATGTTATTATAACTATAGAAATTCACACTTCGATCATGCGCTGTCTTAAACACAGCTTTTTATTTCTTTTTCTCTCCTCTTACAACTACATGACCACATAAATAATTAAAACTATAATTTAAAAAACGAGAGGACTCTGCCCACTACTCGCTGCGCTCACCAACCCCCGACTCGCTTCCCTTTTTAACCTCTGCGGGTCTTTGCCGACATATTCGCTGTCTAGTCTTTCACTGAATTGGAATAATAATAGTGCATAACACAAGACAAAAGCAGAAAAACGTTATAAATCTCTAAATAAATCTCCAAATTCAATGCCAAATTGAAATATATAATATTTAATGAAACATTATTATTATTTATTTATTTGTTTATTTATTTTTTAATGAAATATTATGCTAAAAATCACTATATATATATTAATAATAATAATGTCCCTCATCTGTCATAAACGATTCTGGTTAGACCGCTTCAAAACAGAAACTTTTGGCAGCCATTTTTTTTTCCGTTTGTTCAACTCACTGAGCTGGTTCAACTTACGGAAATGTTTTGTATCGTACGTATTCTTATTTATTTCCTCTAAAACCTTGAAAAACTATTCAATTGTAATGTTTAAAGGCCTAAATTAAATATAACGGATCACTGGCTATTATAAACATGAACCTATAAATATCATTATGTAACTTCATGATTGTAAGCAACGCAATACCAAATAAAAACAAACCAAAACTGTTGCCATTCAGAAAATACAAATTCCAAATGGACAACTCTTTAGTTCCGAATGAACGACTCTCTGACTGTTTCTTAAAAAATAATAATAAATAATAAAAAAAAAATCGCTTAAAGTATTTCTAAAACATATTAAAGCCTTAAAACTCTTAAAATATTTGTAAAAACATATTAAAGTCTTGAAATATTTTTATCAAGCTTCATTGTTTGTTTACATTGTACGGTATGATGGCGTCGAGTTCAGTATGTAAATTTAACCAGTTGATTTTAGTTTTGAAATTAGTGTAAAGTTATAGTTGGGATAGAATGTTTGGTTGGGCAAGTAAAGGTCACCATTTGAAATGAGTATTGAAAGCAGAGTAGTCTAAGGTGATAATGTCGAGTCAAGATAAAATGTTCGGTTGAGAATGAGAAAGTCCCTAGCTGGATCCAGGATATTTTGGCGATGTTGTGGGTGAGATAGCTGGTTGGAAGCATCGAGTAGAGGTGAATTTTGCTTAGCATGGAGTGTCTGTAATTATTGGATAGTTAGCTAGAAAATATGCAAGCAAAGTGATGACGTCACTGGCCATCAGTGGATGCAAGAAAAATATTTCCTATGTTAATTGCCCATTGGATTTTTTGTAAAAAATTATTAAAATTGAGGAAAATTATTTCCCGATTTTAATCCCCATATTTCGGTATAGATATGTATTAGTTATCGTGAGCATGCGTTAGATTAAGTTGTTTTTGCTGTAAAATTGATAAAATTTAAATTTCAAAATTCAAAATTCTAGAAAAAAAAAAAGGCAAACCTCCATATTCGATTCAAAACATAAACATTTCATTTCAAAAGATGATATTTACACAATAAATATCCAACTAATATACTAATTAAAAGGAAAATGATAAATATTCTATCATAATTTGAAGTCAAATTTCTTTTCAAATGTCTAAATAAAGTGTCTGATATAAGATACTCATATGTTGCAGCTGAATAGATTTAATATATCTGTCATCTGATTTAATATATCTGAAAAAAAAATATCGCCAAATTATCTGGCGAACATATTTAATTCCTTTCAAAAATCATGGTTATTTTAACAACTTATATTAAGAGAGCGATGAATTATATGAAACAATATTTCGTACAATACATAAGTAGGTAAGAAATGAGAGTTCTAGCCCATGAGGGGGAGGCACGGAGGCACCGGAAAGTCGTGCGGGTGCCGCACCACCCCCTGAGGGGTCTAGATGACTTGGGGTTGACCTTGAGACATTCTCTAACTTAATCGTGAAAGATGACGAGGGTATTAATGAGGAAAATTAATTAAAAAATTTAATGAGTGGTTTATTGTAAAAGGTGACGATGGTTTTAAAGTGATGTTTTCGGTAGAATGAAAAAAGCAGGATATTGTTTGTGACTCATTAGGAAATTAATTAGGAGGTTAATTAAGAAATTAATTAAGAAATTAATTATAAAAAAATTTAAAAAATCTTGAAATAAATAAGGAATCGATTGAATTTAAGGATGTGGATGGGAATATACTATGAAAGAAATAGAGAGATCTGACTGGGGTTCGAACCCGACACCTTGCAGTAAAAATATTTCCATAAGACAGTAGTTTTCGCGTGTGTGTGAGTGATTTTTATAGTATATGTCTACACTGTTCTTTTTTAAACTATGAATGCTATTGTCCGAAAAGAATTCAATCGTTTTAATGGTATTAATTAGAGAATAATAATTAAAATAAAATAATAATTGAAGATTTTGTAAAAATTCACCAAATGTTTTACGAAAAATGAAAATGTGAGTAAAAAATTAAGTAGAAAGAATGAAAGAAAGCTTAGAAACATAGATTTTGACTAGGATTCGAACCCAGCACCTTGCAGTAAAAAATATTTCAGTAGTTTTCGTGTATGTGTGAGTGATTTTTCTATTATATGTCTGCACTGTTCTTTTTAACCTATAAATGTAATTATTCGAAAAGAATTCAATCGTTTTAATGATATTAATTAGAGAATAATAATTAAAATAATAATTGAAGATCTTGTAAAAATTCACCAAATGTTTTATGAAAAATGACAATCTGAGTACAAATTACGTAGAAAGAATGAAAGAAAGTTTAGAAACATAGATTTTGACTGAGATTCAAACCTGCTACCTTGCAGCAAAAAAATATTTCAGTAGTTTTCGCATATGTGTGAGTGATTTTTATAGTATATGTCTGCACTGTTCTTTTAAAACTATGGATGCTAGTGTCCGAAAAGAATTCAATCGTTTTAATGATATTAATTAGAGAATAATAATTAAAATAATAATTAAGGATCTTCTTGTAAAAAATCATCAAATATTTTCCGAAAAAATGGCAATGAAAGCAAAAATTTAGTATAAAGAATGAAAGTAAGTTTAGAAACATAGATTTTGACTGAGATTCGAACCTGCTACCTTGCAGCAAAAAAAAAAAAAAATAAATAAATAAAAAAATATTTCAGTAGTTTTCGCATATGTGTGAGTGATTTTTATAGTATATGTCTGCACTGTTCTTTTAAAACTATGAATGCTAGTGTCCGAAAAGAATTCAATCGTTTTAATGATATTAATTAGAGAATAATAATTAAAATAATAATTAAGGATCTTCTTGTAAAAAATCATCAAATATTTTCCGAAAAAAAGGCAATGAAAGCAAAAATTTAGTATAAAGAATGAAAGAAAGTTTAGAAACATAGATTTTGACTGAGATTCGAACCTGCTACCTTGCAAAATATATATATATATATATATATATATTTCAGTAGTTTTCGCATATGTGTGAGTGATTTTTCTATTATATGCCTATGCAGATCTTTTTTAACCTAAGAATACTATTGTCTGAAAATTAATCAACCATAAAAATGATATTAATTACAGAATAATAATTAAAATAAATAAATAAAAAATAATAATTAAAGATCTTGTAAAAATTCACCGGATGTTTAAAAACTCAAATGTGTAAGTGAAATTAGATTAGGATGAAAGACGAGAATTGTTTTTTGAAAGATAACTAAAAAAGAGTAATTAAAATTTCTTATTAATTACTTAATTGAAGAAAGTTCGTTAAAAAATACTTTTTACCATAATGATTTTTTAATTATGAATAACTAGTATCCATTTTAAACTGTATATATTTTTTCCATTATAAATATGATATCTTAACACAAAAAGATCGACTTCATCCACCAACGGTGACGTCACAATGTTTTGGGGGGAAAGGAGGGGACCATTCCTTAAAGCATTTTCTTAGAATTGGGCTGGGTACGGCATTGTCAAAAAAGAGGAGGAGAAATTCCAGATTACTCGCTGTGGCTACCTTAAGTCGTGTTTAAATTTGATTATTGTTAGACGTTTTAAAAATATAAATTCATTTTCTTTCTATCTTTAGAATTATCTGCTATTTTGAATTATGTTCAGTTTGAAGATTGTAAAAAACTTCATTGAATGTAAAATTAAAAGTTTATCATTCTCGAAAAATTCACTGTTTGAAAAAAGTCTTAACAAGTTTAAGAAAATATCGTAACATATTGTATTATATTTTACCTCTATCATTTTTCAGAAGTTACTTTAGTGCAAAATAATAGCTGATGTCGAAAATTTCTCTACCTTAAACAGTTATACTTGAGATATAACTTTTTGGAATCTTCTTATCACTGTCATCGAACATACTTGTATACTTAAAGATTTTTACAAAGGGGTATTTAATTATAAATTATATTTAAATTTCCTTATACTCGTTAAAATATTGTAGGTACGTATTTTTATTTCAAGTTTTGTATTATAGTACTAGAAATCTCCCAACATTCTTAAAATAATATAAGTTTTCGAACAGAGTGATAATTAGAAATTACCATTTTTTTAGTTTTTATCGTGATCTGGAATCGAACCTGACACTTCCCGAAATTTTTTTGTAATTTATACTCAACATTAGTTATTTCAAGCTATACTATCTAAGAATTATTCAATAATCTGTGTCAAATAAAGACAAAGACTTCACAACTACCTTTTTTTACTATTTTCACTACATTCTACCACTTTAACAAAGTGAAATTCCCCACGTCATATGTTACATTCACTTAGTTTTTCTTTACAGATAACAAGTTTGTAAATGATGAACACTAACTTTGAAAAAATTCAGAGCTGAAAAAATATTAATATAAATGTTTTATAAATACATTCATGTTCACAGATGCATACTTAAGTTTTCTAAAGTGTATTTAAACATACTAAAAAAATATTTTAACCAATTATTGTCGATTACAAACATATGTATATAAACTGAAAATGTTTTTGTACAAAGTATTTTAGAAATTTAGATAACTTATTCTTGAATAAAAATATAAGAAACTTATTTTTACAATAATAAGATTGAAAATGTATGATAAATTACAAAGTTAGCAGCATAAGAGACTAAGTATTTGAAAAAAAATCATGATGTATGGAATTTTAGTGTTTCACATATGTTAACAACACATCTTATTTTACAAAGTGCTAAGTTTTTTACTCATTTAGTTTGAAGTTTTTCAGACATATGCTTATAAACTGAAATTTTTTGTGAATGAAAAATTTTTTACACAAAGTATTTTAGAAAAAATATCATCTCAGAAATTAACTTACTTATTTTTAGAATAAAAATATAAGAAACTTATTTTTACTAATGATAAGAATGAAAATGTAAGGTAAAATCTCATTCATATAAGTTTAAAAGACTACAAATATTTGAAAAATCATGAAGTATGGAATTTTAATATTTCACATATGTTACTAACGCATCTTATTTTACAAAGTACTAAGTTTTTTAAAGTCATTTAGTTTGAAGTTTTTCACACAAATGTTTATAAACGAAATTTTTTGTAAATGAAATTTTTTGTAAATGAAAAATTTTACACAAATTATTTTAATACAAATACTATCACAGAAAAATTAACTTTTTGTTTTAAATTGAAAATGTAAGCTAAAAATCGAACACTTATCAAATTTAGAAGCTGCAGATGTATGAAGAAATCATGAACTTGAAACTTATGTATTAACAACCTTCCTTCTTTGAAAATACTAAACCACGAGTTTTGACAAATCTGTAATCAACTGTTAAAAAAATCATAGATCTTAGAATATTTTTCACCCTAAAAAGTTTAACGTAGATGCGACATTCATAAAAATACAGAGTGAAAGTGTTCAAATTATCTGTTTAGACATATTGATAAACTAGAATTATCCACAAGATTCGAGTATTATAGCAAGGTATGGGATAATATTTGGCTAAATTTCCACTAATATTGGCGATAGTTATAAAAATTTGACATGAAATAAGAAAATTTGGCGTTAATTCTTAAGTAAAACTGATGAACGAAGAAAAAATTTGAATTAGTTACAATCTTTTCTCGCTGTAGAATTGTCTAAGTTCTCATACTTAGTAGTTTTTAAACATTTTTAAAGTTTTCCTTTTAGAGTGATTTTTTTATACTTTGCTAAACTGAAGTACAAAATGGATAATACTTTGCCGTCTGAGGAGACTCACGTTTCTGTTCAACAACCCCCTTCATCAACTTTTAAGGATGAGAAGTTATCTAAACTTTTTATTTGTCCAATTTGCAATAAGTCATTTTTAAAAAAATCCTATCTTACTAGACATGTGAAAGTTCACAATGACATTAAACCTAATATTTGTTATGTGTACGAGAAAAGATTTGTTACTTTACATCGTTTAAAAAGACATATAGAAACCCATAGAAAAATTTCCATAAGATACAAATGTGAATATTGTATTGAAAATTTCAATCGCAAGTGTGATTTATTTAAACATAAGAGATTATTTCATCAAAAAGTCTTACCTAAACATCTATGTATTATTTGTAAAGATGCTTTTGAACACAAGTATGAATTAGAAAAACACAAGAGGGTGCATTATCGTAAACCTGAGTATCTATGTGAGGAATGTTCTATAACCTTTTCAACTAAACATGCTTTTTCAAAGCATAAGCGTAAAAGTCATAAAAAGACTTTACATACATACTGTTGCGACGAATGTACTGATACTTCTTCAAATAAACGACATTTTTTAAAACATAAAAGAAATATGCATAAAAAATCTTCAATGCAAACTAGATGTGATGAATGCAGTGAAAATTTTCAGTGTAAGTATGAGTTATTGCAACATAAGAGAAAGAATCATCTTAAAGACTTTAACATACGTAGAAATTGTAATGAACGAAGTACTAATAATGAATTACCAACAGTTAATAATGACAGTGAGAATCTGGACTTGTTAAATTTTTTGGATAATTTTCACATTGAATGTTTAATGGTGTTTTTGACTTACCTTCCAACAACTTTCAGAATGAAAATATGGACTTAGACTTAATTTTTTTTTTTTTTTTGAACAATTCGAATGTGGAATATACAAGTGAAAATAATATTCATGATTTATCTACCAAAGTTGAAAATAAGGACTTAAATAATTTTAACCTGATACAAACTGATTTACCTCTAGTAAACTGCGACAATGAAAATCTAGACTTGCTAAATTTTTTGAATAACTTTAATATCGAATGAATGAACGACATCCCAACAATATAGATTTTTTGTGAATTTGTTGTCTTGAATTATTGTGAATGAATTTCGAATAAAAAGATTTCAATGAAAATGTTTTGTTTTAATTTTTATTACAAAATCACCTTTTATATAATATTTTCTATTAGAATACAAACTTAAGTGTCATCTTTTTAAAATAAAAACATGTAAAAAGTTTACTTGTGTATTAACGATATACTTTTTCATTACTGTAGTAGAATTGATTGAGTATAATATTTAAACACTAAGTAAAAATTATACACGATAGTAGTTTTATAAACTATCAAACTTACATAGAATAAGAAAAAACTTGTAAAATTGTTTTACCACTCAACTGTAAAGAACTTGTGAAAATCTTAAATGAATTTATCTTATTAACAATTTTCCTGAAAAACTAACTTATAAAAATTTTAGATATAATTATGAAGTTAGTATTTTCCTAAGTATCACGTTTGAATCTTACTTTGAATATGCATCATCAAAGTGTTTTGTACTTTAACTAAAATCACAATCTCTATTCTAAAGAGTGTAAAAATAATTTTTGAGTAACAACTTTTATATATAGATACTTTCACGATTGTATTTTAACTTTTTTTTTATTTTTAGAATACAGAAAATATTTTATAAGAATTGTGAAAGATTAATTTTAGGAGTTTGTAAAATTTCACAATTTTTTTTTTTTTAAACATTTTTGTCAAATGCTTTCCTGATGTCATATCACTTAGAAAAAATTAATTGTTTTTAGCAGAATTGCTAACACAAAGCATTAAGTTAGAAAATTTGTAGATAAAACTTAAAAGGTATGAAAAACCATATGTGATGTAATAACAGAAATATATATAGTTTCAAGTTTAGACATGGTTGAACAAGCTTGAGCAGACACTAAAACCTGTTGCTGACGTCATAACGCGTGTGATGAAAGATTATAATCACTGGATACGAGTTCCCCCTAATACACTACGTCACGAACCCATGATGTGACAAAAAAAACCATTTTGCTCACACTTCTCACCTTTGTTGGACTTATATTATTTTACTCTGCATATTAACGATAAACTGTAAAAAAACTTTGGCGTTTTTACACTTTGTTGTAAAAAGTTTTCGTCTTAACATCAAATGATATATTTTAGACATCTTTTCAGTATAAGGAAAGTTGATACTTTTCTCATGTATAGTAAAATTATGATTAATCGAAATCCCGATATGACTTAAACCACTGTCCTATAGAAATATTTCAAACATATGTGTTTAAAACACTGATGTTTTATCCCAATGAGAATAATGAGTGTGATTTAGAAGTATTTCAATCATATATACAGCCTCATGTACATGAAAAACTTAAGTCTGAATTAAAAGAAAAGCATACCCTGAAGTGGTATATGGTTATGAAAGTATTCTTGGAACGTAAAAAACCTGATGAAGACATGGAAGAGACACATACATATTTTAGAAGTTCCTGTATTATCGAACTTATTGAAGATACTATTGAACAGCATATTAGCGAAGGATATGCAAAAATTAATATGTCCTTAGAAGAATTCATCCAAAAATTCACTATTTGGAACTAAAAATGGCTAAATACCATCCTCTAGCTACTAGTAGCTATATTAAGCTACCTTCAAAACTTGTTTAAAAAGATTTGGGGCGTCACATATTTCTACAAATGTGACGGGTGGAGGTGGGACACCAAATAAAAAAATTTTAAAAAATTCTATATATCATTCAAAAATAAAACTTAATCTTGAAAAATAGTAGTGTGAATTTGTTTAAGTTCATACGTAAAAACTTGTACACATATATGTACCTTCGTGAATTAATATGCACTAGTTTTACATATCACGGAGTTATGTTTTACGAATTTCAAATTTATCCGTATCTGTCAAGAATACATAATTTAACAAAAAGTACTTATGTTTACCCACAATTCTTGACTTATATTATTTTACTTTGTGTATTAAACTGACGACCTGTAAAAAACTTTATCGTTTTTATACACTTTGAAGTAAAAATTTTCACTCTAAACATCGAATTATCTTTTGCAAACATGAATTGATATGTATTTGTTTTAAATATCACTAAGTTACATTATACCAAAGTATATTTTCTAATATTTAAACAATTTTCATTTTACAAAAATCAACTTGTATGCATTTCTAGGTCTTTAAAAAAAATCTTTTAATTTTTTTCCCTCAAAGACTTTAAACTATTGGAGATGTTTGTACTTTAAGTACAATCCAATACTATTTGCATAACAATGTGGAACATCATATGTTAAGAAACTCTTAAATTTTGACTAAGTTGCAAATCTCAGTGAAAGTATTTTAAGATTACTTTGCTAAAATTTACTAAGTATTACAATATTTTTCAGTTATTAAACGAAAAATTGTGTAAAATTTACTAAGTGTTTCACTAAAGAAGAGAATTCCACAAAAAAGTTTTGACAAGAAATGCTAAATTCACTAAGTCACATACACATAATATAAGAGAAATCTTTAAAACATTATTGTAAAAACGATTTTTTTAAATTGTTAATTTTAGATTGTAAAAAATATTTAACAATATTTCATAATGATTATAATCAGAAGCATGTGTATGTGTACGTGTATAGATTGTAAAAAATATTTAATAATATTTCATAATGATTATAATTACAAGCATGCGTGTATGTATACGTGTATAGATTGTAAAAAATATTTAACAATATTTCATAACGATTATAATTACAAGCATGTGTGTATGTGACTTAGTGAATTTAGTATTTCTTGTCAAAACTTTTTGTGGAATTCTCTTCTTTAGTGAAACACTTAGTAAATTTTACACAATTTTTCGTTTAATAACTGAAAAATATTGTAATACTTAGTAAATTTTAGCAAAGTAATCTTAAAATACTTTCACTGAGATTTGCAACTTAGTCAAAATTTAAGATTTTCTTAACATATGATGTTCCACATTGTTATGCAAATAGTATTGGATTGTACTTAAAGTACAAACATCTCCAATAGTTTAAAGTCTTTGAGGGAAAAAAATTAAAAGATTTTTATTAAAGACCTAGAAATGCATACAAGTTAATTTTTGTAAAATGAAAATTGTTTAAATATTAGAAAATATACTTTGGTATAATGTAACTTAGTGATATTTAAAACAAATACATATCAATTCATGTTTGCAAAAGATAATTCGATGTTTAGAGTGAAAATTTTTACTTCAAAGTGTATAAAAACGATAAAGTTTTTTACAGGTCGTCAGTTTAATACACAAAGTAAAATAATATAAGTCAAGAATTGTGGGTAAACATAAGTACTTTTTGTTAAATTATGTATTCGTGACAGATACGGATAAATTTGAAATTAGTAAAACATAACTCCGTGATATGTAAAACTAGTGCATATTAATTCACGAAGGTACATATATGTGTACAAGTTTTTACGTATGAACTTAAACAAATTCACACTACTATTTTTCAAGATTAAGTTTTATTTTTGAATGATATATAGAATTTTTTAAAATTTTTTTATTTGGTGTCCCACCTCCACCCGTCACATTTGTAGAAATATGTGACGCCCCAAATCTTTTTAAACAAGTTTTAAAGGTAGCTTAATATAGCTACTAGCAGCTAGAGGATGGTATTTAGCCATTTTTAGTTCCAAATAGTGAATTTTTGGATGAATTCTTCTAAGGACATATTAATTTTTGCATATCCTTCGCTAATATGCTGTTCAATAGTATCTTCAATAAGTTCGATAATACAGGAACTTCTAAAATATGTATGTGTCTCTTCCATGTCTTCATCAGGTTTTTTACGTTCCAAGGATACTTTCATAACCATATACCACTTCAGGGTATGCTTTTCTTTTAATTCAGACTTAAGTTTTTCATGTACATGAGGCTGTATATATGATTGAAATACTTCTAAATCACACTCATTATTCTCATTGGGATAAAACATCAGTGTTTTAAACACATATGTTTGAAATATTTCTATAGGACAGTGGTTTAAGTCATATCGGGATTTCGATTAATCATAATTTTACTATACATGAGGAAAGTATCAACTTTCCTTATACTGAAAAGATGTCTAAAATATATCATTTGATGTTTAGACGAAAACTTTTTACAACAAAGTGTAAAAACGCCAAAGTTTTTTTACAGTTTATCGTTAATATGCAGAGTAAAATAATATAAGTCCAACAAAGGTGAGAAGTGTGAGCAAAATGGTTGTTTTTGTCACATCATGGGTTCGTGACGTAGTGTATTAGGGGGAACTCGTATCCAGTGATTATAATCTTTCATCACACGCGTTATGACGTCAGCAACAGGTTTTAGTGTCTGCTCAAGCTTATTCAACCATGTCTAAACTTGAAACTATATATATTTCTGTTATTACATCACATATGGTTTTTCATACCTTTTAAGTTTTATCTACAAATTTTCTAACTTAATGCTTTGTGTTAGCAATTCTGCTAAAAACAATTAATTTTTTCTAAGTGATGTGACATCAGGAAAGCATTTGACAAAAATGTTTAAAAAAAAAAAAAAAAATTGTGAAATTTTACAAACTCCTAAAATTAATCTTTCACAATTCTTATAAAATATTTTCTGTATTCTAAAAATAAAAAAAAAGTTAAAATACAATCGTGAAAGTATCTATATATAAAAGTTGTTACTAAAAAATTATTTTTACACTCTTTAGAATAGAGATTGTGATTTTAGTTAAAGTACAAAACACTTTGATGATGCATATTCAAAGTAAGATTCAAACGTGATACTTAGGAAAATACTAACTTCATAATTATATCTAAAATTTTTATAAGTTAGTTTTTCAGGAAAATTGTTAATAAGATAAATTCATTTAAGATTTTCACAAGTTCTTTACAGTTGAGTGGTAAAACAATTTTACAAGTTTTTTCTTATTCTATGTAAGTTTGATAGTTTATAAAACTACTATCGTGTATAATTTTTACTTAGTGTTTAAATATTATACTCAATCAATTCTACTACAGTAATGAAAAAGTATATCGTTAATACACAAGTAAACTTTTTACATGTTTTTATTTTAAAAAGAGGACACTTAAGTTTGTATTCTAATAGAAAATATTATATAAACGGTGATTTTGTAATAAAAATTAAAACAAAACATTTTCATTGAAATCTTTTTATTCGAAATTCATTCACAATAATTCAAGACAACAAATTCACAAAAAATCTATATTGTTGGGATATCGTTCATACATTCGATATTAAAGTTATTCAAAAAATTTAGCAAGTCTAGATTTTCATTGTCGCAGTTTACTAGAGGTAAATCAGTTTGTATCAGGTTAAAATTATTTAAGTCCTTATTTTCAACTTTGGTAGATAAATCATCAATATTATTTTCACTTGTATATTCCACATTCGAATTGTTCAAAAAAAAATTTAAGTCTAAGTCCATATTTTCATTCTGAAAGTTGTTGGAAGGTAAGTCAAAAACACCATTCATACATTCAATGTGAAAATTATCCAAAAAATTTAACAAGTCCAGATTCTCACTGTCATTATTAACTGTTGGTAATTCATTATTAGTACTTCGTTCATTACAATTTCTACGTATGTTAAAGTCTTTAAGATGATTCTTTCTCTTATGTTGCAATAACTCATACTTACACTGAAAATTTTCACTGCATTCATCACATCTAGTTTGCATTGAAGATTTTTTATGCATATTTCTTTTATGTTTTAAAAAATGTCGTTTATTTGAAAAAGTATCAGTACATTCGTCGCAGCAATATGTATGTAAAGTCTTTTTATGACCTTTACGCTTATGCTTTGAAAAAGCATGTTTAGTTGAAAAGGTTATAGAACATTCCTCACATAGATACTCAGGTTTACGATAATGCACCCTCTTGTGTTTTTCTAATTCATACTTGTGTTCAAAAGCATCTTTACAAATAATACATAGATGTTTAGGTAAGACTTTTTGATGAAATAATCTCTTATGTTTAAATAAATCACACTTGCGATTGAAATTTTCAATACAATATTCACATTTGTATCTTATGGAAATTTTTCTATGGGTTTCTATATGTCTTTTTAAACGATGTAAAGTAACAAATCTTTTCTCGTACACATAACAAATATTAGGTTTAATGTCATTGTGAACCTTCACATGTCTAGTAAGATAGGATTTTTTTAAAAATGACTTATTGCAAATTGGACAAATAAAAAGTTTAGATAACTTCTCATCCTTAAAAGTTGATGAAGGGGGTTGTTGAACAGAAACGTGAGTCTCCTCAGACGGCAAAGTATTATCCATTTTGTACTTCAGTTTAGCAAAGTATAAAAAAATCACTCTAAAAGGAAAACTTTAAAAATGTTTAAAAACTACTAAGTATGAGAACTTAGACAATTCTACAGCGAGAAAAGATTGTAACTAATTCAAATTTTTTCTTCGTTCATCAGTTTTACTTAAGAATTAACGCCAAATTTTCTTATTTCATGTCAAATTTTTATAACTATCGCCAATATTAGTGGAAATTTAGCCAAATATTATCCCATACCTTGCTATAATACTCGAATCTTGTGGAAAATTCTAGTTTATTAACATGTCTAAACAGATAATTTGGACAATTTCACTCTGTATTTTTATGAATGTCGCATCTACGTTAAACTTTTTAGGGTGAAAAATATTCTAAGATCTATGATTTTTTTAACAGTTGATTACAGATTTGTCAAAACTCGTGGTTTAGTATTTTCAAAGAAGGAAGGTTGTTAATACATAAGTTTCAAGTTCATGATTTCTTCATACATCTGCAGCTTCTAAATTTGATAAGTGTTCGATTTTTAGCTTACATTTTCAATTTAAAACAAAAAGTTAATTTTTCTGTGATAGTATTTGTATTAAAATAATTTGTGTAAAATTTTTCATTTACAAAAAATTTCATTTACAAAAAATTTCGTTTATAAACATTTGTGTGAAAAATTTCAAACTAAATGACTTTAAAAAACTTAGTACTTTGTAAAATAAGATGCGTTAGTAACATATGTGAAATATTAAAATTCCATACTTCATGATTTTTCAAATATTTGTAGTCTCTTAAATTTATATGAATGAGATTTTACCTTACATTTTCATTCTTATCATTAGTAAAAATAAGTTTCTTATATTTTTATTCTAAAAATAAGTAAGTTAATTTCTGAGATGATATTTTTTCTAAAATACTTTGTGTAAAAAATTTTTCATTCACAAAAAATTTCAGTTTATAAGCATATGTCTGAAAAACTTCAAACTAAATGACTAAAAAACTTAGCACTTTGTAAAATAAGATGTGTTCTTAACAAGTGTGAAACACTAAAACTCCATACATCATGATTTTTTTCAAATACTTAGTCTCTTATGCTGCTAACTTTGTAATTTTATCATACATTTTCAATCTTATTATTGTAAAAATAAGTTTCTTATATTTTTATTCAAGAATAAGTTATCTAAATTTCTAAAATATTTTGTACAAAAACATTTTCAGTTTATATAGATATGTTTGTAATCGACAATACTTGGTTAAAATATTTTTTTAGTATGTTTAAATACACTTTAGAAAACTTAAGTATGCATCTGTGAACATGAATGTATTTATAAAACATTCATATTAATATTTTTTCAGCTCTGAATTTTTTCAAAGTTAGTGTTCATCATTTACAAACTCGTTATCTGTAAAGAAAAACTGAGTGAATGTAACATATGACGTGGGGAATTTCACTTTGTTAAAGTGGTAGAATGTAGTGAAAATAGTAAAAAAAGGTAGTTGTGAAGTCTTTGTCTTTATTTGACACAGATTATTGAATAATTCTTAGATAGTATAGCTTGAAATAACTAATGTTGAGTATAAATTACAAAAAATTTTCGGGAAGTTTCAGGTTCGATTCCAGATCACGATAAAAAATAAAAAAATGGTAATTTCTAATTATCACTCTGTTCGAAAACTTATATTATTTTAAGAATGTTGGGAGATTTCTAGTACTATAATACAAAACTTGAAATAAAAATACGTACCTACAATATTTTAACGAGTATAAGGAAATTTAAATATAATTTATAATTAAATACCCCTTTGTAAAAATCTTTAAGTATACAAGTATGTTCGATGACAGTGATAAGAAGATTCCAAAAAGTTATATCTCAAGTATAACTGTTTAAGGTAGAGAAATTTTCGACATCAACTATTATTTTGTACTAAAGTAACTTCTGAAAAATGGTAGAGGTAAAATATAATACAATATGTTACGATATTTTCTTAAACTTGTTAAGACTTTTTTCAAACAGTGAATTTTTCGAGAATGATAAACTTTTAATTTTACATTCTATGAAGTTTTTTACAATCTTCAAACTGAACATAATTCAAAATAGCAGATAATTCTAAAGATAGAAAGAAAATGAATTTATATTTTTAAAACGTCTAACAATAATCAAATTTAAACACGACTTAAGGTAGCCACAGCGAGTAATCTGGAATTTCTCCTCCTCTTTTTTGACAATGCCGTACCCAGCCCAATTCTAAGAAAATGCTTTAAGGAATGGTCCCCTCCTTTCCCCCAAAACATTGTGGCGTCACCGTTGGTGGATGAAGTCGATCTTTTTGTGTTAAGATATCATATTTATAATGGAAAAAATATATACAGTTTAAAATGGATACTAGTTATTCATAATTAAAAAATCATTATGGTAAAAAGTATTTTTTAACGAACTTTCTTCAATTAAGTAATTAATAAGAAATTTTAATTACTCTTTTTTAGTTATCTTTCAAAAAACAATTCTCGTCTTTCATCCTAATCTAATTTCACTTACACATTTGAGTTTTTAATCATCCGGTGAATTTTTACAAGATCTTTAATTATTATTTTTTATTTATTTATTTTAATTATTATTCTGTAATTAATATCATTTTTATGGTTGATTAATTTTCAGACAATAGTATTCTTAGGTTAAAAAAGATCTGCATAGACATATAATAGAAAAATCACTCACACATATGCGAAAACTACTGAAATATATATATATATATATATTTATTTTTATTTTATTTTATTTTTTTTTTTTTTTGCTGCAAGGTAGCAGGTTCGAATCTCAGTCAAAATCTATGTTTCTAAACTTTCTTTCATTCTTTATACTAAATTTTTGCTTTCATTGCCTTTTTTTCGGAAAATATTTGATTATTTTTTACAAGAAGATCCTTAATTATTATTTTAATTATTATTCTCTAATTAATATCATTAAAACGATTGAATTCTTTTCGGACACTAGCATTCATAGTTTTAAAAGAACAGTGCAGACATATACTATAAAAATCACTCACACATATGCGAAAACTACTGAAATATTTTTTTGCTGCAAGGTAGCAGGTTCGAATCTCAGTCAAAATCTATGTTTCTAAACTTTCTTTCATTCTTTCTACGTAATTTGTACTCAGATTGTCATTTTTCATAAAACATTTGGTGAATTTTTACAAGATCTTCAATTATTATTTTAATTATTATTCTCTAATTAATATCATTAAAACGATTGAATTCTTTTCGAATAATTACATTTATAGGTTAAAAAGAACAGTGCAGACATATAATAGAAAAATCACTCACACATACACGAAAACTACTGAAATATTTTTTACTGCAAGGTGCTGGGTTCGAATCCTTGTCAAAATCTATGTTTCTAAGCTTTCTTTCATTCTTTCTACTTAATTTTTTACTCACATTTTCATTTTTCGTAAAACATTTGGTGAATTTTTACAAGATCTTCAATTATTATTTTATTTTAATTATTATTCTCTAATTAATACCATTAAAACGATTGAATTCTTTTCGGACAATAGCATTCATAGTTTAAAAAAGAACAGTGTAGACATATACTATAAAAATCACTCACACACACGCGAAAACTACTGTCTTATGGAAATATTTTTACTGCAAGGTGTCGGGTTCGTACCCAGTCAGATCTCTCTATTTCTTTCATAGTATATTCCCATCCACATCCTTAAATTCAATCGATTCCTTATTTATTTCAAAATTTTTTAAAATTTTTTATAATTAATTTCTTAATTAATTTCTTAATTAACCTCCTAATTAATTTCCTAATGAGTCACAAACAATATCCTGCTTTTTTCATTCTACCGAAAACATCACTTTAAAACCATCGTCACCTTTTACAATAAACCACTCATTAAATTTTTTAATTAATTTTCCTCATTAATACCCTCGTCATCTTTCACGATTAAGTTAGAGAATGTCTCAAGGTCAACCCCAAGTCATCTAGACCCCTCAGGGGGGGGTGCGGCACCCGCACGACTTTCCGGTGCCTCCGTGCCTCCCCCTCATGGGCTAGAACTCTCATTTCTTACCTACTTACATATTACGAAAATAAACATCTGACATGTATATTTTCGTATTATGTTTTTAATCGCCAAATACAAAAAACGCCAAAGATGACACAGTTTTTAAATTTAAAATTTTGCCAATTTGACAGCAAAATAACTCAATCTAACACATGGATACGATAGCATATCTATACCCAAATACGGGTATTAAAATCGGGAAATAATTTTCCTCGATTTTTAATATTTTTTTACAAAAAATCGAATGGACGATTAACATAGTGAATCTCTTTCTTGCATCCACGGACGGTCAGTGACGTCATACTTCGCTTGCGTATTTGAAAACAGGATCTTCGATAGTCTTAAAAAAAAGTATTTTGGTAAAATGAAGTGAATCGTTTTTTACTTTCTCTTACCCATAGGGTCGAGAAAGTGTTGTTTTAGGGTCAAATTTTCGAGCGTGAGTTTTTGTAATACTTACATGTTCTGAGGTCCCCTGAATACGAAAATCATCTTTTTAGCGAATGGTCTCTGTGTGTGTGTGTCTGCCTGTCTGTTTGGATGTCTGTGTGTCTGTTATCAGCATATCTCAAGAACAAATAGTAGCAGAAATTCCAAACTCGGTGTTCTAAATGTGTATCATATAGGGATGCTACAGTAAGCTTTTCGTTAAGATGAAGCAAATTGTTCGTGTACAGGAACATTCAAAAGTATTCAAGTACATTACGCCGATGGGGGAAATTGCAGGTAAGTAGAATTTAACATCTATAGACTGCACTAAACCAAATGAAACGAATATATATTTTTTGTAATAGATAGTCAACTGGGAAAAAAAATTGTGTATGTAGGAGCCTCCCTGCCCCCCCCCCTAGAGGGGAGTAAATTTTCATGATCGGTATCTTTCAAAAGAGCTCGCCAATACTTTTAAAACGAATGGTTGAACCATCGATCTGCGATAATTTAAAATAAAGTTATCGATTTTTTTCATTTTTAACATTTTTTTTTTTTTTTTTAACTTTAATATTGAGAATAAATTCAACTTTTTTTTTTGGATATTTAGTGTTATACTACTTCTCTAATATGGAAATCGTCTGTATTATCATATAAGATAACTTTTTAAAATAATAATTTTAATAAATTATTTTTTTAAACAGAATTATTTTTTAATAACCGAATTAAATTATGTATAAATGTAGGTGCATAAATGAAACGGGGGGTTGAGGGGGGCCAGAACTAATTATCATATAAAACTCTTCCGAAGCCTAATTTGAGTTGTTTAACATATGTTTACATAACAGTACTCGTTATCTTACCTCTTAATGTCCAACCTGTACTTATAGTATTAAATTTCAGGGTAAGAGAAACGTGTGAATGATGCACCAGATTATTCTTATTATGAGGACTTTAAATAGAGCACTTAACGGAACACTGGGATGTGTTGTTGCTATTGTGTTGTCGGGCCTATATTTTTTGTCAACCAAGAGTTTTTTTATTGTCATTCATATTTATTGATCGGGTAGAATTTTTTTAATTTCAGAACGAAAATTATAAAATATCAAAACACTCTTGATTTATAAAAAAAAAATTGAAAATACATTTAAATGATCACGTGGTAATCTTCATGATCTAAACATTGTTTTCAAGATTTATCGTTCACATTCCGTCATTTTTGACGGGGTTATATATTAGTATATATATATTAAGGATAGAAAGAAATTTGTAATATCTAGACCATTTTGCATTACAGCTTTAGTATATAACCCCTTTGGCGACTATTAAATGTTTGACACTATTTGGCGATGATTTTTTTTTTTTTAAATATATAATTACTTGTTAAAAAAAAAAAAAAACTTAGCATCTATTTTTTTTAATACCCGTTATTTTTCTTCTTCTTCTTCTTCTTCTTCTTTTTTTTTTAGTTAATTTTGGGCAGTATATAACACTCGGTATATATTTCTAATGCACAGCTAGGTAATAATTTTACACATTCGAAAATAACAGAAAAGAAAAAGTTTATTATTAATATTATTATTATTATTATTATTATTATTATTATTATTATTTTAATTTGAAAAATCTCCTACAACTTCAATTTTTAATTCTTTCCCACCTATTTCTTAAAATAACGAAGGATAAAATGTACTGGGTTCTCTATAAGAATTTTAGGTGACGAATTTTTTTTTTGCTGTAATTAGAAATATGAAATGTGTCATAGAAATGTCTAATTCTATAACGTTAAAAAATTATCAGTGCGAAATTAGAAGATGAGTTTATATATGAGTTATAATGAGTTACATGAGTATATATGAGTTTGAAATTGATTCTATTTTTTTATGCCAAAATACATTCGGAGTAATTTAAAATATGTTTTTAAATAAAAAACGATAAATATACTTTAAAGTAAAAAAGAAATGCAGTCAATTATACAGATACGACATTATTTCATTATTCACAAAAAAAAAAAAAAAAAAAGAAAGAAAGAAAGAAAGAAAGAAACTTATAAAAAAATAAAAAAAAAAAAAAATTCACAAACAACATAAAGGATTGCCAATAAGAAAATTAATTTTCTAAAAGTAGAAAACAAAAAAAAGATACTTACAGATGACAAATTACAAACCTAAATCCATTCTTTCATTGAAAATACCTAATAATAGCAACACTGACATTTATTTCATTTTATTATATATATATATATTATTTTTATTTTTTTCTTTTAATTAAAAAAAAAATTACACTATTGATCACATTTTAATTTTTCCGTGGAAAATGATATTATGATAGAAAAACGTCATAAGAGAAACTTTTTTCAAGGTGGCAAATAGAGTACTTTTATAAACCCGACATTTTTAATTAGTAACTTCATTAATTAAAATGGTAGAAATTTCTAAGTAGCTGAAATGTCTTCCTTGGAGTATTCCGCAAACATTGATACATGCAGTCACAGAAAAAGTAATATTTGTCGCCAGCAAGAGTAACATTTTTATATATACAGAGATTACTTTTTGTTTTTACCTATCAGTGATAAAACTTTTTTTTTCTTCCTTTTTGATAGGTCACATCGTCTTGTAAGAAAAAGAAGATTTAATGGAGGTGCTGGTGATGATGATGATGATGATTGCTTCACAACGTAAGTTATATTATTTTTTATTCGTAACCATTTTATAATATGATTAAACAACTTTCCAAATTATACAATACTTAACTGCTTCCAAAACGACTTTTTGAGCATCTACTTATATAGATTTTTCTTTTCTTCATAACGAAATTTCTCATTAACCACTGCAGGAAATTGAGATGAATGTAATTATGCGTTCACAGTGTATGTCGTGAAAATATACACACTTTTTTCATATTCTATGGCAAAGGTTTATTATTATTATTATTATTATACCAATTTTTTGTTATCTATAAAAATTATGATTTTTAATATATGTGTTTCTCAAGATTATTTAAAATATGTTTATAAAGCAAGAATTTTTAAATCAATTAAAAACAATTTTGAATAATTAAACAGTTACAGTAGGCGATCAAATTAATATATATATATATATATTATTTTTTTTTTTGGACATTCTTCTGATTATCTAAAAGAATACTAGACGAAATAGCTTGAAACTTCATACATGCAAAGAACATTTAAAAATTCATATTTTCCGCTATCGATTTAGTCCAGAGTGCAATTAGGGGACCAACTACAAATTGAAGATTAGCGAAAATACTTTCGATCACCCTGTATCGCAAAAGCTGCAAATGACTTGTAATTTTAATACATTGTTGCTAATACCCTGTACAATATTTGTATGTTTTGGTGCGGGTATTGCGCAATTATTTTGGCAGATATAATTTTTTTCAACAATTAATTTTTTTTTTTTTTTTTTGACAAATTTTTTGCTTATAACTAGAACGGATTTCCATAAAATTTTACAAAATTGACAAAAAAACTGACAAAACATTAGAGAAACATTATTCTGAAACATAAAATTCACACGTGTAATATTCGTTGAGGTATGAGCATTTTTAGCAAATATAATTTCAATGCACATGCGCGAAGAATAGAAAACATTTTATTTCATAAGTTGAAAGCTAAATAATTATAAGATTAAAAAAAAAAAAACTTTTTATGTACCATGTTTTAAATTTTCAGATGAATCATAGAGCTCTTATCAATGTACATAAAATTTTTAAAGTGATAATGACGTCAGTTTTTGTGAGATGCATAATTTAACTTTTTATAATTTTTTAACTTTCACGTTTAATTAAATGTATTTATTTTTATGTCGGAAGAAAATGAACTCGTAATTTTTTTTTTTTTTTTTTTTTTTTTCGGCAACAGTTAAATTATAGCTAATATTTTAATGGCTATTTTAACGCTATTAGGATGTTATTATTATTATATTTTAATTAATAACTAATAAAAAATTTAATAAAACTGATAAAAAATTCGAAAATCTGACTTCGAAGTATTGTGTTGTCACCGGGTTCTGAGCTACTGTGAAAGTTTCAAATGTCTAGCTACAGGGAAGTTAGTTAAAATTCGATTGCAAGATTTGTACCGGACAAACAAACAAACATACAAGAATAGAAGTTAATAAAAACATGGTAATAACATGGTAATATACTGAGCAACATTTGTCAAAAGTTCATAGTTCATTTGAATAGAGTAAAAATTAAGCACATTGTCGGCAAAAGAACGAACTAGATTTTAGGTATTTTCCAGAGTTGAAATTTCATAAGGGGTTTTACACATGTCGTGTATTTAATTTGAAGGTCCAATTACTCCAATCACATTGCAAGAGTTCTTTTTTTGTGAAAAGCCCCTTATGAACTCATAAATCTTAGTAAATAAATAAAAATATGTTAAAGTCACAAGTCTACGTGGGATTTTTTTTTTTTTTTTTCACAAAAAATAACTTTTGAGAAAGTTTCGTTGTGGAACCCTGTTCGACGTAAAGATCCCAAGCTACAGTGTAATTGGCGCGGTCCCTATACTGCCCAAAAAAGACTGAATGACTTCGTTGTTAGAATTAGTGGATCTGCAGATCAGGTGTTTCAACGTCCTATTTACATCATACATTATTCAAAAGGTCATTTTTATTTATTACTTATTATAATATATCTATATCTATTGATTCGATTGACTTGCTACATAAACAGGTACGTTCCTGAGGGAAGGGGGGGGGGCTGCCGCCTCCCTCAACCCCCTGCTGTATTTCTCTTTCTATACCTATTTGTATATCATATGTATGTATTCTTAATAACTGACAGTCTTGTATTATTTTCCTGAAATTCATAAATATTTGTACCAAATTTCATGCAAAAAGATTACATAGCATATCGGAATTATTTTGCGCAACTCTGTAAACTAATTACCAATTCTATGCTTACGCTTTTCAACGAAAAAACATACTTTTAAAATTCTAATGAAATTCCCTTATATTTAATGGAGTGTAACCATGTTAAAACAAACTTTTAAGAAATACTGACCGTAATAACACAAATTTTTTTTATGTATCCCGGAAAAGAAGCTACAGTTATTACCTACGCCAACTGTAAGAATACACCTAATTAATTATAACTCATTAATTTTTCAAACGAATTTGACATCATTTGGATGATTACAGTACGTCATCGGAATTCTTTTGTGTGGTTCCATAAATAAATTATTTAATCTATACATACCCTTTTTACTTTCTTCTATATTCAATAGAAGTAAGTATTGGATTCGTAAAAATTTTCGACCTCGGGTTTTTGATGGATTTACACGTTTTGAGAGCTGTAGAACACGATTTGACCATTTTTAGAAAATGTCTGTCTGTCCGTCTGTCTGTCTGTGTGTGTGTGACAAAATTTTGTGGCAACTGTATCTCAGGAACTACTGCACAGAATTTCATACAAATTGGTATGTAGTTGCACTTTGACATAAATTAGTGCCTATGAACTTTTGGTAAAAATTGTCTGACAGGTTGCGTTGCCATCCCGCTTTTTCTAAACTTTTAACATGGTGATATAGGACAAAATTTTGTATAAATGTGCATAAAGAGAATTATTTTTTAGTAATCATTATGACATTTACAAGAACTATTTATAATAGAGATAGTTAAATGTGAAAATTTTTTTGTATGTGTAGGAGCCTCGACACCCCCCTGGGGGGGAAGTCCCTCTCGAGGGGAGTAAATTTTCATGATGGGTATCTTTCAAAAGAGCTCGCCAATACCTTTAAAACGAATGGTTGAACCATCGATCTGCGATAATTTAAAATAAAGTTATCGATTTTTTTCATTTTTAACATTTTTTTTTTTTTTTTTTTTTTTTTGTAACATTAACAATAAAATTGACTTTTTTGGATATTTAGTGTTATACTACTTCTCTAATATGGAAATCGTCTGCATTATCATGGAAGATAATTTTTTTAAATAATAATTTTAGTAAATTATTTTTCCTGAGTAAATTTGTATAGGAAAATATAGAAGAAAGTCATGTGGTGGCCACAACATACTAGTTTAAAGAGTAAACATGCTTTTAAGCATCTTTACAATGTATGTTAATTCCATTATGTTCAATGCAGCGTAAATACATTAAAGTTCGCTTGAATAAAAAAATTGTCCATAGGCTCTAATGTCACGAAAATCTTTTGTGTGTCTGTGTAAACGAACCATAACCATTGTATACACCAGTAAAAACTATTCCGCTTATTCTGCGTTTTTCATGAATAATTATTCGAAATTTGACATAGTTTAGATGATTACATTGGATGAACATAAATTTTCTTAACGCTCAAAAACATAATTTATATTGCCGTTTAAGTTCTGAAAAACAGCTACAATAGCTAGTAAAATAAAAGTCGCGAAGAGGGTTCTATACTAAAGCTTCACCTGTTCTTTAATATTCAACTGCATTGAAAATATATTAGTTTTTTTCTGCATTGAATTTTCGTCCAATGATGAATCTATGCAATCTGATATTTGAATCCAATATTGATAACAGGGAACACTTAATATACCGGGTGATCCAAAGGTCACTAGACTTTTTAAAACCTTATATAATTATTAAACTATTTACAATAAAATGATGCGGTTTGCACAGAAATGTTCAGAAACACGGGGAATTTTTGTTTTTAATGAAAAAAATATACTTATATTAGTTACATTTTTGACCAAAAGGTGGCGCTGGGGTTCATTTAACAGACTTATAAAATTATACTACAGTTCGTTGATATAAATAAAAGTGTTTCAATGCCTACAGCTGTACAATTTGATTCCCATCACTGACATTTATAGCCGTCAGACGATTGAAGACACCCTGCACAGCGTTAAAAAGCAAGTCAGAGGGTATACCTGACACATGGTGGCGTATAGCTTCTTTTAACTGCGCCAAATACGTAGGTCGATCTCTATGCACACGTGACTTCAAATAACCCCATAACCAGAAGTCACAAGGTGTAAGATCTGGAGACCTTGGGGATCATTCGTGTGGAAAACATTGACAAAGGACTCATAAGTGTCGTGACATGAGTAGCTATGTGCGGAGGCGTTCTATCCTGCATAAATGTTATTGAATAGAGTGATTGCCTCTCTTGCAAGTAAGGGATGACTTTATTTTTTAATAGCCCGTCATCGTTCACTTGCGACAGAAACTGTTTGAAATGTTATGAGATAATGGGCAATTAACTCATCTGCTTATTTAACGCATAAGATTGTATTCTACATGAAACAATAGCGCGAAAATTTCGCACAGGTTTGCTAATTTTCTTATAAAATGATCTCATAACTTTAAATATTTTAAAGATGGCAACAGCTGTAGTTATAAAAAGGAAAACAATATGCATAAGTCAGAAAAATAAGTAAATTTGATAAATATTTTAAAACATTAAAAAAGGATACCTCATTAAATATTGGGCATTTAAAGTAAATACAGGTAACATTTTAAATAGAAAAAGATTTTGGAAAAGATTAATATATTTTAAAGAAGTGATGAGAAGATTTTGAGTATGTTAAAATTTTAATAGTAAGTTCGAGTTAATCAAGATGGAAAGCATTGAGAATTAAGATAAGAAAATTGCAACATTTTAAGATAATTTTTTTAGCAAGAAATATGAGTCAAATATAATGCTAAATACATGTATAAATCACAAATTTAATAAGGAACGGTAAATTGATAAGTTATTAAAGAAAAATAAAAGAAAAATAAGATAAATAATTATTTAAAGTTTCGAACATCGATCATATAAATCAGCTTTACAAAACAAATCAACAGACTTGAAATCTTCCAGCCTTTTAAATAAGTTTTATATTAAATTTTAAAATTTAATGTTAAATAAAACAGACTTTTAAATAAGTTTTAAAATATTGAAATAGTTACTTTTTATTTAGAACATAATATGTATAGATCACGAATTTCTTAAAGAAAACGAAATGATACAGATTACAACAATGCAACAAAAATTGAAAATGCAAGGTTATGTCGTAAGTAAATTTTTAACACACGTGTCACGTGAAATAAATTGTAGCATATGCATAATGTATCTCATATAAGATATTAACATGTTGCAGCGGAATAAATTTCATATCTGTCATCCTTGTCGGAAAAAAAAATATCGCCAAATTATCTGGAGAACATATTTAATTCCTTTCAAAAATCATGGTTATTTTAACAACTTATATTAAGAGAGTAATAAATAATATGAAACAATATTTCGCACAGTACATATTTCGAAAATATACATCTGGCTTGTATATTTTCGTGTTACGTTTTTGATCGTAAAATAAAAAAAAAAATAAAAATAAACTCCACGGACGACAGAGTTTTGAAATTTAAAATTAAATTTTTGTCAATTTGACAGCAAAATAACTCAATCTAACGTATGCACATGATAACTAATACATATCTATACAGAAATATGGGGATTAAAATTTGGAAATATTTTTCCTCGATTTTTAATAATTTTTTACGAAAAATCCAATGGGCGATTAACACAGGAAATCTTTTTCTTGACTTCACAGACGGTCAGTGACGTCACACTTCGCTTGTGTATAACTGCATTAGCACTTTATCAATGTGTATAAAATCTTTAAAGTTTATTATGACGTCCATTTTCGTGAGATGCATAATTAAACTTTTTATAATTTTTTAACGTTCACGTTTGATTAAATGTATTTATTTTCATGTCGAAAAAAAATGAAATCGTACTTTTTTTTTTTTTTTTTTTTTTTTTAGGCAACAATTAAACTTATGGAACTCGCAGATATTTTGGAGCAGTTATAACAAAGGGCTATAATTAACAAATAACTTTCAATAAAAAAATATTGTGACTATAAATTGATATAAAAACTATCCTATCTCTCAAGTTGGACCAAACAGCACACAGTGTGCAAAATTTTGTTAAAATCGGATCATTAGTTTAGGAGTTTATCGCGGACAAACATCATGACACGAAATTTTTATATATATACAGATTTATTTATTTATTTATAATATATACATATATTATATATATAAAGACAAATATTATATATTGAAATAAATAAATAAATAAAATTTTACCTGTGAATCGCCATTGCTTGCAATAAAATATGTTTTCTATACAAAACAATCTAACTTTTAAAGTGAAATATAAATTTTAAAAAGAATTTTCAGAAATGTGGAAAGAGAAATTATCATCTGCTTAAGAAAGCGACAAGTTTAAATCAATAAACAAAATAACAACGAATAAAAAGTCGAGTTTTTTGTCAAATATAGTCATTTTAAAGTATCTAAATACCTACGTATAATTTTTAATTGATTACAGAAGCGTTTTTTGTTCATATATCTGTAAATATAATTAAAATTTTGAAAAGTTCGATGGATATAATTTTAAGTTTGGTACAGACCTAAACCTGCGTCAAGTGTCACTGCATTCTGTCCAGCCGTTTTCCGGTGATACTTGGTCGAACAAAAAACGTCCTATATACCTCCACCCCTCCTATGAAGAGAGAGAAAATATTCTGAAATCATTTTGGGGTTCCCTGATGTCTAAAGTGTAAAGATGTACGTAATTTCCCCCCCATTCGATGTGTTTTACTGACAAAAACCTTATGACGCATGCGCAGGCGTTTTATACCCATATCTCTAAATCTAATCAAAATTCTTAAATTTCCGATACATATAATTTTAAGTTGGGTAAAGAACTAAATTCTTGCCGAGTGTCGTTGAATTCCGTTTTCACGTGATATCCGAACAAAAATAGCGTTACAGACACAACGACACGCACACACACACACACACACAGAGAAAGACGTTTTTCTGAAATCATTTTTGGCTTTCATGCTGTGTGAAACATGAAGATATCACAAATTTTTTTTTGATTCTGACAAACTTACAGCCAAAAGTCTGATTTTATTAGTATAGATTTTACATTACAATATTAAAATATTAATATTATAGCAATAATATTAATATTTTATGTGCAAAGTCACACAAAAGATTTCAGATAGATTACAGGCTATCAGTGGATATGCTTAAAATCGCATTTTCAGTTGTATTATACAGTATTTATTATGTATTTTACAATTGTTTCGTACTTTTTAATTTACATATATAATTTATAGACAAAATGCTTAAAAAAGAAATCAAATATATATCTTTCTATTTAATGAAATTTATAAAAATGCATTTTAAATTATTTTATTTGCATCACTATATAAGTTTTCATTTTGGCCATGCTGTCTTACTAAACTCCTTTCTTCTGTTCTTTTTCTTTTTCTTCCTTTCTCTTTTTAGACTTGTACCTGGATATTTGATTAAACTATATTAATATATATACATATATATAGTTTTTATTTTCAGTACTTAAACTACTTCTTTTTTCATAGGTCTTCTTCAAAAATTCCCAAAATTGGAATCGGCAGTGATTATTCCAAATCGTAAGTTTTATTCTTTACGATTTTTTAATATGATAAATAAAGTATATCTAACTAGCTATTTATCCGAACAACTTTATAAATAAAATATTTACAAGGAATACTTTTATTGTTGGTCTGATAACGAAATTTCTCATTAACCGTTGAGGAAAATTGAAGCATGTTGTGAAAAAGAAGTTTTTGAAGTTGAGGATTTGTAGATGGCCGTTGGTATAGAAGTTTACTTTATAAAACCAATTTCAGAAATCTTGCGAAGTGACTAGACAATAACTCAGTGTTCATTCATCCAGGCATTTTTGTAGATAATCACGGAAATTTTTATTAAACATTTTATATGATATATTACTCATTGATATAGGTGACCAATATTTATAAAATTTTCATTGTTGAATAATTAGAATAATAGGAATTTTTAATAGCAATGGAGTGGGAGCCCAAAACGATGACTTCACTGGTTCAGTCATGATGATGAAGAATGTCGCTCCGATATCTTCATTAATTTTGCCAGAACTCTAGTCGAAGCTAAATTCAAATTAGTAGAGAAAAAATGATTGTAATTGTGTTCCGTATAAACACATACAATTTTGAAAAGGTTACCACATAATTACTATTCAAACAGTCCTCACTAATCGCCAAAAATTCGCCATGAGAACCCGGAACTTTTAAGCAAAAAATTAACGTACCATGTTATAAGACAAGGAATGCACTCAAGGCGACAAACTACCTTTATTTTGTAAGATGAAAAGAAACCAAGATAGGAAAAGTCATTACAAGCTATTGCAGATCTGTATTAACGTTAAAGAACGAATAATATATGATCAAAGGTTTCAATAGAGTTGCAATTAGCGAAAGATACGTATGTGGGAAGAGGGAGGATGTAAAATTTTAAACAACATACTATATGAATATTTAAGTTGCAATTTAGAGGTTATGAAAATGTGTTCGTTACATATTTTATTTTATTTTTAATGTAATAATATATCTTTTAGAATATGTGATTATCGACATCACATTCATTTTACCCAACATGTATTCATTTTACCCAACAGATATAAAAAAACGTAGGGTTTTATAATTAAATGTTACATAAAATAAAATAACTTGAAAGAACCTTTTTATTACTTTCTTCTATAGAAAGAGAAACTATTGGATTCTTGAAAATTTTCGAACTTCAGTTTTTGATGGATTTACACGTTTTAGGATGTCCTGAGCTGTATTTGACTGTGTTTAGAAAATGTCTCTCAGTCTGTCTGTCTGTGTGTTTGTCTCTGTATTTGTATTACAATTTTTTTGGGCGCTGTATCTCACGAACCAATGAACGAAATTTAATCAAATTTGGTATTTAGTTGGCCCCTGACATAAGCTAGTGCTGATTAGATTTGGCGATCAATCACTCAACAGGTGGCACTGTGATCCCATTTTTTCTAAATTTTTAACAGTATGGGACGAAATTTAGTATAAATGTGCATAATGAGAGATATTTTTAACGTGTGGTTGTAAAATTAATATGAACTATTGATAATAGTAATAGTAGATTAGAGGAAAATGTTTGTATATGTAGGAGCATCGCTTACCCCTGGGGGGTGTAAATTTTCAACATGAGTACCTTTCGAAAATAGTTAAACCATAGATCTGTGATAATTTAAAACAAAGTTATCGATTTTTTTCATTTTTTAATAAAAAAAGACGGAAAAAAAAATCGCATTTCTTCTGACATTGGCAAAAAATTGACTTTCTTTCAGCACTTAGTGATATAATACTGTCAAATAAAAATCGTCTGCATTTATCATGGAAAGTAATTTAATAATTTAATAAAAAATTTGTATTGCATGAATTTTGTGTAAAATTATATAGAAGAAAGTCTTGTGGTGGCCACATCATACTAGTTTTAAGAGGTACTAAAAAGTCTTCTTCAACGGACATGACTTCTATACAGATATGCAAAACTACAGCTCAATTGGATGAAAATTCTATTAAAAAAAAAATTGAACTGTTGTTGGGTTCCCAAGTCCTCAGGTTCCCAAGCCTTCAGGTTCCAAAGATGTCAGTTGCTGCTTGAGCATGTTTTGTCTTGGGAATTTCACATGTCCTTAAATACCTGCGTAGAAAATTGAGAATGTTCCAGTAACTTCCCAACCTATCAAGTTAGAGTTCAGATATTTAGTATATCGATAATAAGTATTTTCTCGCAAATATCGCCAAAAAAGTCGCCAAATTAGGCTCCAAGTTCCTTACTTGCCTTAATGAAGAAATTTTAACGGGTTTTTTATGGGAAATTAAGCTATATTAACGCGAAAACAAGCTAGAAATGCTGAAAAATAGCATTTTATAACCTGATTAAGCCTCTTTGAATGAAATTACATAAAAATAAATACAATTATTTACAAATTCATAACATTGTCCCCTTCCCAAGGACTGCACGTCCCGGGCAGTACAACCCTTGATCAAGTGGCGAAAACTAAACAAACTATACAATCTAGAATACAAAAGCTAAATTGCATATAATAACAAAGTAACAATACAGATTGCAAAATTAAGTGATGGAAATATTACAAAATATACAAATAAGTACAAATATTTATATACAAATATTTACATTACGTATATACAAAATTAAAAATACTAATACCCGTGGTATGTTGCAAGTCTGTCGTAATGTACTACCTCGGGTTTCGATGAAGGTGTTTTAGTAATTCTAACAACGACATTATTCAAGCTTTTTACGACTGTATAGTTACCGTCCCAGTTGTAAAGCAGCTTGAGAGAGAGTCCTTTGCGACGAACAGGATTCCACAACCACACTTTGTCTTCTTCGTGTGGTGTAGACTTTAGGTTATATCTTGCCTCAATCTGTCCATTGCTATGTGAATCCACTCTCGAAAAATGTTGTGCACGTCTTCAAAACGGGCCTGGAGATCTTGGATGTACTCCTCTGGCGATGAAGGCGTATCTTGTGGCCAATCAAACAGGAGATCACTTGGTTCACGTTCAAACAGTGTCTAAGGTAGAGTATAGCGGGTGGTTTCTTGGGCAGAACTTCGATAAATTAACAGAACAATGGCATCTGCAAGTCCCAATTTTTGTAGTTCCTTGATACTATAAGAAAGATATTAGTCAGGATAATGCGGTTAAAACTATCAACCATGCCGTCCGATTGGTTATGTAGGGACCTTGTGTGACTTTCGTCTATGCTGAGTAGCTGACACAGTCCTTTTAAAACGCCAGAGGTAAAGTTCATACCTCTATCGGTATGAAGTTGTAAGGGTGTCCCATACCTTGATATCCATTGCTGCACTAGAACCACTGCAACTGTTCATGCCTCGTGATTGGGAATGGGATACGCCTCAGGCCACATGATGAAAGAGTCCATCACAACGAGGATGTACTACTTATTGCCTCTGGAGTCTGAGGAAAAGGATCCAAGATGTCGAGTGCGATCCGCTCAAATGGTGCTCCCACGTTATACCGGTGCGGTCTTCTTTGGCTTCGTTTCTTCGGGCCTTTACGTGCCACACAATCATCACAAGATTTGCACCATCACGTCTTCGCTTGCTTTGCACCAGTAGAAACGTTCTCAAACTTTCTGCAGAGTTTTCATCACCCCAAAATGGCTTCCTGTAGGATTACTATGCAGCTGCTCGAGAACATCTAAAATCTTCGATCTTCGTAATAAAATCGGCCATTTGAAACTCCTTTATCGTCAGACTCCCATTTTCTGTACAGTACGTCGTTTCTAATGTGTAGAGAGTCCCAGAGAGCCCAGTAACATTTCGTGATGGGACTAAATGTCAGGATCTTACAGATGGGCTTGCCAACTTCTTGATCACTCCATGGCGACGGTTTTGAATGACGTTGAAACTGTATCTTGGCAAGCAACTCGATTTATCTGCTAGTATTTCTCTTCGGCTCTAGAGCATTACTTGTAACTTTCTGAGGAAGGCTTCAGGACAAGGTATCTATCTGCATTTTCATGTAGAATTTCTTTACGAGTACATATTTCGAAGGACATATTCCTGGAGCCGCAGTATTCACCTGGCAATCTGGTCTTTTGGATTCTTGAAGTTAAGCAACAACGTTAAAGATGCGTGGTCAGTCCAGAGCAGAAATCTTCTGCCATAAAGATAATGATGGAAATGTTCTATGGCCTTTATTATGGCAAGTAGTTCTTTTCTGGTGGTACAGTAGTTTTTCTCTGGTTTAGAAAAGCTTTTACTCCAGTAGGTAACAACAAGCTCTTGGCTAGGTCAAAATAGGCTAGGGTGTTAAAGCCTCTTTAAGTCTCTTGAAAGCTTTTTCACATTCTTCTGCCCACAGGAACTTCTGTAAAGCTTCCGTCATCTCGTGGAATTGTCTGGCAATACTCGGGAAGCCCTTCACGAACTTCCTGTAGTATGGGCATAGTCCCAGGAAACTTAGGGTCAGCTCTCACACCTTCAGCAATGATGATATGGCTGATATAACTCACTCTATGACAGAACAACTTGCAACTGCTTGGATTCAATTTGAGGTTAGCCGTTCTTAGTTTTTCCAGCAACTTACGGATGTTTCTTAAATGCTGTTTAAAAGTACGCCCCGCAATGGTAATATTGTCCAAGCACACAAGACAGGCTTCATAGGAAAGTCCTTTTAGCACTGTTTCCAATCAGGCATTCGAAAGTAGCATTTGCATTACATATTCCAAATGGCATAACTTTAAATTGCCGCAATCCTTGTCCCGTAGTAAATGCAGTATTCTCACGATCGTCAGGAGGTAAATCTACTTACTAATAGCTGCTTTTCAGATCCGAAGTCGTGAACCAGTGGTTGCCAGGAAGTGTATCTAAAGTGTCATCATTTCTAGGAAAATGGTAACTATCTTTTTTCGTGATGTCATTCAAACGACAGTAATACACAGAATTTTGTTGAACCATCCTTCTATCGCAGCAAAACTATGGGAAATTCCCAAGACTCATTGATAGTTCGATGATGTCATTACGCTGGAAGCTCAGCCACCTCTTCCTGCTTAGCAAATGGAAGTTTTAAATGTTGCTTGATTGGAGGATGATTTCCTGTGTCAGTTCTGTGCTGCGTGATGTTCGTCTTTCTGACATCTTCAGGTATACGAGAAAACAGGTCTCTAAATTCATAGAGTAACTTCTCCACAGAACGTCTCTGTTTAATTCCTAACTCTGCATTTTTGAGCAATTCCATTATTAAAATCTCAGAAGACTTGGAATCGCTTGATTGCGTGTGCCGGTTAATGCATGTAACAAGAGTGCAGGTTGCTAACACCTCATGTTTCTTCACTGTCTTACTTTATCACTTATTTTGGCGATTCTCACAGGAATAATGCTCTTTGAAAAGCCAGCCAGAGATGAAGCCACCAGAACTCCTTTCAGGCCCTTGTTTGGATTCGGGTATACAATCAGTCCATATAGCGGAAGTATTATTCTTTAGGTATCCCAGAAACTATTGTCTCAGTGTGTGGAGGGATGGAAATTTCGGATTTCGCTGTTATCTGGCATATTGCTTCAATTTCCGGATTTTCAAAGTTAAGCACAGCTGTATCTTCTGAATTGGAATGCAGTTCATTATTCTTAAAATCTAATTTAAAATTATACTTTGAAAGGAAATAAAATCCAAGAATTGGAGAATCTCTGCGTCGGCTATATATGCCATATGTTGGTAACTGGCATTTCTAAATGTGATGGTTACGTTCATTCTTCTATAAATTTTAATTTCGTCGCCGGTCACAGTCTGGAGTTTAATATAGGATGGCGTCCAGATAATCTTCTTAAGTTCCCGTGCTACATCTTTTCTAACGATGGTTACCTTGGTAATTATTTATGAACTTTCGTCCCAATGCCACAAAATTTCTGGGTGTTCATATGAATTTGCAACCCAGTGTAGGAATAAAATGAACTTAAAGTTTAAAATTTCTAAAGACCATTTCTCTTAGACTTTTATTCCAATTGGCGTGAAATTTTGGGAATATATTCTAAAGAAATTGTACTAATAGATAAGAAAAAAAATTTTTTTTTTAAAGTTTGAAACCCATGTAACACTTTAAGAGGAAATATTAATAATTAAAAATATTAATTTTTGGAAAACGAGAATCAGTTTAACAGTTGTTATTTTTCTAAATGTGAAAATGAAATTTAAAAAAATGCATTAAATTTTGAGCAAATTCCACAGCTAATTTTTCTGTAGAATACCTTAGGGTTGGTTGCTAGCGGCTATAGATAAAGCCTGCTATTACACACAAAAACTTTGAACGTAATTTTTAGCCGATTTTTTCTTCTATTTCTAGAGGATCCAAAGCAGGGTTGCAAAATTTGAACCAAATGTCGTTCAAAAAAACTGGTTTGCGCGGTGTTCCGTACATGTCAAAGCCTCGTGTTTATTGCTTTTTTCCAGAACCAACACGAAATCTTCATGGTAGGATGAAGAGAACCATGAATGACTTCATGCTGGCCCTGTCTTTTCTCGGTGCGTAGAACGAGCTTTCTTCTCATTGGATTATCATCTTAGAAGAAATTGCTCGTACAAGAAACTTTTTATAACTAACCAGAAAATATTGTTCGTACCCTATCACACTTGACGTCGAGTCGATTTGAGCCAACAAAATTGATTCAAATTAACAATTGGCACAAAAGTTGCATGAAACGTTGCCGTGTGTAATAAGAGCCATAAGCTTTCATACTAAGAAAATTATAACTTAGATCCTTTATTTTTCATTTCTGTATACAGTCCCCCCCCCCTCCTATATTATACCTGCTTACTATCAGAATAAATAAATAAAGAAAGAAAGAAAGAATTTTCTTTTTCGTTTAAGTATGTTTTTAAGATATCTAAAATACGTTAATACTAATGCAATAATTTTAGATTGAATTAAAAATGTTTTGTGGTTAATTTTTTTCCAATTCTTTTTTCATAGATCAACTATAAGTAATTTCTCTACGTCTGCTGTATATTTTCATAGATGCTTGGCTGATTCCTGCAAATCGTAAGTTCTATTGTTTTCTTTTCAACATTGTGCATTTACAATATTGTAAAATTAGAAAGTTTGAATAGATTAATGTTTGTTACCATTTTTTTAATATTCTAAAACGTTAACCACAGGGAAAATAATAATAATAATAATAAGTATCATAGCTGATAATTATTAAAAATTTTAATGTAACTTTAACACGTTCGTGTTTTAAAATTCTTTAGGTACTTTTATCGATTATCGAAAGGAAAGGCGCAAAGTTATTTATATCGAATTAATTCTCAGTGTAACATTCACTATTATTAGAGAAAAATATTTAAAAACAAAATAATAGGACTTATTAGTTTTAAGATTTAGGTAACGATCTTGATACACTTTGCATACTTAGGATTTCAAATATTTATGCAGTCTCTAGTAATTTAACTTTATTTTATTTTATACTAGCCGCCTTCGGCGACCAGCTGGTTCGCGATCCCTGAAAAATCCGACTTTACGAAACTCCCGCTCGGTGGCGCCTGCGGCGCCTTTTTCCCGTTTCAGGTCTAATAACAGCTTATCGATAAATCGTGAAAATGGCTTATTGAAAGCACAGTAAATTCCCGTGCGGTAGCGCCTTCGGCGCCTTCTTCCCTTTTCAATATCTGAAACAGCCTGTTCGCTCACCATGTTATGATCTTTCAAATTTCTGACTTTAGCTAAGTCCCGCTCGGTGGCGCCTGCGGCGCCGTATAACATTTTTAAAAAACTATTTGTGTCTGACTTATCTGTGGTTTTCTCCAAAACTTCCTTAATTCCGGGCTATATATCGTTAAAAATTATTAGTACGAAATGTGAGCGAAAATCTGAATTTGAAACTCTGTAAAATATAAAAGAATAAAAATTTTCTGGTTTTTCCGTAGTTTTCTCCGAAAGTTTCGTACAGAATTTGAACGGCTTATATCATTTTAATAGCCTGCAATAAAAATACTTTAAAATATCTTTTGAATGATGTATTATGTATTACAATAATGAATATCTATGATATATTTTAGACTCAAAATGGCTAATCTATCAAGGGCGATTAAAGATTTCTATTGAAATCCATCTAAAATTTAAGAATTCCAAAACTGCTTTTTTACAATAAAAAAAAGGGGGGGGAATCAATATTATTCTGTTAAAAGTAACTCATTAACAGATGAAATTGGTGAATGGTGTCATTAACAGATGAAATAAAAATGAATTTAAATAAATATAATATGTCTATTTATTTTATTTTTAAAGCTATACTTTAGATTTTCTAACTGCATACAGGTGAGCCATAATGACGCGCAATTTCGAAGTTCTGCTTTTGATCGATTTTAAATTGAAAAAATTCAAAAACTACTTTTTTTATTTCCAGTATACTTTGTCACGTGGGCGAAAAACAAAAAAGCAATTTCTCCCGACCTCTAGCACCTGGCACTGAAGAATCTTATTCTCTCTTCTCTGTCAAGGTCAGTTGCAAGAGTTTCAGAATGTCATCGCAAACTGCCGCGATACTGAAAATTAAAAAAATTATAACTCATTCAGTTTTTGAAATTTTCTCTCAATCTTTTGGGTATTCAATTGTTAAAGCGAGATCTATATACAGAAAAAAAAAGAAATAATTTATCACTAAACGCTTTTGAGTTATAAAATGTTTTGTGAAAAAATCGATGTTTCGTAAAATCTAAAAATATGGATCGCTAATCCGTATTTTGTAAAAATGTTTATACGGTTCGAAAGAGGATTAAATGTCCTTTCCAAATATACCAGTTGTTAAGAAATGGAACCGATACTCGGTCGTACAGGGCGTTTCAAACAATGACAATCGAGAAAAAGAGAAATTTTCGACCCTTTTTAAAACTTTTTTTAAAAATATAAAAAATCAGTATTTTTAAAAAAAAATTGTACCGTAAGAATCGGTAATAAATGTTCTTTCTCGTGGTACAGGTGTATTTTCGATATTTCCAACAGATCGGAAGCGATCGCTTTAGAAAAACCCGCGAAATTTTCCTCTCTCTGCTTTCTCTTTTGAGGAACACGCTGAAGGGCGAAAATTACGATCCGCTCGCTTTTTAATTAGGCATTGGTCGACGTTTTAATTAATATCTCCGGAACTAATTAAAATTTTTAAAATCTGTTTTCACTATCAACTCGGGAAGGCTTCTGAGCACCCGTATGCCAAATTTTATACTTCTGCGTTCAGTAGGGGCTGAACGTATAGATGCACAGACAGACAGACAGACAAACATCTTCTTTTATTATTATAGATTTAAAATTTTATATATAACAGTTTTATATGAATAAAACTGTTTCTACATAAAACTAATTACAACAGTTTTTAAAGTACGCTTATTACATGATTTTTTTTTTTTTTTTTACCGCTTAATCCATAATTTTTCTTTATACGAGGGTTGATCCAAAAATAAGGTTCCCAAAGAACTCGAGCCGCACGAGAAGGTGCAAGGCGAAATCTGGCAACACCGATGTACGCAGCTGTTCTCCTACTCTCGATTCCGCTCGGTCGCGCTTCGCTGCGCCGCTCAGTCTTGGCTCAGCAGCCGTCCTAGATGGAGGTGCCCAATGTTGCTCCTTCCAAGTGCGAGATTCATTCCGTAATTCGCTTTTTGCACGCCAAAGGGACTCTACCCGTGAATATTCATCGTCAGTTGACAGAGGTGTATGGCGACAAGTGTATGTCCGTTCAGCACATCCGAAAGTGGTGCAGGGAGTTTAGTGCCGGTCGGAAGGACGTCCGCGATGAAGAAGGGAGTGGAAGACCGTCAGTTTCGCAGGCGATTGTCGAAATGGTTCAACGTGAAGTGCTTCGAAACAGGAGGATCACTGTTCGTGAACTTGTTGCTCGGATTCCTGGGTGTTCTTACTGTACATTGGTAAGAGCTTTGACTGAAAAATTGGGGTATAACAACCTACTAAAAAATTGGCGGCGGAGTTCCACGAGATTGGGCTACAGAAATTGGAGTACCGTCTACAAAAATGCGTAGAAAAAGATGGCGATTATGTCGAAAAGTAGAGCAGAGTGAATGATGTACATTGCTATGAGAATAAATCTGTACTGATAAGTATAAAAGATTTAAGTCCATATTCTTGATTTTTCAGGAGACAAAAAATAAAGTTAAACTAACTAAAAACTAATCAGAAGAATCGATTAGGAAAAAGGGATTATGTTGGTTTATACGTTTTATACCATTCAGTGATTGTCAATCTTCATTTAATAAAGGGAAATAATTGAATTAAATATTTTATACCAAAGATTAATGCTAAATTTCTGACTTGAATCTTTTTTTACCAATGGATTTTCTCAAAGACTAAATGACGTGGATTTAAATCCTTTATACCAATCGATAGAGAATTTTTTTTTTAGTCTGACTATGTACTTAACTCAAAATCGACATTTTTGGACTTAAATCCTTTATACTTATCAGTACAGAAATGATGTTGTCTGTTTGTAAAATTGACGGGAACCTTATTTCCGGATCAAACCTGGTAGTTTTCAAATGCTGGGTAAGAGAAAGGCGTGTGAGTAACACACCAGATGTTATTTATTATTATTATTAATTGTTTATAATTCATTTTGATAGGCTCCGGTTTTATAAACATTCGGATTTTACATGTGGAAGCTATGAAAGTCCGTTTTTACTTTCTTCTATCTTCAATAGAAGAAAGTATTGGATTCGTAAAAATTTTTGATTTCGGGTTTTTGATGGATTTACACGTTTTGAGAGGTGTAGAACACGATTTTACCATTTTTAGAAAATGTCTGTCTGTCTGTCTGTCTGTCTGTCTGTCTGTCTGTCTGTCTGTGTGTGTGTGACAAAATTTTGTGGCAACTGTATCTCTGGAACTACTGCACAGAATTTCATACAAATTGGTATGTAGTTGCACCTTGACATAAATTAGTGCCTATCAACTTTTGGTAAAAATCGTCTTACAGGTTGCGTTGCCATCCCGCTTTTTCTAAATTTTCAACAGGGTGATAAAGGCAAAAATTTTCAAGATGGGTATCTTTCGAAAGGTCTCGTCAGTACCTTTAAAACGAATGGTTGAACTATAAATCTGTGATAATTTAAAACAAAGTTATCGATTTTTTTACTTTTTACGAAAAAAAAAACTTAGAAAAAAAATCTTTTTTTTTTTTTTTTTCTCCCCTTAATTTTATCAAACTCCCACGGTTTCCGTGTTCTGACAAACTTAAACTAATTTTTGCTTTTTTCCCCTAATTTTGTCAAAGTCCTACGGTTTCCGTGTCTTGACAAACTTTAACATATTTTTGCATTTTTCCCCTAATTTTGTCAGTTCCACGGTTTCCGTGTTTTGACAAACTTTGACAAAATTTTGGGTAAAATGTGAAAATTATTCTAAATTTGTCAAAACACGGAAACCGTGGGACTTTGACAAAATTGGGGGGAAAATGCAAAAATTTGTTTAAGTTTGTCAGAACACGGAAACCGTGGGAGTTTGATAGAATTAAGGGGAGAGGAAAAAAAAAAGTGGGACTTTGACAAAATTTTGGGTAAAATGTGAAAATTTGTTTAAGTCCCACTTTTTTTCTTTCCTCTCCCCTTAATTCTATCAAACTCCCACGGTTTCCGTGTTCTGACAAACTTAAACTAATTTTTGCTTTTTTCCCCTAATTTTGTCAAAGTCCCACGGTTTCCGTGTTTTGACAAACTTAGAATAATTTTCATATTTTACCCAAAATTTTGTCAAAGTCCCACTTTTTTTTTTTTTTTTTTTTTAATTATTGTTGCTGAGTGAATTTGTATAGGAAAAGATAGAAGAAAGTCATGTGGTGGCCACAACATACTAGTTTCTTTTTGTAAACGAGTTCGAATATATTTGAGTTTTAACGAGTATCCATTGAACGGTAAACCATTCTTTCTTTTCTCACCCTATTTTAAATACTGAGGAATCCAGTCAGTGTCGTCTGAAGGCCGTCAGCTTTATTGTCTAATTTGGTAGAATCACTCTCACTAGTAAAAGTCTTCAAATTAACATGCAAGTCTCTTTATTCTGATCCGATCACTCTTCTGCTTTTGAGAGGTTATAATTAAAGATAATATTCATCTTGCTAGCAAAAAAAAAAGATTAATGCTATCGCAAAAGGAAAAAAAAATCAAGAAGCTGGTCAATTTAAGTTAGTTTCTTAATTTATAAAAAATCATTGTTGCTTACTGAAAAAAAAAAAAAAAAAAAAAAACTAGTTGGCGTAGGTAGACTCTGCTCAGTTCCCCATCATGTTTATGTTCTCATAAATTTCTAGTGCGAGACATATTATAATCATGTTAAAAGAAATGAATTTGACCAAAGCTTGATACAGTGACAGAATGAAATCCCCGCCTAATAGGCTATCCACCGTTCACTTCGATATATTTACCTCATTCTAATTTATTAATTTATTTTATCAGGGTCGATTCCGTTGTTTAGTTTTCATGCTGCTGTTTCCAACGCAATAATCCTAAATATTCATATTTATATGAAAATTTTACAATTTCGATATGTTGATAAAATCGTAAACTACGAATAATTTACGAAATTTTCCTATTAGAATATTTTTATTCAATCATGTTCAAACAAATATCATGAATGTAATTTTGAAGTTGTCTAATGTATTTATGATCCTCAAAATGGAAGTTTATGCTCAAATTTGCCTTATTCTGACATGTCAAGTAAATCGTAAATTTCAAATAACTTACGAATTTTTTAAATTGGAAAAATCATAGTCTATGATATTCATGCCAGTATCCTAAATAATATTTCGAAAGTGGTTTGACATCTTTACGATGAAAATATCCCTCAAGATTGACGTTTATGTGAAATTTTGCTCTATTTTGACATGTTAAGAAATTAGTAAATTTCCAATAACTTACGAAATCTTTATATTGGAAAATTCATAGTCGTTAATATTCATGCCAGTGTCCTAAATAATATTTCAAAAGTAATCTGACATCTTTACGATGAAAATATCTCTAAAAATTGACGTTTATGTGAAATTTTGCCCTATACTGCCATGTTAAGAAATTCGTAAATTTCCAATAACTTGCGAAATTTTCAAAGTAGCATATTTATAGTTACTGATGTTCATTCCGGAATCAAAACCGATATTTTAAAACTGGTTTGACATTTTCACAGTAAAAAATTTCCATTTAATGCACGTTTAAGTGAATTTTTGTCCTATTCTCCCATGTTAAGAAAATCGTAAATTTCTCATAACTTACGAAGTTTTTTAGTTCGAATGTTGCAAATGAATAGGGTTCTTGCCAGTATCGAAAGCAATATTTTGAAACTGATCTGACCTCTCTGCGACAATTTGTTCTTGAGATATCGTGTTAACAGACTAACAAACTAACGGACTAACACACTGACCCACTGACCCACTAACAGACACCCTACAGACAGACACCATACAAATTTTGTCATTTTCGGATTTCTCACACCTGAAAACGTATAAAAAAGTCAAAAAACCGAGGTCGAAATTTTTCACGATTACCTAAGTTCCCCATACCTATAGTATGATGGGGAACTAAAAAAGAGAGAGCTGAAATTAATGGAAATAAATGATGTTATAAGCGATGTAGGAGATGAACTGCCAAGACAGGTTCAACCGTCGCGTCGACAGCAAAACTTTATAAATATTATCCAATGACGCATGTTGATGCTGAAAGAACATTTTCCGCATTTGAAATGATTTTAAATGAAAAGAGACATAATTTAAAATTTATAAAAACTCATTGTTGCTTATTATTTAAATTAAAAAAAAAAAAAAAAGAAATGTTTTCCTTGAACGAAATAGAAAATATTGATTTTATTTATCCTATATATATATGTGTGTGTGTGTGTGTATAAAGGTAGCTACTTTAAAATGAGGTAAGTGATATTTTTATGACAGTTTTTAAATTTTAATACTTCCTGTTTTTAAATACATGTTTTTTGGTGATTTTGGTATTTATTTGCATGCATATTTTGGCATTGTTTAAGTGCATATAATACAACTTTCAGATCCTAACACTTTCTTTTATTAGTACAGAATTTTTTTTTTAATGTAAAATTCAATTAAACTTGAATTTACAATGAGAAGAAAAATATATGCTGCCTTCATTTAGAACGAATAGTTATTTTCTATATTCCTAAACCAGAAATTCAGATTTCCGAATTATGTGTATAAGGTAAACAAATAACCTGGATAGATGAAATGATCGAGATTTTCTGACCTATATTTTTCTAGATGGTGAAACAATATTAAGAAAATTATAAATCATTTGTATTGCGAGAAATTCTCGCTTGGTTTCCTAGAATTGGGTCATAAGAAAAAATTATAATTACTGAAATTGGCCTCTTGTGTTCACATTTGTTTTTAGGGAATATTAATAAGATTGATCTCGATAATATAGGAGAACGCTCTAGAATTCTAATAGGGGTTTTTAGAACTCTCTACGAAAGAGAACTAGAATTTATATGGGTGACATGGAGCCATAATTTAGTTTCAAAATAACAGTCATAGATTTTTTTCTCAGTCTAGTTATCACCTATCCAAATACAAATTATTTCAAGACTCTACGGCTGACAGTTTTGGAATTATGTTAGAAACATACATGCAGAAACATACTCACATACAAAGACGGGGGAGGAAGAGAGAGAGAGGCAGAAAAATGTCTGATTTTCGTATTCAAGCACCTCAAAACGTGTAAATATAGCCCCCCCCCCCAAAAAAAAAAAAAAAAAAAAAAAAAAAAAACAGTTTCGGAGAACTATGACTAAAAACATTGCTTTATATACTAAATATGAGTATTAAAGATTAAAATAAATAAGTTAAATATATATAAATTATGTTAATAATGAGATTTACTACGTTTATAGATTATTATGTAATTTATGAATTCTTTTTCAGAACTTGCATAAAGAAAAAAGACAACGCCTCGAGAATGTAAGTTAATTTTAATGTTTTAAGATTTACATAATCTTGTTTCACTTTGTAAGAATGTGTAACTCTTCTATTTTCTTTTTCTTCTTCTTTTTTTTAAGAATGCTGAACATTAGCTAATTTATTTTACTGTTAATTATTATTGTTACTAACTGTTGTACTCGCCGGAAATGCCAATAGAAAGGGAGGGGAAACACGGTTTAAAATTACTACACACAAAGAAGTGTAAAATTAAAATAATATATATACATATACAAATAAATGTGAATTGTGATAAATAATTTGCATTAATAAATTTTTAATATTTATTCATTGTTTGTATATGTGAGCCTATAAGTTGCAAATGTTATAGAATAAGTTTTTCTAATACAACTTGATTTTAAAGTCATCTGCAATTTTTTTTTTTTTTTTTTTTTTTTTTTTTTAAGAGATAGGTGATTAAAAATTGAACTTTGAATCAACAGCAAAACATAATTGTACTTAAATCAATATTAATTAAATTGTGAGCGATAAATAGGTAAAGAAATCTGAAAATGAATCAAATACACTCTAATTTTAAAGAAAGACGACGCATCCAGAAGGAGTTATTCAAATGGGACGAAAATTAGTAGATGTAATGTACATGGAGAAAAACAAATTATTACAGTTTCAGATAATTTAGACAATTTAATCAAGAGAAAAGGCCTCAAAGTAAACGAGTCATTAACGCGTTGGTCCACTTCTGGCTCTTATGTAAGCAGTTATTCGGCTTGGCATTAATAGATATTGGCAGATGTGCTCCTGCCAGATATCGTGCCCAAAAAAGTTAGATTATAGAGATGAAATGAACGTCTTCCCCGGGAAGCCTGTCGTATAACCCCAAAAACCGGTTCAAATGTAGCCCAAACATTGGCACGGGCTCTAGTGTGAGCAATGAGAGTAGTCCAATCTTCAGAAAGTCATTATGTTCTTCCACCACCCCACATGTTTGGGCTACATTTTGGCATTTAAATTTGAGCGATAACGGCTTCACACTGTATTACCTGTTTCAAGGTTGACGTCATCTCTATAATCTTCTAACCTCTTTGCATAGGACCAAATTTGACCAACTGGTGCGTTAGATTGGCAAAATCCTAAACTGGTAATAGGACATTTTTAATGATGCTCCAAACGTCCTCTGTGGGAGAGAGATCCGGTGACTTTGCTGGCCAAAATAATTTTGTACAGGCAAAAACAAAAGAGGTAGAAATTATCTCTGTGCGCGGGCGGGCATTATCATGCTGAAATATACGATTAGGATTGCGTGATATGAAGGGGAACACAATGGGGCGTAGAATGTGTCGACGTACCTCTGTATAGTAAAAATGCCACGGATGATAACCAAAGGAATCTTGCTATGAAATGAAATGACACCCCAGACCATCACTCCTGGTTGTCGGGCCGTATGACTGGCGACAATCAGTTTTGAATCCCCCCCCCCCTTTTTTTTAGGGCATCTCCAGACGCGTCTTCGTTGGTAATCGGGGCTCAAATCGGAATGCGATTCATTACTGAAGACAATTTTACTCTATTCAGTGACATTCTAATTCAAACAATCCCGATATCACTTCAAACGTGGTTGTCGGTATACAAAGTTTAACAGTAGTCCGCACAAGGGCTTCGTGAGCTCAACCCCATTTCTCTGAGCCGCCTATTAATGGTATTTGAAGTCACTGGAGTACCAGTTGCACGTAGAATCGATGTTAATGATGAATTCAGGGCATTGAGTTCCGCTGTGACGATTGATCGGTTCTCACGTTCTGTCCTCTCCAGGCTGACCACTTCCTCTCTAACGCTGTGTTCGACAGTGGTTCACCCATACCTGCCTGTATCATCGAATAGTGGTATCGCTCCTATTCAATTGTCAAACATTTCTCAGATTAGACCAACCAGCTTCTTTGAGCCCAGTTACACACCTCTCTCAAATGCGACCTTGAGTCAAAATTTCTCACTAGCGCGTCTTTCTCAAATCGACTCTCTACGAAACGGGCGAGTTTGTTATACGTGCAGGTGTCAACGGAGAAAATGAGAGCTGGGAGGAGGAGGAGCCGCATTGACTTTAGTTTCGCTTTCGCGGCTAGTTTGGTTGCAGCTCGTTACTGTTTTGATTACGACTAAGGCAGTTTAAAAGTATGCAATAAAAGTATTTTTAAATAATTTTGGAATGATGTATTATAAGCAATTCAAACATAATTAGAATTGGAGTTATTGAAATTTTACAGTATTAAAGAGCTGCCTTCTAACAGATTTTTGACATCTAATCTTCAATTCCAATTCAAATAAGTTTTAAAATGATTTTGAAATTTTGTTAAATAGAAGCTGAGATACAAAAGTAATGTAAACATTGTTATAAGAAGATTTGTGTTTGATTTTACCGTGGTTTTCTCTGAAAGTTGAATAATTCCAATCTGAATAACGTTTAAAAAATCTTACAACTTAGAACAAAATGTAACCTGAATATCGGAATTCAAAAATCTGCAAAATGTAAAAGAATGAAGACGTTCTTGGTTTTCCATTTTTTTCTCCGAAATATTCGTAAGAAATGTGAGTGGCATATGATTTATCTGGTTTTAAAAACCTAATAATACCAATTTTCAATAAATTATTTTCACATTTTAGTATCTTTGCCCTCCCCCTCCCCCTTTCTTGCTCCTCCAGATATGTTTTACACTTTTGAAAATATCCACTTTATTAAGCCGTTAGTTAATCATTCTTTCAAATTAGTGACCTCCGGAATATTCGAACATAGTAAACTCGTACTTGGGGGTGTGTACAATGTGTTGCTTTAAACAAATCTGATTGCTGCAAATATACTACCAAACAAATTGTACATAGATCAGAAAATTTTCTAATACAGGAAACTCATAATCACAATTGCCTATGACAATCATCCCCCCCCACCCTGGTGAAAACCACCAGCCTGTTCGCACCCCATAAAAAATTTGACCATACAAACTAACACTTGCTGGCAGATTCAACCTGGTATATTGAATTCAAAACTGAGGTCAATTACTATGTGAAATACCGATATTATTAGTAAAAGTAAATTCTTTATTATAGCTATAATTTCAATTATTTAAAAATAAATAGAAACACATACTTTTTTTGGTATATGATGTCAATTTCACAAAATATTCTTTTACATTCATTTTCACATGAAAATATATATTGCCTCAAAACCATGATGTCATTTCCCACAGGTTTGATAAAATCCTAATAATTTGATAAATTATTAAGAATTTATCAAATCGTAATCTTTAATAATTATCATTTTAAGATATGAAAAAATCTTAAAATGATGCCAATTTCACAATGTTTTTTCATATTCATTTTCTACATGTGAAAATATACATATTGTCTTTACCATGACATCAATTTCACATGTTTTGGAAAATATAAAATAATTCAAAAGCTAAATTCAAAATCAGGTTTCATATACAAAGAAACTTTTCTGGTTGTGCTTTATAACTGCCATGCAGTTTGGTAAATCACACACATGGTAAGAACTAAGAATAGTGCTATCTCAGGACTAAACCATTCAAGATCTTCTCTCACCAAGGCCATAGCTAGAAAAAAAATGTCAGAGGAGGGTTCAGGCTTTAGAACATAATAAGGAGTATTAAAAATACAGAATAACTCTATAATTTTCGACAATCTATAGCATTTCAAAGGTGCCCCCCCCCCCTTGGGTATGGCCTTGTCCTTTACAAAATTCATAAAGAAGAAATCTCTAATAATTAAAAAATTTATAATAAAAATTTGTAAATTCATTTGGTTTGGATCTATTAATACATACATTATTATTGTTACATTCTAAAAATTTATTATAATAATTTTAATTACTTTTTTGTAATTGCTTCTACTTTAGTTAAATGTTTTAGACATAATTAGACAGTTTATTACAGATCCATGAAATAAACTTGCTAGATTGTGAAATATCAGTCCTCAAACAGAAACAATACCGAATCAGATTTTGTAATGATTCACATGTATACAAAATTTAGCCCCCCCCCCCCCTTTCTATACAACAATATGACAAAACAAACTGACTTGAATACACACAGGTAATTTTAATGTAAGTAGCAAGGCTATAAGCCAGGGAAAGGAGGGGCATTTTTGAAGATTTGGGAAAATTTTGAGTTATATGTAATTTTTAATACTCAATATTCTGTACTAAAGCTCCCCCCCCCAACATTTTTTCTAGCTGCAGCTTTCATATACATATTCCTTATTTATTTAAAAAATTCTTATATTAAAATAAAATTGCTCTATATACTTATATTTAAAACACACGCGACATTTATTCATACGTTTTTAAATGTAAATATTATCAGGATCATTATTTGAAACGATTATTCACAATATTTTATTGAAGTTTCAATAATAAATCAGTTAATCTTGTAATTTTCTAAATATTTACGTGATTAAAAAATAACAATGTTTGTTGCTGTCAGAAAAAAAAAAAAAAAAAAAAAAGTGCAGCAAGCTATAACAAAGATTCAGAATTAAAGAAGTTTCAGTTGTATTATCAAAGCAAATTAAGCTATCTCTCTTAGCACAGGCAGCACGGATTAAAAATTCATAATCCGCGACATGCATACATCAACCGGATTTCCACATTCCACAGTTAGTTTCCGAGTTCGCTTCGCTGTAGAAGACATGCAAGTCAATCCATCATACACCCCCGTGTGAAAATAATAGACTAGTCTCACGCATGCCCAAGAAGGCCCAATAGCATTCTATCATAGAGAGCCGATTTGAGAAAGACGCGCTAGTAAATTTCTCCTCTTTAATGTTCTGCCAATTGCGCAGTTAAGATGCGCTGTAGCGTCACATGCTCTTTCGATGGTAGTCAAACTTTAAAATTTTGCATTTCCATTGAAACCTGTATGAACGTCAGTTTGGGCCCAATTTGCATTATTCCTCCTTGGTGCGTCTTTTTTTTTTTTTTACTTTCTTCTATATGTAATATAGAGAAAGTATTGGATTCGTAAAAATTTTCGACCTCGGGTTTTTGATGGATTTACACGTTTTGAGAGCTGTAGAACACGATTTGGCCATTTTTAGAAAATGTCTGTCTGTCTGTCTGTCTGTGTGTGTGTGTGTGTGTGTGTGTGTGTGACAAAATTTTGTGGCAACTGTATCTCAGGAACTACTATACAGAATTTCATACAAATTGGTGTGGAGTTGCACCTTGACATAAATTAGTGCCTATCAACTTTTGGTAAAAATTGTCTTACAGGTTGCGTTGCCATCCCGCTTTTTCTAAATTTTTAACATGGGGATATAGGACAAAATTTTGTATAAATGTGCATAAAGAGAATTATATTTTAGAAATCATTATGAAATTTACAAGAATTATTTATAATAGAGATAGTCAACTGGGAAAAAAATTTTGTATGCGTAGGAGCCTCGCCACCCCCCCTGGGGGGGGAAGTCACCCCTCGAGGGGAGTAAGTTTTCAAGATGGGTATCTTTCGAAAGGTCTCGTCAATACCTTTAAAACGAATGGTTGAACTATAAATCTGTGATAATTTAAAACAAAGTTATCGATTTTTTTTACTTTTAACGAAAAAAAACTTTGGAAAAAAATCATACATATATTTTTTTTAAATATTGTTACTGCGTGAATTTGTATAAGAAAATATAGAAGAAAGTCTTGTGATGGCCACAACATACTAGTTTTTTTTGGTCCTAAAATGTATATCTAAACAAATTAAAAAGAAAAATTGCTCACTCCCTTTTCTTCCCCACACGTATACCCATAAATTATTCTAATAGCATTTCAGCTTCCTATTTACGTTTGAAACGTAAAGAAATCCCAATATTATTCCATTCTGTGTGTTTTACTTTTGTGCGTGACATAAGTCTTACTGCGCATGCACAAGCAATTTTCTGACAATGTACCTAAATGAAATTAAAATTTCGAAATATTAAATGGGTATAATTTTATATTTAGGTACAACGATATTCCATGCATAAACTTTTTCCATATGTCATTCAGTTGTATGCAACTGTTTTCAGTTGATATTTGAGGTAAGAAAAAGTAGCTTCCTAAGGACTTCCTAACAAAATATTCTGAACGCGTTTTTGTTTTCCTTTATGTTTAAAATGTAAAGATATCACTTTTTTTTTTTTTTTTTTTTTTTTTTTCCCATTCTGCAAGTTTTACTAATAAGTGACACTTAAATGCATGAATTTTTATTTTTAATAAATAACATTTGAAATCAACTGGGAAATAGGTATAGTTAATGGGAAAAGTATAGGGGATATATATATATATGTGTGTGTGTGTGTGTGGGATGGCCAACTTGTGTGGGCTTTAAACAGAAAACTAATAATTCACTTAATTATTAATCACTTAAAATTTAATAAAAGATTAAAGTACTTTATACAAACATTTAGAAGATTACAGTTTAAATTAGTATTGAACGGCCGACTATAACAGTCATATTTAAACAGTCAAAATTCTCAGTTTTTGTCAAAAGAGGATTACACATAACTTCCGATTTGATCATTTAAAAGTACGCAGACTAGTACAGATCATCATTTCAGCGAACTTTTGTCGTCCACAGAACGAGGTGCAAACGTCTATATGCATTCGTCGTCATCCATCCGCCAACTGAGCTCTCTCTCTGAACGCTCTCAGCTCCTGTCGATGAAAAACGTGTGTTCCGGAAGTGGCGTCCGTCTCACGTGACAGCTACGTCCTTCCTCTAAGATTCTGCGCTCGCCGTCAACAGCAAAGGGAAACTGGGCAGTTTTGGAATCAACGGTTGTAGGAAGCAAGGGCCCGATACTATATATATATATATATATATATATATATATATATATACATTAATGTATTTCTACATCATTAAAAAAAAGGGCTTACATTTTTCTTGCGTGAATTTATCAGTATATACAAAAATATAAATATTGTTCGTTACTCTTACCTTGTTTCTACCTGAAAACAATTTTTCCTGCATGTTTTTATTACTTTTTGTATAAGTAATCGTAATTCGGAACACCTGCCGAAATGAAATTGTACTCCGAAATTGTCGCCAACAAATGAAAATTATCACAGATAAAGAAATAAACTGTCAAATATTCTAGTTACGTTTGGAAACTATAAAACAGTTTTGGTAAAATTAAAAAAAAAAAAAAAAAAAAACACTAAGCAAAGGATGCTACATAAAGAGATGTGTGGTTTTAAACATACGATGACGATCTGCATCGCTATGCACTTAAGGGTTAATAATTTCAAAATTGTTAATAGGTATAATTTTGTGTGCTGGCATAAACTTATTTTACCGAGTGTCATTTATTTTCGCCCTGCTATTTTTACACGATATCTGGAGTAAAAAAAAAAAAAAAAAAAAACTCATTCTATAGACCCTCTGCTTTGTTTCACACACACTCCCTTACGACAATACTCTCCTTCTCATATTTATAAGGACACTTTATGTTTTGAAGTAACTAATGTAAAATCAATTGTGAACAAGATTATACTAAGTGCACTTAATATACCTAGTATTCTAAAAGATCAAAAGTGCTATAATTTTTTTTAATATGAAACAAAATTAATAAAAAATAATGCAAAATATTTTTTTTCTCCACGTTTTTAGATGTTCATAATTATAGGGGCAATCAAGATTGTTTCGTTTTATTTAACTTACTAGCAGATAAATTACAGTTGACATGCGAATTTGTTAACTACTGGGCTAGATTAAGTCATATACAAGCCATCAATTTTTCTTGGGCGGACATTACTGAATACTGATAATTCCTCAAAAGAAAAAAAAAAAAAAGAAAGTTCATGTAGTGAAGTATGATAAATGTGTTTTTTAACAGTTACTGGCACGATCTGAAGATAACGAAAGACAGAGCATATTTTTTAAAAGACAGATATGAATCGGGCATTCTAAAGGTGTATCTATGGTGCTCTGGGGAGCTGTTTCTACTGAAGGCAGAATGAATTTAGTAATTTTTTCTATTATTATGAACATCAAGAGAATATCCGCAAATTTTAAATGTAGAATTCTTAGATTTTTGTTCGATTTTAGAGAGGGCTGGGGTAATAATTTTTTTTTTTTTTTTTTCAACAACACTTACATTTTTGCTCTACTTCTAGAGCAGTAGGAAATAGTTTGAAGAATCTTCTGTATTTATTGCCTTTCCCGTGGTCTAAAAGTTGAAAAAACCTTAACTTATATTAGAAAACTGCATGCAATTGGAAAGCAATTTTAAATAGCTTAAATGTATTCAGAATATCATCTATGCTGTATGAAATGATATTGAAACTGAATATTAAAAAAATGTATATATATATATATATATATATATACCGGAGAGAATGTCTGACTATTTCATCCTAAAATGAGACCCAATGAAATATTAATTTAAAGAATAACTGAAAAAAAAAAAAAAATTACTAAGATTCGAGCTGTCCTTATAATTGTGAACACCTGAAAAATCATCTTTTTGACCGTATTTAAAGTTTTTTTAAGATAGAAAAACGATAAAACTTTTTAAATATCGTCTATTAATGAAATTCAGATTAATAAAAAATATATTTGTTTAAATAATACTGTTCAGTGTTTAGTTAATATAGAAAAACGGGTGTCCTTATAATTATGAGAAGGAGTGTATTTGTATTTCATGTTGTGTTTCATGCACAGTACATTTATAAACATGTTTTACAGCTTACTGTTAAATTTGTTACGTTGAAATCGAACGAAAAGTAAATGTATAAAATGTTAATTGTGTAAATAAATAAATAAAATAAATGAATAAAAAGTCTCTAATATATATATATGAAATTATAATATATGTTTTCAGTCATAATAGTTGTAAATAAGTAACAAAAATAACTAAAGAAAAACTTATGAGAAAATTAATTAATGTGAAAAATTCATAAGAAAAATATTAAATATATATATATATATATATATATTTAATAAGGAAAAGAAAGTAACTCATTATTTAAATATTAAAAGCAGAAATGTTTGTCCAATTTTTCATTATATATTCCTGATATCCAAGATACAATCTATTTTAAGCCTTTTCTTCTTTCTTTCTTTCATTTTTTTTTTTTAATGTGTATACTGTGCAAGACATCGAAATATTTTCATTTTTTAATGCCGAAAATTAATATCAAATTACTAGCAAAAAAATAAGATATGATAATTTTGAAAAAAAAAAATAAAAGATTAAAAATTAAAAATGGATGATGTGAAACACTTTGATTAAAAAAAAAAAAAAAACACCTCATATGTACAGAATATTGATATATGCATCTTTTTTTACGCATCCGTAATTAATTCGACTGGAAAAAAAAAAAAAAGTTAAAATCCAGACAGTTTAAAAAAATTTAGAAATTTAGAAAACGGTAGACGTTTCGGGTTTTAAACTAACCTCTCATCAGCATCACACTATAACAACAACAAGCTGCAAACTCCAAATTTTATATGCTAAAAAATACATTCTGTAACAAAAAAATATATAAATAAATATAATAATAATAATAATAACAATAGTTCCCACACCAGTGAGAACTTATTTGATTAAGATAAACATTGATGGTTATGAAAAGCATAATAAAAAAACAAACGATTAATATTTCAGATCAGTTGAATGATTTATTTCAAAATTTTACTGTTAGAAAGTGGGAAGGCATCAATAAGGCATTGGACCACCTCTGTTTGCAAGCTGTCACCCGAAGTGGCATAGACTGATAAAGTTCCTGGATAGTGTCCTACGGCATTTCTTGCCAAATTGTCTATAATTATCCGACTAAATCTAAATCGTGAACATTGTGGAATGGCTATAATTGTCTTTCTATGACGTCCCAAATGTTTTCTATGCGGGTGAGACTGGAGAACCAAGATGGCCAAAAAAGTGTTGGAAAAGCTAAAATACAATTCATAGGTATATGTTTCATGAGCAGCCAGGCATTGTCTTGTTAAAAAGTAAATCCAGGGTGTTGCAAAAGTAATGGTAAAACAACCATTTATAAAATGTTGTTTACATACTACTGTGCTTTAAGTGTATCAGAAATAACTATTAAGGTGGTTTGACTGTCAAAGAATATGGTTCCCCAAACTATAACGCTCAATGGGCCGAATGGACACGCCTAGTGTCTGGGATGGCCGGTGTTAGGGCGTGCTTTCACGACACCTTGCATATTATAACGCTCTATTTTGAATGTGTGTACATGTAGTACAGGCAGATCCTCTCTTTTATTCTGAACGTCTCCAGGCGGGTTTGCGATTGCGTCATGAGACAGTTGAATATGGGACTCATCATTAAAGCCTATACATATCCTGTCAGCGAAATTCGAAGTTGATCAAGCCCAACACCACTGTAATAGGATTTAACGACGAGCAAGAGTGAGAGGTAGGCAGCGTAACGGTCGACGATAGCGTAAATTCTGTCCACTCAATCGTCTGTCAAGGGTCATGTTAGACATTTGTGTGGGGGTCACACGTTGGATAGTTGATAATGACGAATCTGGTGGTGTGATAGCCGCTCTGACAATCGCTCTATTTCATGTTCTGATGTGGCCCTACGTCGACCATTACCACCCTGATGTTCCTAATTTGATGTTCATAATCCACTCTTGCCACCATCTTCTAATCGCTGCCTCGCTTCGACCCAGATGTCGAACGAGATTGTTTAGTTTGTCCATACAGCCTCTTTCAATCATATAACACGCCCTTTTCAAAATCTAGCATATACTCAAAATGAGCACGAATCATTCTACAAGACATTCTTACAGTTCACGAAAATATCTGCAATCGAAATGCAACAGAAATTTCGACCATCAGATGGAGGCTAGCTTCTTATACACACCTGCTGAATGAGCGGTTCCAGTTATCTGGAGCTCGAACTACTCATTCATTGTACACTAAATCTTAATCATTTGCATGTGCAGCCATTTTTTTTTTTCTTTTTTGCATACGCAAATTCATTACAATCAGAAAATTCCTTCTTTTTTTTTTTTTTTTTTTTGTTATAGAGTACAGATATATCTTAACAGGACCACATGTTGAGCAGGAATTAAACATATGCTTCAATAAAGGTAAAATCATGCATTTTTGTGAACCAGTCTTCGAAAAAAATTCTATCATAGTAATTATTACAATTAAACTTGAAAATCCTCGTGTTATCAAATTAAGGGATATGATAATAGCGACATAGTGTCCATTCTGCTGTAGGAGGTTGTGCTGATGATAACTCCTCCCTCCTCCCAAATTTGGAGGCTCTGGAATAATGTCCTTTGTTTTCAAGTCCTAATCTGGCACTGTTAAAAAAGGCTTCTCGGATAGACGAACAGCTAGCTAAGAAACGAAACCACCTAAGGGAACTAATTTTGTAAATCTACTTAGATTCTATTTTATTTCGAACAAAAAGGGATCTCAAGATACTTCAAAAATTATTTAATATATTTTTTTTTTTTTTCATTTAGAAGGATTTGGGAAGAGACACATGCATATGTGTTATTATTTTAAGTAACTTGAAGATAGATCTCATTTAAAGAAACATATTATTGAAAAAGTTTGTACATGCACATAAATTATTTGCACAAGAGTTTGCAATTACCTAATTTATGTCAATTATTATGTTTCATTTATTTACATGAAGGATTATTATATATTTTTTTTTCTTTCTTTTTTTCATTGCAGAAGAAAAGTTGGAGAGAAGATGATGAAGAAGTTTAAAAAAAGTTTTGAAAAAACCCCTCTGTACCATTATCGTAAAAAGAAATTAGCAGAACAAAGGATCGCACAGTAAGAAATTTTCAGTCTCTTTGAACATTTTTATTTTTTCCTCTTTATCAGACAAAAAATAAAGTTTCTTTTTCTAACAGTGTTTTTCTTCTCTATACAAAGCATAAAAAAGTATTGTAATACCGATTTACGAAACGGATTTTATATCTCGAATAGTTCAAAAACGAATAGATGTAGAATGTTGCAAATTTATGACTATCATGAAGTCGAGATGAACACCTCCAACTTTAGTCTTCAAACGAGTTTCCATTTTAGAGATATCTACGATTTTACACGATTTTTCGTGACGTCTATGTATACGTGCGAATGCATGTGTGTGTATATCACATAACTCAAAAACAGTTGGACGTAGATTATTGAAAATGTGCATGTATGTTTGTTATAACATCTAATATTGCACCTCCCTTTTTGGTTTTCTACGACTTTTCGTTACAAAAAATAAAAAATAAATTTGACTATTATATATGATCTATCATAATGGAGATTTTAACAAAAGCTAATGATAGAACACATATGATATTGTTATAAAAGTTGTCGATATTTTTGCATGTAGAAAACAGTTCGTGAAGACATAAGCAGGTTCTAATCGACTATTAAAGCACTTTATTTAATGAATATTCTGGAATTATAAAACTGTTCTTAGTACCATAAAATCAATTGTAACAGCTTGACGAGTTGTTCGTTGAGGTAATTGGGGAAAATGAAACTGTTCAGATAAATCACAATCAGTACTTTCCTTTTGCAGGAAGCATGGCACTTTTAATATTACTTGATAAAGTTATTTACATATATTTACATTAAGAATAATATACTTTCCCGAGCTAAACAAGAGTCTTGCATTCCATAATAATGTATAAAATAGTACAAATAAACCTGAACTAAGAGGACGGCAGGACGCACTTCCTCCGTCTCTCCAAAACCAGCTCACACTCTACTACATCCACTGATGCTTTTCTCTGCATCCTTCCGCGACCCCTTTAAGGGTTGCAATCATATATATTCCCCTCCATAGGGTATACCATAAAGGTGTGGGACTCGCCGGCATTACATCAATAATCAACGAAAATTCTTGAAACAATCCAACAAAAGAATTGTTCTTACCACAAAAGTCAAGAAAACAGCATTAAGCACCCCACCGAGCAGGAATTTCACTAATTCAGGAACAATAATCAACTGCACTGTCCGTAATTGAAATCGCATTTGAGATGAATATAACTGCTTCTAAATAATGCGAAAATTATAGTAACTAATAGCAGCACATTCGCGCTTCTACGCATGTTTGGCACAAAACTAGAGAAGCACTGTAGTACTTCGCTGTACTCAAACTGTTAAATATAGCCGATTTCATTTGCATTGGCAATTATTGTTAATAGAGCCGGCATAATCAATACTAAGGTGCTGGAAGGTGCGACATGAAAGAGGTCTAGCTTCATGATGGGCGATTAGGATTGACATCCATAAATTAATGAATAGGTTTAACTTTTGGATTTTAAACATGTTTTACATTTTCATTTTCTCAGCTCTTTTTTTTTTATAATGAAGCAGCCATCAGGAATCCAGAACTGCTGTATAAAGATAATACTTATTCAGGACCACCATGCAGCCAGCCTATATAAATGGAACTGTCGGATGATGCTGAAGTGACCGCATGATCTTTCGCAACTAACATTTGATGCTTGGCATCGTAGGCGCAACAATTTTTTTTTTTAGTAGTATTTTTGCTGAGTCGACCCTCAGCTCTCAAGATTTTGTTATAAAAATACATTAAGAAGCTGTAATTTACTGGTTTATGGCACTGCTATACTAGACTACTATAACTTATATTAACATGGCACTGCTATATATTAACAACGAAATTTCTGAAGCGAATTCGGTCTCTTGGACAAGTTTAATTACAGTTTTACTTATCGATAAATTTTCATTAACTAACAATGCGCCCTTTAATTCAGATTTGGAGCAACGAGTGTGCACAAAAGCTTAATCCACGCCATGACGCATAGCAGATTGGTGTACGACAAGAATTTTGTCAGTAAGTCCCATAGGACGGTTTTTTTAATATAAAAGGATTGACTCTCTTCAGATATATAATCATTAGAATGATTAGATATTGGTAAATGGCGCAGTCGACAGCAGACTATATTTGCTGGGAAGATGTTGTCATGAGCTGGATCGATTAAAGTTTGGATCTTGGTTGTTCTTTGAATAGTGAATTGGTTTCTGTTTATGGGGGGTGGTAGTATTTATAATCCAACGGTCCGCAGTAAAGTTTCTTTGATTTGTAAATCTAAACTTTCATTAACAGCGGTCACTAGTTCACCAAGGCGTAAAGTTGATGACAATTCAAGTCTCGGCAAAATTGCAAGGGTGAGAGGAGTTATTCTTATTTTGCGGTGCAATTAACTTTAAAGGAGAATTTGTTTTATTTCTCATGTATATTACAGCCAGTGCCTGATTTAAGTCAGAGCATTCGGGGCATGTGCCCTGGGCCCTCATGCTGAGGGGGCCTCCAAGAAATTCCATAATACATTTAAAAAAAATAGTTAAAATGAAAATTTTCCAAATTTTGCTATAATGATCGTTGTTTTTTGTTTTTTCGTCAATGGATTATTAAAATTTATACTGCACTGTATTACTGCATATATACTACTAATTGTGTTACTGCACTTTTTATAAATAGGCGGTATGATCTTTCAAGGAAACTATCAGCACATCAAAAAAATGCAATATTTTCTCTAAATGCAAATACAACTGCATACTACCGATACTGCATTCCAAACTCTTACTAAGGCTAACTAAATCCGAGGCATGCACTACAGCACAGGTACATGGGTGCGATGTACGTAGATCCGATAGACAAGCATCAGATCTAGTTAAGCCTTACTCTTACTAATAAAATGAAAAGTGAAGTGAAGAGAATTTTTAGATGCACGATTAAAAAATATGCAGTTTGTTTTGCTTGTTGTACGAGGAAAAGGGGCCCATTGAACATGAGTGCCCTAGGCCTCCAAGTGAGTAAATCGATCCCTGATTGCAGCTACATGTACTTTAGTTGAAGCTTTGTAGAAACCGTATATTTGAATGGTTTCAAAAAACTTAGTGCGAAAAAAACGAGAAAGACATGGTTTCGAAAACGATAATATCTTCATAAAATTATTTCCAATTGACCCGAATATCTTGTGGTGAAAGATTACCCCACGCTAGTTTAAATATCCAAACTTCTTACAAGAGTAATTTTATTAATATGGAAGGTGATAACAGACTGAAAGATTCAAATATACGCGCAATAATATACAAGAGTTGTCTATCGATTTAATTGTTTCTTCCTCGTTCATATGGGCATTTAAGGTATCTGCCTGTCAATTCCATTCTAGCCAAGAATTTTTAGGGGTGATCGGAGTTTAATGAATGTAAGGAAATGCTAAACATTAATATTTCTGATACTTGTGCCATTGCATCTGGGCAATTCAAAGTTAATTTTTTTAACCAAAAACAGCCTGAATTGAATAAGGCTTGAAGTTGTGTGGCAAGAGTTTGAGCGGTCTCAACTGAATGTGCACCTCCGAGGAAATCAACCATGTACACGTGTTTTTTCGAACTGCCATCACAGCTACTGGATAGACATCCCTTTCAATAAGCAACTGTTGAATGGTATGCAAGGCTAAGAAAGGGACACAGATGTATCATGTGTAACAGTAACAACAAATTGATGTGCTATATGTAACACATGTATCATATGTATCGATAATGAGATTTGAGAAAACTAATTCTGGTTTAAAATTTAGGGCCTTTAAAAAGAATGAATTTAAGAAATAGCCTTTTGAAATTGAGGTTGAGGCACTAAATACAGCTCTCAATTTAGTAGTCTTCTTTTTTAGTAGTTTAGAGCCGTTTCCGAGATATCGGCTTTCATCCCACGTGCAATTTCCTACAAAATTTAACAAACTCATCTGTTAATAAGCAAGCAAAAATTGCACGCGGAAGAATATCTAAAAGGGACTTACTGTAGCGAGTCTGAAGAATATTCTAAATCCATTTTTATAGGATGCATTTGCGGAATCTTAAATTTTATTATTAGGACGCCCATCAATTTTCCTGAACTAACCAACTTATACATACGAAAAGACATCTAAAATGATATTTAAATAGCAACCTTGAATCATAAGAGCTGTTTTTGAGGTACAGACTTAAGATTTCACTTCTAGGTTTCCAAATTTCACCAAAAAATAACAAAATTATCTATACATTGAATCTGGCCTAAATCTGAAATTCCATCGTTCTGTCTTAATTGGTTTTGGAGATATCAGTAGGAGATATCATTCTGATCCCTAATCAGAAGATTCCCCAGATACATACCCACACACTCACATACACCCTGACCAATTTCCAAAAAAAAAAAGCACATGTTTAGACTCCTGGCACGAAAAACATGTAAGATAGGTAAAAACTCTGCAGAGAAATTTTTGACAGAATACGATACTACTATTAACTACGGTAGTCGGGTAATAAGAAGTAAAAGAAAGTTTTGGTTGACTCTGTCTATGTACTGAAGTTTAGCAATCAGAAAATTTTCCGTTTACATGTCTTCTACTTCGTATTCTTAACTACATATTTAATTATTTATTAATAATTTAGCAGGAATAATAATTTAAAATTCTAATCTATTATACTAACTATGAATTACTGTCATGAAATTCCTTTTCCCGTAGATGGTAGATGAATGTTTTGTCATCGAAATGTGTGGGAAAAGTTACAAACATTAATGGTTCCACTCATACGAGGTGTGTCCAATAAGTACGCGAACTAAGGCCATAAAAAGTTTATTTTGCAAAATTTAGTCTACATCGATTTTGTCCCCTTCAAACTACTCTCTACTCGTTGCTATCTGCTTATTCCATCTTCTTTTCCACTGTTCAAAGCACCCTTGGAAGTCAAGTCCTCGGCAATAAGGCTTTTTAGTTTTCTCGTCGTTTCTTGCTTTATTGTGTCCACATCTTCCCAGTGATGTCCCCTCATCACATTTTTGCATTTTGGGAATAAAAAAAAGTCGCATGGGGCGAGATCTGGCGAATAAGGAGGATGATCAAGGCTGGTGATTGAATTTTTTGCCAGTAACTGGCGAACAATCAATGCTGAATGTGCAGGTGCATTGTCATGGTGAAAGATCCATCAATCGCCTTGAGTCAAATTTCGTCGCACACGACGCACGCGGTCTCTCAAACGCTTGAGAACTGTAAGAAAAATAATTTATTATTTTCGTCAATTTCCATTTTCGACACACAGTAAAAACAAGGACAACAGAAACTAACACAACTGGCACAATACGCACAGCTCGACGATACGCCATTCACTGATGGTTCATTGGGTCTCAGGCAACTAGCACCGCTAGTGAGCGAGGCTATAGTCCGTGTCATGGCCGATAGATGGCACCAGTTCGCGTATTTATTGGACAGACCTCGTACGTGTTTGATTTAAGCATCTTTATTTTCTGTGCTAATATTGCTTTACCCTCAAATAGTCATCATGCTAAAAAACATTGTTTTAATTAATTTTGACTTGTGCGACGATTTTTTTTACCACGTTTTTATTAACTTCTATTCTTGTTTGTTTGTTTGTTTGTTTGTCCAGTGCAAATCTTGCAATCTATTTTTAACTAACTTCCCAACTAACTAGACATTTGAAACTTTCACAGTAGCTCAGAACCCGGTGACAACACAATACCTCAAGGTCAGATTTTCAAATTTTCGAATAGTTTTCTTTTAATTAATTAAAATATGAAAATGATAGGATCCTAATAGCAATAAAAATAGTCATTAAAATATTAGCTATAATTTAATTGTTGCCAAAAAAAAATTACGAGTTCATTTTATTTAAACATAAAAATAAATACATTTAATTAAACGTGAGTGTTAAAAAATTGTAAAAAGTTAAATTATGCATCCTGCAAAAATTAACATCATTATCACTTTAAAGATTTTCTACGCATTAATAAAGTGCTAATGTAGTTCATGATGCAAATATATGTTCGGAAAGGATTAATATTTTATTTTTAAAACCAACTTTTTTTTTAATTCAAATTTCCCGTAACTCCTTAAACAATCACATTAGAACGTCCATCTTTGGAATATCGATAATAAGGATTTTCTCGCCAAAAGTTGCCAAGGGCAAAAAAAAATCGCCAAATTTGGCGCCAAATCCATTACGGAGCTTTTTAATGCGTTTTAAAGGGAAGATTAAGCTACTTTAAAGCGAAAAAGAGCTGGAAATGCAGAAAATTGACATTTTATCGACTTACTAAGTCTCTTTGAAAAAATTTATACAAAAATAAATACAATTATTTACAATTTCATAACAATACGCATTGATAAAGTGCTAATGTACTTAGTTCTATAGCTATGATTCAACAGAAAATTTAAAAACATGGTTTATAAAAAGTTTTTTATCCTATAATTATTTATATTTATTTTACAGGACCTTAAATAACATGCAGAAATGGATAGTTCCTTTACAACGTTTAACAGAGGAAGATTTGGAAAAATACAATTGTTCTGCTTCCACTTACAAAAGAAATGATACAGCTAAATTAAGGTATACGCACATTTTTTTTTTTTTTTTAATACATTTTTTAAAGTTTTATTTGCTTAAATTTCTTCATTTGTATTAAAAAGTATTATAATATGAGGAGCAAACATTTAAACCATGTTTTCTCCTACGGATACGATTTTTCAGACAACACAAAAAACTAATTAATTAAAAAATAACTAAACTTAAAATTTAATTATTGTTTGTTTAGATTTATTACTAGTTACAGTCGGTAACAAAAGTGTCCAAACTCTAGCAAAAATTCCTATGTAAAAAAAGTACACTTCATCCGGTTTTGTTAAATAAATCCTTATCGAATCATTGTCTTACACTGACTAAGAACAGGATTCAACAAAGATTTATTTAACAAAACCGTATGATGTGCACTTTTTTTAAATAGGAATTTTTGCTAGTGTTGGACACTTTTGTTACCGACTGTACTAGAGAGATATGTGGACTTATCTAGGAAGATATGTAGACATACTATTTATGTTACGTTAAGTTTAAAAAAGGTTCATTCGCTCAATTTTTTTTATTTTTGGAGAAAACGCAGTTTGAATGTTTTCTCCTCATATATACAAAAGCTCGATTTTTTTTTTTTTTAAATTAGTAAACACCTGCGATTTATCAAAAAATTGGCAGCTACACAAAAGTTAAAATGATAAGTGTGTTTTAGAATTTGAACTACTATAATAAGTTTGTGTATGATAGTTTAGGCGTTATGTGCTATCAAACTATTGAAAAATTTCCGAAAATTTCTATACATTTCTATATTTTTAAATCCAGAAAATGAACACATTTTAAGATATCTTTATAAAAGTAGTTCAAACCTGGATAATAATATTGCAAACATGTAAGCCCCATTTTATGACTTTTGAAGTAAGAGTATAGGAGATATTACATTTTGTGGTAAGTCGTATACATTGAAAAGGCGAAACTGATAAAAAGTAGAAAATGTAATTTGAAATCTAAATATGTCGAAATTTTGCTTACTAAAATTTAAAATCCACCTCTTTAAAAATATTAAAACATATAATTAGAGCTAAAGATTTGAAGATTATTCCTAGTTGAAAATTTAAAAATGTTTTTTTTAACGAAGATCATGTTTCAAAGGTATGAAAATTACAGTTGGTAACAGTGGCGTATCCAGGATTTTTCCAAGGGAAGGGGGGGGGGGGGTCGTCCTTCCGAATTTTTAATTAAGTTTATTTTTAATTACGCTTAACAATCTTTTAAAATATCACAATTACTTGCCGAAAATAAGAGTACTCACCAATTAGAAGATCAAACTAAAAAATCTTTAATTAGCGATGAATAACGTAGAGCTTGTACAAACTGCTACACAAAACATAAAATTCAATACATAGTTACGCAAAATATTTCATTGAATTTTCTTATTTACAGAGCGAGGTCTAATCGACGAGAAGTTTTCGCTAGTTCATTTAAAATGTCTTCTACTGTTGGGGTATTGTTTGGGTCACTCCTTCAAGGTCACTACTTCAATGGTCACCCCTTCCCCATATGGTCGACCCCTCTTGTCCTTGAGTATGAACTCGTAAAGGTGAAATCCTTTCAGAGAATTGTTTTCAGGGGAAACATGTTTCGCGCTACGCAAATCAAGTGGTTTAGTTATTTTCAGGAGTGTTTATCGCAAAGTAATGAAAAAAAAGTTAGTCATAATTTTAAACCACTTCGTAGAAAAAAATATTCTACGCTTGCCATACATTTTTTCCGCCTGAAATGTAAAAAAAAAAAAAAAAAAAAATGTAAGGAACAGCCTAATTTTTCTTATCATACATTTTGTCAAGGGGGGGGGGGAGTTTAAACCCCCAACCCCCCCCCCCTTGCATACGCCACTGGTCGGTAACAAAAGTGTCCGAACACTAGCAAAAATTCCTATGTAAAAAAAAATACGCTCAATATAGTTTGGCTAAATAAATCCTTGTCGAATCCTATTCTTAGGCTGACTAAGAACAGGATTCGACAAGGATTTATTTAACAAAACAGTACTTTTTAGTATAAACAATGTACTTTTTTTTATATAGGAATTTTTGCTAGTTTCGGACACTTTTGTTACCGACTGTATGCGTATGAATTAAAAAGGAAAATAGCTATCAAGTACAAGCAGAGAAGTAATAGTAACTGTGAGTGAGAGAGAAAATCTCATTTTCAAGAAGAATTTACAATTAGTGTTCAAGGTACGGTATTTATATGGGCTCTGACTCTAAATACATAACACAAATTTCAATAGAAATAAAAATCAGGAATTGTGTAATATTTTTTTTAATATCAAATTTGAAAAATAAATAAAATAAAATTCTGGTGTGTCTCTTACACACTTATTCTTATCCTGCATTTGAACACTATAAAAACAGATACCGATTAAGAGTAAGATATGAAACAAACAAGATTACAGTTTTATTTAACAGGAATTTTTCTAAGAGGAGATTTACTCCCTCAAACTCCCGCTTTAATATAATACCTACATTTATATTTATATATATTGTTGTGTACTCTGACTTCGTGAGTTGCGATACTCAATTTAATTCATCGCCAAAACGATAACAAAAGTACAAAAACCGGGGTCCTATGCTAAAGCTATACTAAAGTAGTTTTAAAAAATGAATATAGTTACTGGGAAATGAAATACAGTTACTGCATGCTTTATATAAAAGAATAGATTAAAAATGTCCTGTTGTAATAAACTAAATTCTGTTTACAAAAAATGTAAACAGTTTTTTTTTTTTTTTTTTTTTTTTTTTTTTTTTTTTGACATCAGTAGTAAATATTCTTTATTTATTTTACAGGATCGCCGAAAATATACAAGAAGTTCGAGTTACAATTAAACGATTATCCAGGGACGATATCAAGAAATATCAGTCTACAGTTGTCAGTCATGATAGTGAAGATGATAAGCTGAAAGAAAGGGAAGTGGAACTAAAACGAATGATATTAACAGAAAATTATGGTGTTGAATCTACAGCGAGTAAACATGACGTCGATGAACGTGACTTTGAACGAAGACCTGATGTACCTACATGTGTAATAAATAGTGACATGATCGGAGACCATACAAGTGTGATGGGAAGTGATCCTTTATCAAGTAATCGTTGCAATGATGATTTCATGCAAGGTGATTATTTGGGCTCCAATAACAATGTTGGATATGAAGAAACTATTCCTTCTAATGCTGTGCCTTCTAAAGATGCAAATTCCTCCGCAGTTACTGAAAGAAATAATGATTTTGAAAAACAGCTCGATGATAAATATGAAAACTCCAATCAATCTCCTGATAAGATTCCCTCCCTAGAAACAGAAGAATGTACAGTTCAAGTAACACTTGAACGATTATCAAGTGCAGATGTCAAAAAATATCAGTCTACAGATGTCAATCATAATACTGAAGATGATAAGTTGAAAGAAAGTGAAGTAGAATTAAAACATGTGATATTAAAAGAAAACTATTGTATTGAATCTACAGAAAGTAAACATGACATCGATGAGCATGACTTTGAACAGAGGTCTGATGTACTTACATGTGTAATAAATAGTGACATGATCGGGGAACATACTAATGTGATGGAAAGTGATTCTTTATCAAGTAATGGTTATAATGATGATTTTATGCAAGGTGATTATTTGGGCTTTAATAACAATGTAGGACACAAAAAAACTATTCTTTCTATTGACGTGCCTTCTAAAGATGCAAATTCCTCCGCAGTTACTGAAAGAAATAATGATTTTGAAAAACAGCTCGATGATAAATATGAAAACTCCAATCAATCTCCTGATAAGATTCCCTCCCTAGAAACAGAAGAGTATACAGTTCAAGTAACACTTGAACGATTATCAAGTGAAAATGTCAAAAAATATCAGTCTACAGATGTCAGTCATAATACTGAAGATGATAAGTTGAAAGAAAGTGAAGTAGAATTAAAACACGTGATATTAAAAGGAAACTATGGTGTTGAATCTACAGAAAGTAAACATGACATCGATGAGCATGACTTTAAACAGAGGCCTGATGTACTTACATGTGTAATAAATAGTGACATGATCGGGGAACATACTAATGTGATGGAAAGTGATTCTTTATCAAGTAATGGTTATAATGATGATTTTATGCAAGGTGATTATTTGGGCTTTAATAACAATGTAGGATACAAAAAAACTATTCTTTCTATTGACGTGCCTTCTAAAGATGCAAATTCCTCCGCAGTTACTGAAAGAAATAATGATTTTGAAAAACAGCTTGGTGATAAATATGAAAACTCCAATCAATCTCCTGATAAGATTCCCTCCCTAGAAACAGAAGAATATACAGTTCAAGTAACACTTGAACGATTATCAAGTGAAAATGTCAAAAAATATCAGTCAACAGATGTCCATAATAATACAGAAGATGATAAGTTGAAAGAAAGTGAAGTAGAATTAAAACACGCGATATTAAAAGAAAACTATGGTGTTGAATCTACAGAAAGTAAACATGACATCGATGAGCATGACTTTGAACAGAGGCCTGATGTACTTACATGTATAATAAATAGTGATATGATCGGAGAACATACTAATGTGATGGAAAGTGATTCTTTATCAAGTAATTGTTATAATGATGATTTCATGCAAGGTGATTATTTGGGCTTTAATAACAATGTTGGATATGAAGAAACTATTCCTTCCAATGCTGTGCCTTCTAAAGATGCAAATTCCGTTGCAGTTACTGAAAGAAATAATGATTTAGAAAAACAGCTCGATGCTAAATATGAAGACTCCAGTAAATCTCTTGGTAAGATTCCCTTCCTACAAACAGAGGAATATACAGATCAAAAAGAAGTTATTGCTGAAATTATAATAGGCATGGTTGAAAAAGCAGAAAATGTAACTCCAAAAGACACTACCTGCAACGCTGAATCCGTTGTAAAATTAAACACTATGGAAAATGAAATGTCAAATGAAATTTTATTGAAAGGAAATGAAATTCCTACAGAATCAAATCAGAATGATTATTCATATGATGTCATTGTAAATAATTATAAGTATGATAAAATTCCTGTTCAAATTAAACCAAAAAATAATACTGACATCGAAGATTTTGAAAATAAGCAAAATAAAAGTTGTGTTTCATCGGATAATTATAGATGTGCACACTTCTTAACGACTTTTCCTGATATTAAAGAAGAAATTGATGGAGGTGACAAGCAGTCTCAGATGACTGAAAGCGGAAATGATTCTGAGTTTGGAAATAATGCTGATTCTGAAAGTAAGCAGAATGAAAGTTGTGTACCTTTCGAGAATTATAAAAATGCACACTTGCATTCTCCTTCATCAACAATAGATCCAATTCAACATCTAGAATCTATGATTGTGGCTATGAATGGTGTTAATGTTGACAATTTTCGATATAATGCTTTTACACATTGTGAGCCTAATTCTGCAAGAAAAAAAACTGCTGCAACTTTTGCGACTCCTAGAAATGATAATTTAGATAATAAATCTTTAGAGTCACCATCTAGAGGTTCTGGACCAAATACTCCGGACAGACCAAAAAGTGCTGCTTTGGAGTCAGATATATCTTTGATCCCTATTGAGAACAAGCAATCTGAGACAAGTGTTTTGCCTTCTTTAGAGAGTATTTGTGCACAAGATGCATTTTTGCATAATTTATTTCAGTCATATATCATGTCTCAACAATCTATTCTAGGTAATCCAGTACAATTTCCAATTTGTAATCCAAATCATGCTTATGGAAATCAAGCAGATCATAATACCCTTCCTACTAATATTATACCAAACAGCACATTTGCCTATGCTCACCAAAGTTATTCAAACATGCCTAATGATGTTGCTAATCCCCAAATACAAATGACTCCTTTTACTTCTAATAAAGAAAGGGAACATAATCAAATAACACCAAGGCAACAGATGCACATTCAAAAAAGATCTCAGCGACGCTCAAGTCAAACTGGGCATTCTGTAAATAATAACCACCCTAAACATAAATCTCTATCTACATCTTTTACAAGACCACCGAGTGCACTTCCTGATATTGCCAGAACTATCAGTGTTAATACTTTCTCTAATGTAAATTCTAGTCAGTTACCTGGCATACCAAATTTTATGCCTCAACAATCTCCATTATTTCATAATTTCAGGCAATCATCTATCATGCCAACTCTTACTATGCCTCAACAACCAATTGTAGATAATTCAGTTCAACTTCCAGTTAGGATTCCAAATAATGCTTACAATAACCAAACAAATCATAATCATCACCATACTAATAATGTACCAAACAGCAAAATTGCCTGTGCTCACCAAAGTTGTTTAGCTATTCAAAATGCTGCTTCTAAGTCTCAGATTCAGATGATTCCTGCTGCTGATTTAAAAATGGAATATAATCAAGTAACACCAGGACAACAGATGCCCATTCAAAACAGATCTCTGCTGTCCTTAAGTCAAGCTGTGAGTTCTTTAAATAATAACCATCCTAAGCATAAATCTCAATCTACATCTTTTATTAAACAACCTTGTGTATTTCCTAATATGGATGGATCTATCGATGTCAATACTGCATTATCTCATGTCAGTTCTAATCAATTATCTCACAGGCCAATTTTTATGCCTGAAAAATTTGCACAAAAAACCCCGATAGATCTTTCATTTAGGGCAAATCAAGCTCAGACCAGTATTGCATCAAACAAACCAGTTACTAATGGTCTCCAAAGATTTTCAAACACGTATTCAAATGCTCCTAAGCCTTCTATTCCTAATGTAGAAAAGAGACAAAATCAAAAGGGATCTGGGTTATCCTCAATGGAGGATGTGCTTGCTGTAAATAATAATCTTTCATTCAGGGCAAATCAAGCTCAGACCGGTATTGCACCAAACAAACCAGTTTCTAATGATCTCCAAAGGTTTTCAAACAAGTATTCAAATGCTCCTAAGCCTTCTATTCCTAATGTAGAAAAGAGACAAAATCAAGTTAGGTCAAGACAAGAGGCATACATTCAAAAGGGATCTGGGTTATCCTCAATGGAGGATGTGCTTGCTGTAAATAATAAAGATTTTTTTAGACCTCCTTATGAGAAATTTTATGCTGAGGAAGCACATAATATTAATAATACTCAAATCCAACAAAACCCGTCAATTTCTGCTCATGTGTCAAATGACAACACTTTTATCCATCAGAATAGATATCTTAACTATAATCTGCACGTGCCTTCCATGTCTAGCAATTACAGGCCAGCTCTGATTACTGAAGATATACCATTTCATGCTCAGGTAAGCAAGCTTATATCTCAATAATTCCCTTTAATGCTTTATATGTATCTAAAAAAATAAGGAAAAAATTGATTTTCATTAACAAAATGTTTAATTAAAATAATTGAACAGTTAGTTTACTTATTTTATTTACAAATGTTTAATAACTGTTTAAAAAAAATGGAGAAAGAGAGAGAGAGGCAAATTCAGTTATTTACATTTTACTTTATTTTTACGGAACAGTCGATTTTTGGTTGCTTATTGCTTTCAAAATTGTTAAAAAATATTTTTAATGAACATTTCGTTCAATTAGTAATAGATTGACAATAACCAAATAAATTGTAATATAATAATAACCTAATTAATGAAAAAAAAATTCTAGAGCAACACCTCTTGACTTTCCGTACATTAACTAATTAACTGTTGTATAAATAAATTAAAGTAGGACAAGCCTAAAGTAAAGTAAAAAGCCAGAAAAAGTGAAATTATAATAGGGCGTTTGAGTGTTTTTCCCCATTGTTTAAATTTACGCTATTGCACTTCAAATAATTTGAGTCCATAGAACATAACGATAAAGAATTTTTCGTTGTGTCCCTGTAAAAATATATACGAGCTAGATTCATCAATATCTGTACAATTCTGGAGGCGGTGACTTATAACATGTGTATAAATTTTCAACTAAATTGAATCAGGCATTTAGACGCTGTCGCACTTTAAAAAATTTAGGCCCATAGACAGGGTTCATCCAAGTGGGCCCAGCCCGAAAAAACCCATCCAGTTTTTTTCGGGCGGGCCCACTTGAAAAAATCCACTATTTTATAAAATGGGCTTTTCAAAAAATTCAAAATTCTCACCTGGATTTAGTCAATTCTTTTTCCCTTTGTATTCAGCACCGACTTCATCTGCATTGCATCAATCGAGAATTTTTTCCCAACGTTTAGATTAGTTCGGAGTAGGCTATGTAATCGTTTAAGGATTGACAAAGCAGCAAAGCTCGTAAAAGTATATCGTCATTTACGATCAAAATCAAACTATGTACTTCCCTCCGAAGTCCAGACTCACTAAATTTTTCCTTCAATAATATAATATTTTTTTCTGTGTTCCTATTCTGTTAGGGCCCACCAGCGGCCGAGCGGTTCTGCGCTCAAAGCTGGTAGATGGGAGGTGCCAGGTTCGATCCCAGGTCGCGCTCATCGGCCTAGCCGTTCGGAGTTTTCCGTGGTTTCCTCCGAAACTCGCGTAAATACGGGCTAGGACCCCTTAGAAAGACCCCCACGGAGGGCATTCCCCCTCTTGGCCTAGGACACATCAGGAGTCAATCGGCCTTAAATCCTACAACCAACCAACCAACCAACCTATTCTGTTAGTGCTAAAGTAAAAAAATTGGTTTTCATTCAGCAATATCTGATATTTTTTATATTTTACCTAATAAAATACATATAATTATGCTTATAAGAAGTTTTTAATATTATATTTAATAATGTGTGTATATGTAATAATTAACCCTTATACCGGAACATCGGTCTAAGAGACCGCTAAAGGTTAGGCTTAGTGTAGGGACTTGCGGATGCATATTCCTAGAATAGAGTACCGGCACGTTTGGCGATAAATGTTGAAGACGCCAAGTCTATCTAACTGCAACACTAGTGCGACGTAAAATACACTCAACCTGTAGAGGATGGCATATCTCAGAACAACCCTAATGATGAGTCCCGGATCGTTGCCAATTGTTCACAGCGTGGCACTAGTACAACGTAAAATCTGTTCAAACAAGGAAGCTACCCTTTGGGGTTGGAAAAGTGAGCAGGGCCCGGAGCCGCTTAGTGTTGACGGTTGGTTGGTTGGATGGATGGATTTTACGTCGCACTAGTGCTGCGCAATGGGCAATCCCCTTAATGTTGAAAAAAGACATGTAAAATATTATGAGAATATTAGGAATCTCAATTTTTGAGCGCTAACAGACACATTACGTAGAAATGTCAATAATTGCAAATTTTTTCTAAAAGTTTTGTTTTTTAAGTTTGATTGCTTTTCTTAGTACAGTCGGTAACAAAAGTCTCCGAACACTAGCAAAAATTCCTATGTAAAAAAAAAGTGCACTTAATACAGTTTTGTCAAATAAATCCTGTTTCTAGACTGACAAAGAACATGATTCGATAAGGATTTATTTAACAAAACTGTATTAAGTGTACTTTTTTTACATAGGAATTTTTGCTAGTGTTCGGAGACTTTTGTTACAGATTGTAACTCAATAGTCGAAACAGGGTGACAAAATTTCTTCGAATCCGAACGCAGACTCATTTCCTGCAGTTCTAAAAATAATAAGAAATTGTTTATTTATAACTTTTTAATAGTGTGGTTATTTAGAATGCAAAAATTAACGCCTTAATTACATTCTTTTAATAATTTTAATGCTTCATATTTATAAAATTACTCTAAACTGGTCACTATAATCTTATTAAAAAAGAATAATTTCAGAAATCAGATGATTCAATCATATAATATACCAAATTATAGCTCTGGGAGTCACCTAAGCGGGAGAGGATCAAAATTATGATGGCATGTCTCCGGACCATCCTTAGGGGTGCGTCCCAGATCGTCGCCAATCACCCATTGCGCAGTACTAATGCGGCATTAAATCCATTCAACCATATGATACCCTGTCGTCCCTATAATACGTCATGATTGAGAAAGTAAAGTTATGGCTGCAAGAATTCACAATTTATCGCCACGAAATTTCGCTAAATACATTCAGTACCTTTTTCTAAAAATAGCGGTCTGTGAGACCGATGTTCCCGATAAGCATGATGAAAACATGTTCCGGGCAAAGGGTTAAGTATAACAGCTTTTTTAATAATTTGGAAGAAATCTAATTGCAGTTGCATAGTATTAGCATATGAAATAATGCTAGTGATAAATAGCTATGAATCACTGAACTTTTAAATTAGGTTTAAGTTTTTTCCTGTGGCCACATTTAAAACTCACCAATTTAGGTTGAATATTTAAAATGAAATCAAGATTTAAAAGTTACCTGAAAAAACCCAATACTACCAGGGGTTTTCATAAAAACCCGATAAAACTCGGGTTTTAGATGGTGGGCTGGGTATTAAAAAAAAAAAAAAAGGGGGGTTTTCAAACCCTGCCTGTAAACCATAATGATAAAGAATATTTCTTTGTGTCCCTGTAAGGAAACTATAAGTGATAGATTCACCAAAATCAATAGGATTTGTGCTATGGTGACTTATAATATACGTACCAACTTTCAGCTTAATGGAACAAAGTGTTTAGATGCTATCGTGTTCACTTACACACATACATACATCATTGTAAAAATCGCAAAAATGAACTCACAAAGAAACATTCAAAAGGTGTCGTCTTCAAAAAAATATTGAAAAAAAATATAATGTGATTCTACTCTTCATAAAACACCAGAAAGTGAAAAAATTATCGGCTGAAATGAATTACAGCGACCACAAAAAATTATCAAAATTAAGCATATTTGGCGATTTAGCGCTGTTAGGCGATAACTTTGCTAGCGCCGAGATTGCCGATTGCGAACAGAACCGTGTTCTGCTTCTCCGCCAAGTACTCATAACCATTCGCTTAACAATGTAAAATCGCCAAATATGCTTAATTTTGATAATTTTTTTTGTGTCGCTGTAATTCATTTCAGCCGATAATTTTTTCACTTTCTGGTGTTTTATTAAGTGTAGAATCACATATATGTTTTTCAATATTTTTCGAAGACGACACCTTTTGAATGTTTCCTTGTCAGTTGACGTCAAAACGTATAGAAACACCAAAACTCAAAGTCAGATTTTGACATGATTATAGTACTTTCCTTACATCTGAAAGTAAAAATTAAAAATAGCCTATTTGCTCAAAGTTGATTTTTTTTTCATCAGTTTTAAATATTCCTGGTGTTAATAGTTTTTTAAATACTTGAAATGAATATATATATAATGCATATACACTCATGTTTGGGAAAATTGCAACACCAAGAAGGAATGTGAATATCAGAATGATATTTATTGGGCACATACATTATAGTAGGAAGACCAATTGGTTAAAATTTCAGGAAATTTGGAGTAATATGTACTGAGAAAACAGTACATAAAGCAGCGATATCTGTGGCCAATAACAGCACTTCGCCCAGACGGAAGGAAATTTTCAACATAGGTATTTTTCAGCGATTATCATGTTCATTCACACACATGCACATTCTCTTGGCTAAATCTTGAAAAAAAATTACATTAAAATATAATATGAGAATATTTGCTTTGTTTCTTTAAAATATATATTCACTATAACTAGTCTTTTTTTTTTTCTCACCTGTCATGCAAGTAACTTGTAGAATAAAAAATGCATCTACATGTATTTGCTAAAAACTTCCGTATACTTTCTTTTCTTCCATTTTATCTCTGTATCCAATTATTGTACAGTAGAACCTCAATTATCTGACTAACTGAAACCGAACCTACCTCGGTTAGTCGAAATTTCCGGATAATAGAGAATTTTTGAATAACCATCTAGTTTATTATGTAACATCGTCATCAAACTGCTATTATGACTAAGGTAGGTGAACAAGAGGTGGCCATAGTTAAGCTTTGAGAATTTTTTATAATTTTCTGGTTGTGTGTACGTGGCTAGACTTTTTTTCGTAAAATGCTACACATATCTCTTATACATATCAAATATAAATTTCTTTGTAAAATTCAATTTAGATATTTTTTATAATACAATTTCAAAATTGTAGCTTATGAGCCACCTTTGGCGCATAGGGTTCCAAAGATGGCTCATATGTTAAAAGCTCTTTTAAAATGTGCTTAAAACTCTCTTTTGTTATTTTTCGGGTTTTTCTTCTTATTCATCTTATCTTTTGACACAAAAAGGCTTTCAACCACTTTTTGTGCAAAGTAATTCAGGATTTTTATTCTGGGATTCATTGACTTCTCTGATATCCTCAATAGTGTGGAAATAGTCGAAGATTAAGTAATAATAAGTTTTTTTTTTTTTTTTTTTCAGATATTTAAGCAGAATTTTTGAAAGTTACTCTTATTACGTTAATTTGCATATTTATTTGCTAAGTTGGCTCACGTGTTTCAAGGTTGCCCAACATCTGGGCCACCTTGAGAACATGCACATGCTCGTCATTTCCACGTTATTAAACTTTTAATCGGATAAATTTATTGGAAAGGTAGCTAATGTGGTTAAAGAAAATGAAATAAATTTTCAGAAAACATATCACAGCTCAAAGTTCTAAGAACTTAAACACATGTAAATTAAATTATCTTCTCACCTGGAAATTAAAACGACTACTCCTCGAAAGTGAAATCACTGTATGCAGTGGCGGTCGATCAAGATAATCTCTTCAAATTTAGTCACATATCTTGTATATAAATGATTTACAATGCAGTAGCACCATTTTGTGAACCTCTTTTAGGGGGGTGGGCTATCTTAGGAACACTGGCTACCATTGGTTCACCTACCTTATTTAAATTTTTAAATAAATATCTAAATTCAAATTATACATAGCAATGACATTCGATTGTTGTGACAGTCGGCAATATAGCATTCCAAATTTCAAAATGAGGAGTGTTTTGGTTTATAACAAGAACTTGTGCACAGAGAACGGCGGGAACGTAAGTTAATTTCAACGAAATTGCAAGAAAGGGGAACCAGTACTCGTAGGAAAGAATGCTTGCATACATGAAGAATATGAAAAAGAAAGAATGTTAACAGAAAGTGTCATTTAAAAGAGTTTCGGATAATAGACGCGAAAAAAAAAAGAAAGAAATCAGGAAAATGACGTCGGTTAATGGAGAATTCCAGTTAAACGAGGGTTGGATAAGGGAGGTTCTACTGTATGTAGATTTTTATATGTTTAATTACTAATTTTCACAATTTATTTCCAGAACACTCACCTGACTCAAAACTTCCTGCAATGTTCCTAAGTTGTGTTCCAGTATTCCAGAGTTGTGATAATTTTATCACGAACTTGTGATAAAAGACGTAACATAGTTATCATTTTATCTATTCATGCATACACATATATATGTATTTATGTATAAATTGAATCTGTAAATGAATATATGCATAAAGTACTATTAAAAAAAAGAAGAAGAAAAAAGAAAAGCGATAGAGTAATTTTTTATTTAAAATTTTTACTGGTATCAATTTGTTAAACTGTTCTGTGCCTAAATCCATGCCTAATTTTTTTTTCGATGGATTATATTAGGTCGTTGCAAAAGTTCGTACGGACGCGGATCATTTTATTGCCTCCAAAGATGAGAGCTTCTATCGCCGTGGTATACATTTGTTACCCGAAAAATGGGCAAAGATTGTAGAAAGTAATGGAGAGTATTTTGATTAAAAATTGTCATTTGATTTGATGTATTTTTATGAAATGAAGCAATAAAAAACCGCACAAATTTATGCAAAGACCTAATATTTTAATTATATATATTTTTTTAAAGTCCCTTCGCCCTCTTTTTCAAATATAGTAATAAGAATTTTTCTTTCTTTTATTTAAGCTCAACTTTTCTTAATTTAAAAAATAAGGACATTTTACATTTTTTTTAAAAAAAGGGGGAAATAGAGGGAGGGTTTATTGGTTTACCATACTTATAAAATGTATTTCTTACTTTTAATTCTTCTGATAAAAATAAATAAATAAACAGTTGAACTTATTTAAAACAAGAAAGAAATGATCACAATATAATTTAATTGTTAAATCAGAGAGCTTGTAAAAAGGGGTATATCAAAAATGAAAAATTTTAACATTAATTAGTAAAAGTTTTAGCTTTTTATTACCCTTTAGTGTTTTATTTTGAAAAACAATGTATCCATACATTAAAAAAAATTTATCTATGAAAAATTTTAACATTGATTAGAAAAAGTTTTTAGCCTTTCATTATCCTTTAATGTTTTATTTTGAAAAACAATGTATCCATACATTATAAAAAATTTATCTATGAAAATTTTTGACTTTAATTAGAAAATTTTTAGCGTTTTATTGCCCTTTCGTGCTTTATTTTGAAAGACGATATATCCATACATTGTAAAAAATTTGAACATTAATTAAAAAAAGGTTTTAGTTTTTTATTGCATTTTAGTGTTTTCTTTTGAAAAACGATATATCCATAAATTTAAAAAAATTATCCATGAAAAATTGTAACATTAATTAGACAAAATTTTTAGCATTTTATTACCCTTTAGTGTTTTATTTTGAAAAATATATATCCATACATTATAAAAATTTATCTATGAAAAATTTTAACATTGATTAGAAAAAGTTTTTAGCCTTTTAATACCCTTTAGTGTTTTATTTTGAAAAACAATTTATTCATACATTATAAAAAATTTATCTATGAAAAATGTTAACATTGATTAGAAAAAGTTTTTAGCCTTTCATTATCCTTTAATGTTTTATTTTGAAGAACAGTATATCCATACATTATAAAAAATTTATCCATGAAAAAGTTTAGCATTAATTAGGATAAGTTTTTAATCTTTTATTACCCTCTAGTGATTTATTTTGAAAAACGGTATATCCATGCTAAATCTGCCACTAATATTAAACTTTCAAACTTAAATACACAGCTTTGCACGCCTACACAAAGCAGTACTTTTGAATATATTACATAATTTTGGAAATAGATGGGGTTACTGAAAAAATACAGAACTTTTGTTAGAACAGATTGTTAGATACTTGGTGGAATGATATAAAAGAGAATGACATGTCTAAAAAACACAAAATCTTAACCTGGCAGCCATGTTTACTTGGAGAAATGATATGAGAGGGCATGACATGTCTAAAAAACATGTAGCCAAAGTCATAACCAAAGGAGCCATTTAGTAACACAGCACAATTTTGGTAGACTCAATATAGCTTCTACAGTAGGGTTTCTAATGTAGCAACCATGTTAGATACTTGGAGAAATGATATGAGAGGGCATGATATGTCTAAAAAACATGAAGCCAAAGTCATAACCAAAGGAGCCATTTAGTAACACAGCACAATTTTGGTAGACTCAATATGGCTTCTACAGTAGGATTACTACTGTGGAAGCCATCTTGAGTAGACAACAGGAAATTTTATTTGCCCTGCATGCTAATACGCCATATGTAAAGTCATCGTATATCATTCCTCCAATCTTAAATAACACAGCAAGCATGTTTGTGTCCTGATTAATTTTTATTTAAAAGTAAGAATAAGTGCCCACAATTATGTATATATATAATAATTATTAATATTTTTCAATTATTTATTTTTAAGATTATTATTAATTTAAACAATTACTGTGATCAATCCCCAAAGCTACCAAAATGAAACGAAAATTGAAATAAAACAAGACAATTAGAATACATGTATTGTCAAATACAGTATACTCCCGATTATCCGTGTAATTGAGTGCAACAGGTTCCGCGGATAATGAAAATCGGGAATAAATTGAAATAAAACTGGAAATGTCGTGTAAAAGGGATAAAAATTATTCTATCTCAAAAATCGCGATTGTATTGTGGATGAAACATAATTAAATGAAAATATTCATAACATACTAAAAATATTTTTATTTTATATACTAAATGTTGTAAAAACACTAAACTTAAATGTGCATTTACGATGAGGCGAATGTATAAACTACAATCTGATTTATGCATTAAATTAAACAGTACTGCCGATATGTCAATATTTTAATTCATCCCGGAATATTGTGAATGCTCGCCCTTTTCTTACACCTTTTCATTTGTAGAGTAATTTTCTGCAATCTGTAATTACGATTAAATGAGAAGAAACTTACATTTCAAGAAAAGTGGTGTGACAAAAAAAAAAAAAAAAAAAAAAAAAAAAAATTCTTTAAAAAAAACTCAGTCATTTATTTTTGTTTTTTGTTGATAAAACACTTTATCTTGATCCTGCTCTTCTACTGCGTCCACGGATAATCCGCTCGCGGATAATCGGGAATTTATTGTATAATAATTTGAACAGTTTTCTTATGCTTAATTGTTTATCTAAATTCCAATATCTTTGTTTAAATATAAAGTTTATTTGCACCTTTGCAGATCTGCAATCACTAAACCCGTCAATAAAACAATACATATATAAAGATGAATTTTTTAGGCATTTATTATAAATCTTAAATTAATAAGTAATAACGTTAAAACATACTGATATATCTAGACAATGTGCATAGTTAAAAGCTAAGGAGTTTTTTTTTTTTTTTTCATTCATTCAAAAAACATTATTTAGAAAAAAATCATGTGTTTGGATTTTCGATACAGGTACCTAATAAAGTGTGAATAGGTACCCAATAATTTCTCTTTGTGAAATGTATAGTCTAATCTGGAAATGTAATTTGAATTTTTTGAAAGATATAATGTAGTACGAAAGAAAAAAAAATGTGCTTTCATTTTTTATCTTTTATTTTCTGTTAGTGTTTTATGTTTCTATCAGATAGGTTAGTCATTTCTTTAAAAGAGCTAACTTCCTTTCTTTCTAAATAGATTTTAACATTTTACTTTTTTTTTTTTTTTTTTTTTTTTTTTAAGAAGAAGAAGGCGGAATAAGATATGGCTGTTTCTTGTTAAAAATTAGTGTGTCTTTGTTAATATAAGACAAATGTAGTTGCTGGATGTTTAATTCACTTTTATGAAGAAAAGTGATTAAATTTATTCTTTTTCAATGTATTTTTACATGTTCAAATTGTTATACCTAATTTTTTGCTATTTTCTTATTGCTTATGGATCTCTTTTGAAATAAAAGTATCCTTATACTCATATAAATGTATTCTAATATGTGTTGTGGCTACATATTGTAGTTGTTATTAGTGATATGGTATGTGTTGTATACTCATAATGTATATATGAAGGTCACACTGAAATTTCTGAGACAGAGGCAGTTGCCCTAATAACACACATGTCCATAATACATCCTGAAGATGTCCATAGGATGTCTTTTTATTCATAGGACATCCAAGGCATGATTATTGCACAGGCCAACAAGGCCTCTCGGCCTAGGGCACCTCTATCTGGAGGCACCAAAATAATTTTTAAATTTAAAAAATGCTATTTTTGGAAAAGATTTCCTTAAAAAAAATTAACCAAAAGTTAGCTAACGATAATAATCTTTAGTTGAAAGTAGGGATTTTTTAATATCTTTTAACCAATTATCTGATTAAATTAAAAAATACAACATTAGCTAGATTATGAAATATACGAGTTTTCGTGGAGATCGGTCGAATGATATAACATTTTACATCGTACCAAAAAATCACTTGCAGACTTACAGTTATATAATAAAAATTAAAGAATTTTGTATCATTCTAATGGAAAATATCTTTACATTTTCAGTAGTATTTGGTCATGTGTTCATATTTATATACCCGCTGACTTCGTATTGTATGAATGAGGTAGATTAGGATTAAAAAAGAAAACTGTATTATAAAGAATACCTTGTAAAAAATCACATTTCTATGCAAGTGGATTCCAACAGTCATAGAAGAAACATTACCCCTGCACCAATAATAATAATAATAATTTGAGGTCTCGTTGCAAATGAAGTTAAAACTAATTTCTTATGAAGGTGATGCCTTAACTTTTTTACCAGCAGTCAAACTTTGTGCACAAATTAGGTTAAAAAAAAAAAAAAAAAAAAAAAAAAAAAACTTTAGTTTGTTCAAGAGTGAGGGGGGGGGCACATAAATCGTCCCGGGCCTTGGGCTCCAACTGGTGGTAATCAGACTCTGAGGACATCCCGATATGTCATTTGGAGAGGATGTGCTGTTAGAGATATGCACTAAAAATATTGTATGAATATGTAAATTTGAACTCTTTTATGTCTTCAGATAACAACTTGTAGCAATAATATAAATTTTTCTAGCATGGAATAAATTTAGAAAAAGAAAGAAAGAAACTGATGTAAAAGAAAAATTATTCTGAAATTTGTTCATGATTTTAAAGAACTAAATCAAGAAGAATTTAACGTTTACAGTTAACAAATACGAGGTGGGACTATTAAATAACGAGACTATTGCTGTAAAACGTTTTATTTTAAATTTATACATATTTAGTTATTATCACCTTCAGTATACCCCCATCTTCTAACCCTACAACACTCCATGCAAATTTTCCATTGTTCGAAACAGTGCTAGAAGTATTGTTCAGTGAGCTCCCGCATGAGTTGTGCCGCTTTTTCTTTCACAGCCTCAGCTGACTCAAATCTTGTTCCTTTTAATGCAGATTTGACTTTGAGGAACAGATAAAAGTCACATGGGGACAGGTCAGGCAAATAAGGCGGATGGTCTAAAACTGGGATGTTGTATTTGTCTAGAAACGTCTTGACAGACAATTCAGCGTGAGCCGAAGCGTTGTCTTGATGGAGAACCCATAAATTGTTCTTCCACAACTCGGGTCGTTTTTCCCTATTCTTTCACGGAGTTGAGCAGGCATCTCAAGATAGTAGATGGATAGTCAGATGGAACCAGATTAGCGACTTTTTCGATATTTTCATCCGTTTTGGACGTGGAAAGGCGACCCTGGCGGTCATAATCTCCAACATCTTCTCGGCCATCTTGAAAACGCTTGAACTACTCAAAAACTTGCGCATGTGATAAATATTCATCGCCATAAACTAGTTTTAATAAAAGATAAGTTTCACTAGCGGTTTTATCAAGTTTCATGTGAAATTTCACGGCAATTAGTTGCTCTACTTTTACACTTATCATGTTTTCGGCAAAACGAAACAAACACCTGTTACACAAACGAAGGTTACGGCCAGATTGATTTTTCTACAAGCACGGGAGGCGCTGCAATCGAAAGAGAAGGTTTATGCTGCACAGCTGTCGGTCGTTCGGATTTCTCGCATACGTAATTAATCTGTAGCAGCAATAGTCTCGTTATTTACTAGCCACACCTCGTACATATGAAAACGAAGCTTCATATCACGCTAATCTATGGAAATGGTTTGCAGAATTTTTCACAGGTCGAATTTCTCTCCTGGATAAAGAACCCGCACGAAATATTTTATCATCAGTAATCAAAGAAAATATGCTGTTCTCAAGAAAAATGTTAATTGTTAATAATTTAGGCATTACAAACCAAGTTGTATATGAGAGACATTATGAGATAAAACAAACTTATTTTTTATGATAGAAAGGTGAAATATTACCTTACGGTTTGCTACATTTGCCTCACATACAGTCGGTAACAAAAGTGTCCGAACACTAGCAAAAATTCCTATGTAAAAAAAGTGCACTTCATATGGTTTTGTTAAATAAATCCTTGTCGAATCCTGTTCTTAGTCAGTGTAAGAACACGATTCGATAAGGATTTATTTAACAAAACCGTATGAAGTGTACTTTTTTCATATAGGAATTTTTGCTAGTGTTCGGACACTTTTGTTACCAACTGTATCTGGAACAATAACAAAGTTTTCGGGGGAATTGTAAATAATTATAAGTATGATAAAATTCCTGTTCAAATTAAACCAAAAAATAATACTGATATCGAAGATTTTGAAAATAAGCAAAATAAAAATTGTGTTTCATCCGAGAATTATAGAGGAGCACACTTGTAACGACTTTTCCTGATATTGAAGAAGAAATTGATGCAGATGACAAGCAATCTCAGACCCAGATGAGATGACTAAGAGCGGAAACAATTCTGAATTCGGAAATAATGCTGATGCTGAAAATAAGCAGAATGAAAGTTGTGTCTCATCCGATAATTATAAAGATGCACACTTGTTAACGACTTTCCCTGATATTGAAGAAGAAATTGATGCAGATAATAAGCAATCTCAGTCTCAGATGACTAAGAGCGGAAACAATTCTGAATCTGGAAATAATGCTGATGCTGAAAATAAGCAGAATGAAAGTTGTGTACCTTTCGAGAATTATAAAAATGCACACTTGTATTCTCCTTCATCAATAATAGATCCGATTCAAAGTCTAGAATCTATGGTAGTGGCTATGAACAGTGTTAATGTTGACCATTTTCGATATAATGCTTTTACACATTGTGAGCATATTCAGGGCCTGATTATTGCACAGGCTGACAAGGCCTCGACCTAGGGCACCTCTATCTAGAGGGACCAAAATAATTTTTAAATTTAAAAAATGCTATTTTTAGAAAAGATTTTCTTTAAAAAAAATTAACCAAAAGTTAGCTAACGATAATAATCTTTAGTTGAAAGTAGGGATTTTTTAATATCTTTTAACCAATTATCCAAATAAATTAAAAAATACATCATTAGCTAGATTATGAAATATACCAGTTTCCGTGGAGATCGGTTGAATGATATAACATTTTACAGCGGACCAAAAAATCCAGATAAATTTTTACTTGCAGACTTACAGTTATATAATACAAATTAAAGAACTTTGTATCATCCTAATGGAAAATATTTTTACATTTTCAGTAGTATTTGGTCATGTGTTCATATTTACATACCCGCTGACTTCGTATGGTATGAATGCAGTAAATCAGGATTAAAAAAGAAAACAGTATTATAACGAATACCTTGTAAAAAATTACATTTCTATGCAAGTGGATTCCAACAGTCATAGAAGAAAGATTACCCCTGCACCAATAATAATAATAATAATTGGAGGTCTCGTTGTAAATACAGGGTTACAAGAAATAACTTGGACGAAGTTTCAAACGAAATATCTGTAACTACCACTAAAGTTATAAATTTATTTCATTGTCATTTATTATTAGTATTGATCCTAGAAAGCGAATAAACAGGTGTAAGTAAGTTAGCTGTGAGATAACCATTGTGGTAAACAAACGATCTGCCATACTTGAATTACATAAGCAAGGAAAGAAACAATGTGAAATTGTTCAACTATTGAAAGTGACTAAGCAGACGGTTTCATACACAATCATAAGGTTTAAAGAACTCGGACATGATGGTGCCAGGCCAGGAAGAGGAAGAAAACGCACAGTTAACACATCAAGAAACCGAAAAGTTATCAAAAACCGAGTTCAACGAAATCTTAGGATTTCAATGAGAAAGGTTGCTAGAGAGATGAAGATCAACAGAGAAACCACACGTTTGATGGCAAGAGTAGAGCTTAGTCTTCGCCCTTACAAAATGAAAGAGGCTCAAAAGCTAACAGTAGAGAACAAACGCACAAGACTTCAAAGGTGTAAGGATTTGTTAAAGCGGGCCGCAGGTAATCGATGGCAAACATTTGTCTTCACAAATGAGAAACTGTTCTCGATTGAACAAGCTCACAATAGCCATAATGATAGAGTTTGGTCAGCAGAAGCACCTGGACCTTCTTGCACTGTTGAATGACGTCAACGACCCCAATCTGTAATGGTTTGGGGTGGGATATGTGCTAGTGGGAAAACACCACTTGTTTTTGTTGATCAAGGGATAAAGATTAATCAACAAACATATCGCAAACTAATTTTGGAAGATGTCGTCTTACCTTGGTCGCAAAAGTTCTTTGGAAACAAAAGATGGACCTTCCAAAAGGATTCCGCACCTGCACACAGAGCTAAAGGCACTCAAGATTGGTGCAAGACAAATTTTTCTGACTTTATTGGAGCTCAAGAATTGCCACCGTATTCCCCAGATTTGAACCCAATGGATTATTCTGTTTGGTCCATCTTGGAGACAAGGGTGTGTGCTAAACCTCATAAAACTTTGGCATCCCTAAAGAAATCCTTATGCAAAGAATGGGATAAAATATCAGTAAGTGGGTTGCGGCCCATAGCCGAAAATTTTGTGACACGTTTAAAGCTCTGTATTAAGGCTAAAGGTAGCCACTTTGAAAATTTGTAAATATGTTAGACAAAATAATGTATTCATATTTATTTTGAAGTTTGGTTATAATATTTTCATTAGCATTAAAGTTATAATGTATCATGTGTGTCCAAGTTACTTCGTGTCACCCTGTAAAGTTAAAATTAATTTCTTATGAAGGTGATGCTTTAACTTATTTACCAGCAGTCAAACTTTGAGCACAAATTAGATTAAAAAAAAAAAAAAACTTTAATTTGTTCAAGAGGGGGGGGGGGCACCAAAATCGTCCTGGGCCTTGGGCCCCAACAAGTGGTAATCAGGCTCTGAGCATAATTCTGCAAAAAAAAAAAAAAAAAAAACTGCTGCAACTTTTGCGACTCCTAGAAATGATAATTTAGATAATAAATCTTTAGAGTCACCATCTAGAGGTTCTGGACCAAATACTCCGGACAGACCAAAAAGTGCTGCTTTGGAGTCAGATATATCTTTGATCCCTATTGAGAAAAAGCATTCTGAGACAAGTGTTTTGCCTTCTTTAGAGAGCATTTGTGCACAACATGCATTTTTGCATAATTTATTGCAGTGATCTATCATGCCAAATCTTACTATGTCTCAACAATCTATTCTAGGTAATCCAGTACAATTTCCAATTTCTAATCCAAATCATGCTTATGGAAATCAAGCAGATCATAATACCCTTCCCACTAATACTATACCAAACAGCACATTTGCCTATGCTCACCAAAATTATTCAGACATGCATAATGCTGTTGCTAATCCCCAAATAAAAATTACTCCTTTTACTTCTAATAAAGAAAGGGGACATAATCAAATAACACCAAGGCAACAGATGCACATAAAAAAAAAATCTTGGCGACGCTCAAGTCAAACTGGGCATTCTGTAAATAATAACCACCCTAAACATAAATCTCTATCTACATCTTTTATAAAACCAAGAAAGACCGTCTTTTATAAAAGAAAGAAAGAAACTGATGTAAAAGAAAAATCATTCTGGAATTTGTTCATGATTTTAAAGAACTAAATCAAGAAGAATTTAACGTTTACAGTTAACAAATACATATGAAAATGAAGCTTCATATCACGCTACTCTATGGAAAAGGTTTTCAGAATTTTTCACAGGTCGAATTTCTCTCCTGGATAAAGACCTCGCACGAACAGTTTTGTCATCAGTAATCAAAGAAAATATGCTGTCCTCAAGAAAAATGTTAATTGATGATAATTTAGACATTACAAACCAAGTTGTATATGAGAGACATTATGAGATAAAACAAACTTTTTTTTTATGATAGAAAGGTGAAATATTACCTTACGGTTTGCTACATTTGCCTCACATACAGTCGGTAACAAAAGTGTCCGAACACTAGCAAAAATTCCTATGTCAAAAAAGTGCACTTTATACGGTTTTGTTAAATAAATCCTTGTCGAATCCTTGTCTTAGTCAGTGTAAGAACACGATTCGATAAGGATTTATTTAACAAAACCGTATGAAGTGTACTTTTTTTACATAGGAATTTTTGCTAGTGTTCGGACACCTTTGTTACCAACTGTATCTGGAACAATAACAAAGTTTTAGGGGAAATTGTAAATAATTATATGTATGATAAAATTCCTGTTCAAATTAAACCAAAAAATAATACTAATATCGAAGATTTTCAAAATAAGCAAAATAAAAATTGTGTTTCATCCGAGAATTATAGAGGTGCACACTTGTTAACGACTTTTCCTGATATTGAAGAAGAAATTGATGCAGATGAGAAGCAATCTCAGTCCAGATGAGATGACTAAGAGCGGAAACAATTCTGAATTTGGAAATAATGCTGATGCTGAAAATAAGCAGAATGAAAGTTGTGTCTCATCCGATAATTATAAAGATGCACACTTGTTAACGACTTTCCCTGATATTGAAGAAGAAATTGATGCAGATAATAAGCAATCTTAGTCTCAGATGACTAAGAGCGGAAACAATTCTGAATCTGGAAATAATGCTGATGCTGAAAATAAGCAGAATGAAAGTTGTGTATCTCTCGAGAATTATAAAAATGCACACTTGTATTCTCCTTCATCAATAATAGATCCGATTCAATGTTTAGAATCTATGGTAGTGGATATGAACAGTGTTAATGTTGACCATTTTCGATATAATGCTTTTACACATTGTGAGCATAATTCTGCAAGAAAAAAAAAAAACTGCTGCAACTTTTGCGACTCCTAGAAATGATAATTTAGATAATAAATCTTTAGAGTCACCATCTAGAGGTTCTGGACCAAATACTCCAGACATACCAAAAAGTGCTGCTTTGGAGTCAGATATATCTTTGATCCATATTGGGAAAAAGCAATCTGAGACCAGTGTTTTGTATTCTTTAGAGAACATTTGTGCACAAGATGCATTTTTGCATAATTTATTGCAGTCATCTATCATGCCAAATCTATGTCTCAACAGTCTATTGTAGATAATCCAGTACAATTTCCAATTTGTAATCCAAATCATGCTTATGGAAATCAAGCAGATCATAATACCCTTTATACTAATATTATAGAAAACAGCACAGTTGCCTATGCTCACCAAAGTTATTCAGACTTGCATAATGCTGTTGCTAATCCCTAAATACAAATGACTCCTTTTACTTCTAATAAAAAAAGGGGACATGTGTGAGTGTTCACACATATGTTCTTTAAAAGTTTATTTATTTATTCAAATTTAATATATAACAAAAGGAGGGATTAATATGGATAATATAAAAAAATCTTTCTAAATTTATGTAATTCGATTAATTAATTATATAGAATTTCCCGTTTTCTTTACAAATCAAAATCTTTCATTTAATAGCGTTTCTTTATCCTTTAATAGTTACAAACACATTGCTCTCGGAATTAAATAAAGCAATTTTTATATCGGGTTTTTTTTAAAGTAATTGTGTTTATACTTATTCCCCGAAAGAATTAAATCAATTTAGCTATAATTATTTATTTTGAGAATGTAATTTAAAAGTCGTTATCAGCGTATTTCTAGCGTAAATAGCTATTAATAAAATAAAAAATAGTGATTTCAGTTCATATTTATAATCCTTGTGTTTACATTAAAAGCTATTATTAATTCGAGCAAATCATTATAGTTCTAAAAATAGATTTCTAATGGATATTCACCGCCTGAACGGTGTCTAGGAAACCGTCGGTTTTGATACGTTAAAAATGATTGACAACTGGCGATGCTTTTGAATGCCAAGTCGATCTAACTTTTGTAACGACATTTTTATATTCAAAATTTTTAATTTAAATATTAGGAGGACAAAGAAACAGCTTGGCATTCTTTTAGCTGAATTTTAAAGAAGCCAACCTTTAGGGGTTGCACTTTTACGACTCTGAGACTGTGAGATCTCATCAAGTTTTTCGCTTTTGAATCCGTTGGTGTAAGACGTGATTTTTATTGGTCTCATCCTCTCCTCCCGTCCCATTTACCGTATGGGATTCGTCTTTTAATCAGTAATGAACAAGATGTAATAGACTTTTGAAAATGACTGTTTTCATGAGACTATTAATAAAACACCTGTTTATCTGATTGCTTTCTCTTAATTTAACTGCAAAGAATGTTTCCTTCAACATATTCTTAACCACGTCGTCACGGCTATTCTGAAATGGATCTGGGTGATTATCTACGTTATAGGACATAATCAAATAACACCAAGGCAACAGATCCACATTCAAAAAAGATCTCAGCGACGTTCAAGTCAAACTGTGCATTCTGTAAATAATAACCGCCCTAAACATAAATCTCTATCTACATCTTTTATAAAACCAAGAATGACCGTCTTTTATAAAAGAAAGAAAGAAACTGATTTAAAAGAAAAATCATTCTGAATTTTGTTCATGATTTTAAAGAACTAAATCAAGAAGAATTTAACGTTTACAGTTAACAAATACATATGAAAATGAAGCTTCATATCATGCTACTCTATGGAAAAGGTTTGCAGAATTTTTCACAGGTCAAATTTCTCTCCTGGATAAAGAACTCGCACGAACAATTTTATCATCAGTAATCAAAAAAAATATGCTGTTCTCAAGAAAAATGTTAATTGATGATAATTTAGGCATTTTACAAACCAAGTTGTATATGAGAGACATTATGAGATAAAACAAACTTATTTTTTACGGTAGAAAGGTAAAATATTACCCTACGGTTTGCTACATTTGCCTCACATATGTTCTTTTGTGTGATAGCAGCTTCATTGGCGTTGCTCCTACCAAATGACGAAGAAGCAACTTATTGCATCATAAGAAATTGTAGGTTTGCCCTCGGATATTCCACAATTTCACAGAGTACCAAAAATGAGAGTGCGTTGGAATCTGCAAAAGAATTCTAAAATTAATAATGATGGACACTGCTTATTTCTAAAACTGTAACTGTTGAAGAAATATGTATTCTATTTTTTTATGCTTCAACACCATAGATATAGTAATATATATAGATTTATATACAACATTTTCTTGATGAATCAAACTCTTTAAATGGACCCCCTAACCAAAAATTACACGGATTAAGATCGGGAGAACGGACCTGTGAAGGAGTGGAAAATGAACGGTTAATCACTCAGCCAACTGTAAAATTTTGCCCCCAAAACTTTTGCAAAATGTAAGAATAACAGTTTTAAATGCTGTAAAATTTGAAAATATTAAAATAGACCAAAGTTATTTATTGCATATCATTTCAAGCATTTTGACCGTATGCATCCTCTAACGGAAATTTTTTTAATTTAATTTGAATTAATTACTTTATTTTGAAAAATATTTGAGCGCATCCTTTGAAATGTCTACATACAAATTTTCCACACAGTCCACATTTTGGTTACAATGGACGACTAGAACGAGGCGGAGTTTCCCTTTGTTTGTGGGGAAAAACTGCGCTATGATTGGCTATAGTCCTTTATTTGTGGACTAAATTAAGACTCCTATAGGTTAAATTTCATCATGACGTCGAATGACGACAGAAAGTCAAGTCGTCAATTACAGAGAGCGCTGAATAGACCAAGTTTAATTATGTCCACCCAGTATTTAAACTTCGGAAATATTGTCTACAAAATTGCTTCGGTGTCGGAAAAGACTTCAACATTGCTATGGTTTGCAAAATTTAGCGTATATTATTTAGCTCCATCCCAAAATCTTCAGAGTGACCTTCATATACCTCTTTCACTATTTATATAATTCCAGATAATCAAAAATAATGATTCGTTCAACTGAACTAATTTCTTGATGGTTTGGGGAATTTTGTAATTTTTGTAAAACGTAAGTTAAAATGCTTTTACTTACTGTATGTTTGTGATTTGAATATGATTAGAAGATAGATTTTTTCATGTAGTTTGTTATATAATGTGATCTATATTGCAATTTTGTTGAATATGTTTTGCGTATATTTTAATTCTAATAACTTTTCTTTTGCAATTAAGAATGAGAAGAAGTATTTCTAAATGAGAATCAAAGCGAGTACAAGATAAGTGGCACAACGTAATGTTAGAAAAAAAAATATCCGCACAAAGCAGTACCAATTGTCTGAAGAGATTTGACAACCAGCGGCAAAGAATTACCAGTAGGCAAAATGAAATATTTAGATAAATAAAACATTTATACTGTGTGATAAGCTAGAGAAGTCTTTAAGAGCAAATCATGGACGACAACCAAAACACGTGCAATTCTATGAGAAAATTTGATTCTACAGTTACTCATTAACAAATGTGTATTTTTTTTTTTTTAACATTCTGAAAATTCACAATCATTAAACTAGTATTCGTTTTCGAAAAAATAATTTTTTACATTTTATTTTCTAGCCAAAAAAATGCACTTGGTTAATTTTTCGCTTAAAAAAAAATAATAATAAAACTCAAAAGTAAAATAATAATTAAAAAAAAAAAAAAAAAAAAAAAAAAAAAATTACTAATTTAATGGTTGTAATTTTTTTGTCTCTCAAAACGAAATTGAAAAAATAAATAAACAAATAAATATTAAACAATAATTGTGAAACAAATTCCCCTTAGAACAATGTAGGTTTGGTTGTCGGCAAGTTTAGGTATCGTATTCTTTAAGAGAATCCAAAATTATATATAATGTAAATGTACGAATCTAAATGACCAATACAGAGTCCCTAGAATTAAATAAATTAAGTCCATGACCTGTGAAATAAAAATTAAAGAAGCATTACAAAAATACTGGAGAATCCTGTGAGAGAAAATGATAAGATCACCAAAAAACAGTGTTGCCAGATTAGGCATTTTGGGGGATTTTTAGGCTTCTGGTGACTTTTTGGGAGACCGAATGTTTGTGGAAAATTTCGAAGGCTCTTTGAATTTTCGTGGAGGAATCTGGGGAATTTTTTAGTTCGCTTGTCTTAAATTTGTTTACCTGATTATTTATAACGTTTCCAACTATAGGGATTTGTCCCTACGTGTAATGACTTTTAACAGTTTCCTGTAGCATGTAGGGACTTTTTGAAGGTACACCTTCTTCGAAAGGACATCCTCAGGATATCCTGAGGATGGAAGTACATCCTGAATACTAACGTACGTTACGCAGATTTAAAATTTCCCGATAACTAATCCTAAAAGTTATTTTTGTATGTGGAGATTTTTTTTCTTGGAGAAAGTTTTGGGCCCAAATCTGTTAAATATTTAAAAAAAAAAAAAAAAAAAAAAAAAGCTTTTTTAAATTTACTTTCTTAGCAAAAATTAAGTTGAGTTTTTTTTTTTTTTTTTTAATAATCATTTGAAACCCTGTTTGGGAAAACTGACTGTCGACCATCTGGCAGCACTGCCAAAAATAAAGCAGATCCAAAACATTGCAGATTCGCGTTGGCATAGTAACAGCAAGGAGAATCCTCCAGCCAAATCGAAAAAGGATGCATCCTTGATCGTGAAACTTTAAAAATTGTGCTTGCTATGTAGACTTCCGAAGGAGATTCAGGCAATAATAGCAAACTTATTTTTTCTAAAATATTTCTGGTAGGAAATAAATATTATTCATGAATCTTGCCACCCCAAATGCTCGTGAATCAAGAGGACACATTCCAGATAGATATTGTGTTGTTTACTTCGTAGTCGCTTTGATGAGATTTTGTAACTAACTTTTATTCATATGATCATTTACTATTATTATTATTCATGTTGTTTCTGTTAAATGCTGAGTGTGTAAATGTAAAAAATATTGTTCAAAAATTTGTCATATAAGCATAAGCAAAATTTTTGTTAAAAAGAAAATTTCAGTTTCCATTAAAATTAAACATATTTTGAAAGAAATCAACTGTATTATTTTAACTGTACATAATCATTTGCATTATTCATAATGTTATTAGTCAGAGCATCAGGAAATTTAAGCTAATAGCTAAATGATTATTGAAAATAAATAAATAAGTTTGCTAATTTTCAAAATCGTATATGTCAACATTTAACTTTTGTTCATATGATCATGTATTATTATTATTCATGTATTTTCTATCAAATGCTTAGTGTGTGAATGTAAAAATGATGTGTAATATCAATAAATAATGGTTAATTGTGATTATTATTATTATTCATGTATTTTCTATCAAATGCTTAGTGTGTGAATGTAAAAATGATGTGTAATATCAATAAATAATGGTTAATTGTGTGTATTTGATTTATACTATTTATTTTGAAAAACTGGAAGTAACTTGCTGGTATAATTCTACACCAGTAAGGGGTGGTATACAGTATCCATATCAGGCCCATATTATCGCATATATATCGCATATATCGCACCATATCAAGCCCATATTATCGCATGGGTAAGCCGGGACTTTGCCCAGGGGCCCCAGACATTGAGAGGCCACCAAAAGCGTGAATATTAAATTACGAAATATAACCTTTTATTTCAGTAACAATTCAAATCTATATATATATTTACATATATGAAATTTATCTTTAAAAAATACTAAATGTTCTCGGAAACAGAATTTTCATTTTTGATATATTTTGCATTTTCTATTTCTGCTGGCTCACCTAATTCCTTAATTAATGGGGCCTTGGATCAACAATTGTCGGATTCGTTCAGGCAGAGAGTTTGAAATTCATTTTAATCAGTAAATCCCGCTGTAATTAATCCTAGTGTGTAAACAATGGCAGTAGAGCGATAATCCAAAGCTGGCAAATCTATGACTACTAAATTTATATATCAGTTCTACAGTTCTAGTTTAGCGTAAATTGAACATACGACAGAGTGCTTTTTTATTGTCGCCTGTCAGTTAGGATATCATGAAGGGATCAGCAGAACAAATCCATTTCACATTCAACTGTTTGTAGCTAACATAAATAGTAACTGAAAATGTAAAAAATATTAACATATTTAAATATCTAGCCTCGAAAATATTGTTTATGCATTGTACATACAACAGATCATCTATCGGACATAAATGATGTTGCAACAGTTTCGAGGGGGCCCCTAATTTTGCATTGCTCAGGGCACCAAACAATCCTGATCGGGGCCTGGGTATACTGAGATGGGTACTTTTGGTAGGTATAGATATTCTGGGTGCAATAGAAACATAAATATTCTCTTAACGGGACTTTACATCACTGAAGGTTTCATATAAAAGCTTATATTTCAATGTAGTATTTATAAACTGAACTGTATTAGATTTGTTCAACAAAACAGATATTCAGGCAACAATTCTTATGGTTTTTGATGAATTTTATTTTTACAGATTTGAAATCATTACACTGCGTTTTCTCAGTTAGCATTTTTTCATAAATTCATAATCTTCAAAATGCTCAAACTTCTACAGATATTTTTAAAAAGTCTTTATTTTATTTTATTTTATTTATTTTTTTTAATGTTTAATAGAACCTGCTGAAAAGAATTAGAAATGGATTTTGCGATATCTTTAAAAGTAAAAATATTTAAAAAAAAAATATTACAAAATATTTAATTTATTTTTGCAAATTTTTACATAGACATTAGACATGCACTTTGTAAATGTTTTTTTCCGAAAACAAATTAATGAAGTTCAAAATCCATCAATAACCTTTTTAAGTAGGTTGGATTAAACATAAAATAAATAAATAAATAAAAAATTAAAATAAGTCTTCTCTTAAATATCAGTTGACGTTTTAGCATTTTGACGATCATGAGTTCATGAAAAAAATGCCAAGTGAGAAAATGCAGTTTAAAGATTTCAAATCTGCAAATCAAAAACTATAAAAATTGTTGCCTGAAAATACATTATTATTATTATTTTTTTTTTTTTTTTTAAATCTAAAACTGTTTGATTTATAAATATTAAAAAGAAACATAAGCTTTTATATGAAACCTTCAGTGGTGTCAGGACAAAAGTGCCAAGTCCCCTAAAACCAAAACAGATCTGATGCACAAAAGATTTTCAGTAAGTAAGAATGGGCTTTAAGAGAAAATACAGTTTAAAGATTTCAAATCTGCAAAAAATACATCAAAAACCATAAAAATTGTCGCCAGAAAATACATTATTATTATATATTTTTTTTTATCTAAAACTGTTTGATTTATAAATATTAAAAAGAAACAGAAGCTTTTATATGAAACCTTCAGTGGTGTCAGGTCAAAAGTGCCAAGTCCCCTAAAACCAAAACAGATCTGATGCACAAAAGATTTTCAGTAAGTAAGAATGGGCTTTAATAGAAAATGCAGTTTAAAGATTTCAAATCTGCAAAACATACATCAAAAAACCATAAAAGTTGTTGGCTGAAAATACATTTTTTTTTTTTTTTTTAATCTAAAACTGTTTAATTTATAAATATTAAAAAGAAACAGAAGATTTTATATGAAACCTTCAGTGGTGTCAGGTCAAAAGTGCCAAGTCCCTTTAAACCAAAACAGATCTGATGCACAAAAGATTTCAGTAAGTAAGTAAGAATGGGCAGTAAGATATGTAGCACAACAATAGAAAAGATTGGTGTCATGTTAGTTCTTACTATTGCAAACAATTTCTTGGAAATTAGAAAATTAAATAGAGCAGAAATTTGGTTGTTCTCAGAAAGATCCAGCTAAAAAAAAAAAAAATCTTCAGAAAAACTTTTAAAGAGTAAAAAAAAAAAAAAAAAAAACTGCAGATAACACTGCTCTGCAAAAAAAAAAAAAAAAAAAAAAAAAATCGAGATCCGATACCACTTTTGCTGAATCTCATGTAAAATGACCTCCTGAATCCGAATATGACTCCCATTTTTCCCAGTCACCCACCGTTTTCTATATACGTTACTCCCTCCTTCAATTTCTTTCCCTGTTCGATAATTTTATGAACATGAATTTGATTTGAAGAATGGAAAATAATTAATTTAATACCTAAAAATACAAAAATATAAATTAAAAAAAAAATAAAAATAACATTAATAACAGATTATAAAAATATAAAATATGTAATGCATAATTTCAGTGGAAAATCTCCCCAAAAATTTTTCCTTGTCTCAAATGTCCATGTTTTAGAATTTTCCAACTCTATAGCCCTCAGAAGATATTTAATGGTTAAAATAATCTCCCCCTTCCTAAACATCAAATATATAGCCATAAAATCAAAGAAAAATGATAAAAATAGGGGGCATTCTTAAACAAGAAAGAAAAATCATGCAGTACGCATTGATTAGTAACACTTTCCAACTGTACGTAATTGTTGTATCGAATAACTTTTAATATTCTTTGCCTACGTTATCACACAGCAGACAGAAGAACTGAAAAATATACAGATAGTCTAATTGATTTTTAAATTACTCTTAGGCATTTTGGAAACTGTTGAAAAGGTTAACGCAAAAGAAAATGCAGCCATCAGATTATAATTAAAGCTTTTGATCTCTCTGAATATTTTAGTGTAGCCCTGTAAATCAGAAAGTTAATCATATCATATTCTATACAAAACATTATTTTAGAATATCACCAATACATTTCAATACATTTATGATTTTTACAGTAGAAAGATTTTTAAATATAACTTTCAAAAAATTCTGTCCTAAAACGTAATGCATTGGCAGTTTTTTTTCTTTTTGTCCCTGTAAACAAACTAGTTATACAGGACCTATTAATGTCATTTTAAATGGGAAACATTCTATACGGAAAATATTTATAAAAATAACACTCATAGTACACAATGCTTTCGAATGCTTTTGGGTGTCCCTGTACACAAACCAGAAGCGAGATTTACTTCATTTTCAATATGGAACATTCGATAGCAAACTTCAATAAAATATATCAGTTTCGAGAAATTCCATGAATATTTACGGGAGTTAGAGCGCGGGCAGACAGACAGATGGACAGATACACAAACTGAAATCATATTCACACTTTTAAAAACGCTTAATGTCAACGAAAGTACAATTCTAGTAACTTTTTATTAATAGCTCTTAATATAAATGGATATTTTTGTGGCACCCTGTAAATGTAATGCTAATCATGCTATATTCTATGCAAAGCATTTTCTTGTGCATATAAATAACATATTTCAATTTCTTAAAACTTCGTGGAAAGTAAAGTTATTAAAATTTGATTTATAGAAATATCTCTCATAGAACGCAATGCTTTGGAATACTTTTAAGTGTCCCTGTACATAAATCGGTGGTGGTATTTCCTCCATTTTATACAGGAAACATCCAATAGTAAACTTGAATAACATATTTCAATTTCATTGAGATATGTCTACAGTAAAGGTATGAAAATAAGGTTTATAGAAATACCTCTCATAGAACACAATGCTTTGAAATACTTTCGGGTGTCCCTGTACACAAACCAGTAGAGGTATAAACTCCATTTTTAATAGGGAACATCCGATAGTGAACTTGAATAACATATATCAGTTTCAAGAAATTCCATATATATTTAAGGGAGTTAGAGCACGGACATGCAGACAGACAGACGGAATGGCAAATACACAAACCTGAAATCATATTTACACTTAAAAAATGTTAGAAAGTGTTAAAAACGCTTAATGTCAAAGAAAGTACAATTCAAAAATTTTTTATTAATAGCTCTTAATATAAATGGATATTTTTGTGGCACCCTGTAAATCCAATGCTAATCATGGTATATTCTATGCAAAGCATTTTTTTGTGCATATAAATAACATATTTCAATTTCCTAAAACTTCGTGGAAAGTAAAGTTATTAAAATTTGATTTATAGAAATATCTCTTATAGAATGCAATGCTTTGAAATACTTTTGAGTGTTCCTGTACATAAACCGATGGTGGTATTTCCTCCATTTTATACAGGAAACATCCAATAGTGAACTTGAATAACATATTTCAATTTCATTGAGATATGTCTACAGTAAAAATATGAAAATATGGTTTATAGAAATACCTCTCATAGAACACAATACTTTGAAATACTTTTGAGTGTCTCTGTACACAAAACAGTAGAGGTATAAACTCCATTTTCAATAGGGAACGTCCGATAGTGAACTTAAATAACATATTTAAATTTCATTAAGATATGTCTACAGTAAAGGTATGAAAATATGGTTTATAGAAATACCTCTCATAGAACACAATGCTTTGAAATACTTTCGGGTGTCCCTGTACACAAACCAGTAGAGGTATAAACTCCATTTTCAATAGGGAACGTCCGATAGTGAACTTGTATAACATATTTCTATTTCATTAAGATTTTTGTACAGTAAGGGTTTGAAAATATGGTTTATAGAAATGCCTCTCATAGAACACAATGCTTTGAAATACTTTCGGGTGTCCCTGTACACAAACCAGTAGAGGAATAAACTCCATTTTCAATAGGGAACGTCCGATAGTGAACTTGAATAACATATATCAGTTTGAAGAAATTCCATAGATATTTACGGGAGTTAGAGCGCGGACAGACAGACAGACAGACAAACCGAAGTCATAAACACTTTTCAACATTGTTGGAAAGTGTTAAAATCGGTGGGTGATAGGACAAAATAGGCGTCCTATTCGGATTCAGGAAGTCATTTTACATAAGAAGATGCTGAAATGGTCTCAGAGGCAATTTTCATGCGGAACAGTGTAATCTGAAGGTATCTGGAACAAAAACAAAGTTTCAGGGGAAAAAAATTACTTGCTTCCAAACTGCTCATCTTTTGCTTTTAAACTGCAGGTAGTTTGCAGATTTTATGATTTTTGTTCCTTCAGAATATCTGCAGTTTTTTTTTTTTTTTTTTTTTTTTTTTTTCTTAGCAGGGGAATCAAATCCTTAGATGGTTTTATCCAAATTTTTATTTTGAATCAACATACTGGATTTGCTTCTTTCTCAGAGCAACTGAATTTCAACTGTATTTTAACCCGTATAACTTTCCTAATTAATAATATACAGGGAAGCTATAATTAAACTGACAGTACACACAGTATTCTGTGACGAGATCTAATTGCGAGAACGGTGAAAATTGGGGACGAAGGTTTCTACGAAAAAAAAAAAAAAAAAAGTTTCAAAAGTCACCGTTAGGGGAATATATGGCGTTGATTTTCAAAAAAAAAAAAAAAAAAAGAGCATTTGTCGCAATTTAAAATTGATGATTGTGCACTTTTTTTAAATTCTGCTTCTGTCAGTATCTCTTAGTCTGAAATTGGAAACACTGAGCTAATTTGCCCACCCCTTTCCCATTTTTTAAAACTCTCTTTTCTATTTCACAATGCCACATATTCCCCTTATGATCAATTTTGGAACTTTTTTTCCCCCACGGAATCCTTTGTTTCCTTCTTATTTAAACTTTTTACAACATTTAGTGCATTCTAGTAATTAGATTGCACTACAGAACACTGTGAGCGCTGTCAGTTTAATCATGGCCTCCCTGTATGTAAATACATATATATACATACATACAAGGTGAATGTATACATATGTACATACATAAAAATCGAGCACTATATATGTATATATATATATATATATAAGAGAGAGAGAGAGAGAGAGAGAGATCTTTAAATAACAAGAACATAAACTAACCGATGAAAACCTGTTTATCGAATTCAGAAGAAACCTCAAAACGTGTAAATACAACAAAATCCCAAATTCAAAATACAACACTTTTTTAGCGAAGTGTGGTTATATGAGTAAGAGAAAGTAAAAAATAGTTTTTTTAAGTCAATTAGTGCTGCCATCTATTGATTTCAATTGTAAATATTTATTCACTTGAGATGCATATTATTTTCCTATCAATCAGTATCATTTTTATTCACATACCCTTTAATTTTGTTTATTAAAAAAAAGAAAAAGAAAAATAGTTCTTGTAATCCTTTCTTGTAATTCCAGGGGCTCCACGTGATAAAATGTGTCCTGGATGAATATTTTGTTCAATAACTTGCTCCTTCTTTACACAAGTGAACTCTTATTTGGAACGACAGCTTTAGTGCTGCCATCTGTTAATTTTAAGTGTAAATATTTATCAACTTAAGATGTATATAACCTTATTTAAATTTTTAAAACACTCACACAAAAATTAACTTTATTTAATCAGTTGAAAATTTTTATAGATAATTTTTTTTTTTTCATTTAATTTGTATTCCATGCTTCTACATTTTTGAGTGGGACTTTATATATATATATATATATATATATATTAAACTATAATTTCAGTATAATGTAATGGCACTATGACTACTACTATTTAATTTCAATAAAGATAGAGTCGTGCCAGTAGCCGAGAGGTTCTGCTCTTAGAACTGGAAGACGGGAAGTGTTGAATTCGATGCCAAGTCGTGTTCGTCGACCTAACCGTTCGGGTTTTTCCGTAGTTTTCTCTAAAACTCTCGTGAATACAGGATAAGGCCTCTTAGGAAAATTCCCACGCTGGACATCTCCCCTTAGGCAGAGGTAAACAGTTGTCCTTACCCGAACACCAACTCCGAAAAAAAGATAGAAAATAAAACGCATGAAAATAATAGATACATTTCATTATATACATATTTCTAAAATTATGGATTAAAAATTAATAAAATGAGAAATATATCTATAAGAAGAAAGAACTGGTTTCGTGAAACTTTTTGACGTCCGCTTTTTAATGGATCTATATGTGTTATAGTATGAATTAAACATGTTGTTATGTTTAAATTTTTAGAAAATGTCTAAATTTCTATCTATTTCTAATCTGTCTCTGTATCTCTATCTGTTGTTTCTAAGTTGCCAATATTTTGTGGTCACTTCACCTTATATAAAAAAAAAAAAAGAAAGAAAGAAAAAAAGAATAGAACTTATCGAAAGTTTTTATTTGAATAGGCTTTGCAATAAATTAATGCTGACTAAATTTTGATATAAATCGTCCAGCAATTTTCTCCATTTAAATTCCCAGCTATACCGTAATTAGTTCCATTTACAAGAAAGTTATATCTAAATTTCCGTTGTGTATAAGACCAAAAAAACCTTATATGTGAGATGTAAATTAGGAAAATCTAAGCTGATTCCGATAGGCTGCATATCGTTCAACAAGTGATGCTGTTCAGCCATACATTTCATGATGACCCAGAGCCGTACTTTTTATGATGATCCTAAATTCCTGAAGCCGCAACTGGACGCTCTTGTTGACTTAGTCGATTGGAGTTTTCTATAGTTTTCTCCGAAACTCACGTAAATACAAGCTAGGAACCCTTAAAATGACCCCATAGACTTTCAACCAGGCTTAGTACTCATGCGTAGTCGATCGGTCTAAATCCCTACAACACCGTGAGATGTCGGTTTCAATACCAGACAGCGGTCGTTAGTCTAGCCGTTTAAAGTGTTCCGTAGTTTTTTTTTTTTTTCCCGAAACTTGCATAATACGGGAAGGACTTTTTAAAAAGACCCCCACAGATGACACTCTCCCTCAGACCTAGGACCCTAGCACACTCAGTTGCCCTTAACTCTAACAACAATCACTATCCTACACCACCACCATACTATTTTTCTTATATTTAAATATTTGGTTGGGATTTCAGATTGTGCTAGTCGAACAAGCTTTTCGAAGTTTTATGTGGTTTTCTCCGAAACTCAATTAAGTATGGAGTAGGATCCTTAAAAAAAAAAAAAAAAAAAAAAAAAAAACTACAGAGCGCATTTCACACTATTTTAGAAACCACCTATTGAAGAAGCTACCCTTTTAAAAACACCCTCTTTCATTCGACCTTAGTCCATACACCGATAACCACTACACACCTAAATTTAGCACACACTGCACTAAAATTTAAACCATTTATCGTCCCCTCTTTCAAAAAAAAAAAAAAAAAAAAAAAAAAAATGTGGGATATTTTAATTTAAACGTAAGAACATTCTAAAATTTAACCCTTTCAGGAGTAAAAATGCCACCACAGCATCACCTAATTTTAATTTTAAACTGCAATAACTCATCCCGGAAGATTTTTAGCAAAATTTTACTTTTATAACACAGCAGAAAAACTCGTCAATTTCTTTTATTTTTATCTTGTTCGTGTATTCCGGTGGCAATGTAATTTAAATGATCTAAATTACCTTGCGCCGCAAAGGGTTAAATAACAGCTGCAATACATAACTTACATGAATATTTATAAATCAAATTAATAGATGGCAGCACTGAAATGTGAAAAATAAGCTACTGCAATGAAGACATGAAAGTTCAGATTAAGTTTTTCACGTATAAAGAATACGGAATTGAAACAAATAGAAAATTCCTTATTATTTATTACGAAAATAATTTATTGTGAAAAAATGAATAAAGTAAATTACATCTGATAAATAAACAACAGCTTAATGAGTCCTTTTCGAGAATTTTTAAAAATCTATTTCAAATTTATTTTCGTTCGTGGTGACATCTAGCGCTAATTGTTTTCAGTTATCATAGATGCATGGTTCAACCATTAGTTCTTACACGTACTGATTAAAGTTGCCAACTTAGCACCTTTTGGCTACCGAAAAATTTTATTTTATTTTATTTTATTTTATTTTAAATCAGTCAAAATAAAATAAAATAAATTTTTCTATTAAATTTTCCGGCAACCAAAAGGCTACCGGAAAATTTTATTTTATTTTATTTTATCTTAAATCAGTGGGTACTGTTACAATTCACTGATTAAATAAAATAAATTTTTCTATTAAATTTTTCTGGTAGCCAAAAGGCGCTAAGTTGGCAACTATGGTACTGATGAATTATTTTGAAAAGTACCTATATTGAAAATTTACACCCTCTGGGGAGGGAAGTCATGCCCCTACATAAACAAAATTATTTTTCTGGTTGATTATTACTGGTATATACAGGATGTCCCATAAGTCTGTAGACATTTTAAAAATTCATAAGTATTGAAGGAATTGATAGAACTGAACGTGGTTTGCGAAAAAATAATTCTCGTGAAGGTGTTTTTTTTTTTTTTTTTTTTGTAGAGAAAAAAATATAATTATATTTTTTGTCGACGACAGTTAGACAAATAGTAAAATTTTTCACACGAATGTGAAAAAAAATATGCAAATGAAAATCCTATAAATTGCACAATTTTGCGATTAGAACAGTTTATTTCTTTTTTTGACTCCTACTTGTGCATACATGAAGTTTTAATTGTGATGCTGACTTGGTAGATAACGCGTAATTGGTGAAGATGTTTTCCCTCGGGTAAGAACCGCCGACTGAAGCTGTAGTTAGCAATGCTATAACTCGTTTGCAAACTGTAATTTGTGGTGACGACGGACACATATAGAAGAGGATTTATATGCCTGTAAACATATGCATGCGAATAAGTACAGTTTTCTTGAAAATGTGTGATCTGGTCACGCACAGCCCCCTCTATCGACAAATAGCTTAATTATTATTTTTCTTTACCAAAGAAAAAAAAAAATTCCCCTTCACGAGAATATCTTTTTCGCAAACCGCGTTCAATTCTACCAATTCATTCAATACTTATGAATTTTTAAAATGTCTACAGACTTATGGGACATCCTGTATATATATATATATTACTTTTTTAAGTTAAAAATAATTCCCATTATCCACATTTATATGAAGTTTTATTCTATGCTGCCATATAGAAAAAAATTTGGAGTGACTCCACTTGACTTTCCGAACATTGAGTAATTAACAGTTTTGTAATAAAGTAAAGAAAGAGGAGTTGTTAAACACACAAAAGAGAGAAAACCATAATAGAGTGTTTGACTATTTTTCTCCATATATCACACGATGTTTTGTATAACGCTACTGAACTTTGAGCCCATAGATCCTAATGATAAATAATTTTTCGTTGTGTCCCTGAAAAAACCTATAAATTCAAGATTCACCAAAATGCTTATATTTAGTGCAAAAATGATTTATAATATTCATATAAATTTTCAGCTCAATTGAATAAGGCGTTTAGATGCTATCGTACTTTTAAAAATTTGGTCCCATAGGTCATAATGATAAAGAATTTTTCTTTGTGTCCCTGTAAAAAAAATCGTAAGTGCTAAATTCACCAAAATCTATACAGTTCGTGCAACTGAGACCTATAACATGTGTACAAATTTTTTGCTCAGATTGATAATGCGTCTAGACGCTGTCGCACTTTTAAAAATTTAGCCCCATAGGCCATAATGATAAAGAATTTTTCCTGGTGTCCCTGTAAAAAAACTATAAGTTCTAGATTCACCAAAATCAATAGGGTTCATACTATGGTGACTTACAATATACGTACCAACCTTCAGATTATTCGAACAAAGCGTTTAGACGCTAGCGTGTTCACTCACAGACATACACACATACATACATCATCGTAAAAATAGTGAAAACTGACTCATTGGACCTCGAAACGTATAGAAACATCGAAATCTCAAATTCAGATTTTTGACATGATTACAATACTTTCCTCACTATAGTGTTCGGAAAGTAAATTATGGAAAAAAAAGGGATCTAACGTAACCGGTTTTTGATGATTGATCTCCTATTGCAATCAGTACCAATTTAAGTTAAGCTTCAATTAAGTCTCGAGTTTGGTTAAATTCCATTGATCGGTATGAGTGACCGAGAGAATCTATATTCTCGAATCTGGCAGACAGAAAGTGCCAAGTTTGAACCCAGGTCACTCTCGTCAGCCTAGCCATTCGTCGTTTTTCCTGGTTTTCTTTGATAATACTGGCTAGGACCTCTATAAAGGACCCCCGCGGAGGGCAATCCGCCCACACCCAGGACCCTTGGAGCAGTTCTGCGCTCAAAGCTTGCAGATGGGAAGTGCCGTGTTCGATCCCAAGTCGCGCTCATCGACCTTGCTGTTCGGAGTGTTCCGTGGTTTTCTCCGAAACTCGCGTAAATACGGGCTTAGACCTCTTAGAAAAAACCCCATGGAGGAAATTCCACCTTTAGGCCTACATCCCGCGACAAAAACATAGGTACAAAGGGTTTTTTCTTTGATTTTTCATAAAATAACATTATCTAAATTGTGCTTATCATTTATTATTATCATAAAATAACACTATTTCCAGACTAATTTTTTTTAAAGACTAATTTAGAAAAATTTTAAGACTAAAATTTTTCTTATTTAAGACTACACACCGCGACAAAAAGATAGGAACAAAGTTTTTTTTTTTTTTTTTTTTTTTTTTTTTTGAATATGATTATTTTGAAGGCCACGCACGCTGCTTAGAAGTGCGTTATGTTTACCGTGTTTCAATAAAATCCATTAAAATGCTTTAATCTGTAATAAATAAAAATTAAGTAAATTTTAAATAAATTTTCAATAATTACTTAAAACTATGTAAATCGCTTAGTTTTATATAATATTTTACACTATCAGCCACCGATGGTTGACGTGGCTTTATATCACATTTTACACTGCCAGCCACCGGTTGACACGGTGGTTGGCACGGACTAAACGGAAAGTTCAGTGTCAGTCAACGTGTTAAAACCCTACAACCAACAAAGGACCCTCGAGTAATCAATCGATCTTAATTCTTATATCACCACCACCACAATTCATTGGTGTATAAGATACATGGCTCACAAAATTTTCGACACACACAGGCAGATGTTTTCTAGAAATAGTCAAATAGCACCCAGAGCTTCTCAAAATGTGTAAATTTCTCAGGAACTGGAAGTCGAAAATTTTTCCAATTCCAACACTTATATATATATATATACAGAAGAAAGGGAGGGGGGGGGGGAGAAATGATCACTTTTCGTATAGAATATGTTGCTAATGCGAGTTAATAAAAAATATCTCTCACAGTTTTTTTTTTTTTTTTTAAGGACTGAGGGCCTATTAGTCTCAATCTAGGATTTTTGCGTTGTCATTTTTCGATAGTTGGACATTTATCGAAATCTAAAATTTATCGAAAATATAATTGAATAATTTGAAAGCGATGTTATAACTTGAAAAAGAAAAAAAAAAAAAAAAAAAGCTTTACAAACGATATCGAAAAAGTTTTTTTTTTTTTTTTTTTTTTTAATAATTTTGAATTAGGAAATAAAAAGTGCAGGAGCAATATGAAATAAAAATAAGTAAAAATTAATGATTAATAAGAATTTAATGATTTAATTTTTATGTAAAACATGATCGCGTGCTATCTTAAAAAGTAGATGTAAAATTTTTTGGCAACAATTATAAATTAAAATAAATAATTTAATGAAAGTTTAGAAGTTAGAATTTTTAATTTTATTTATTATTTTTTTTTTTTTCGTGCAAAGAAAGGAAAGTTAATTTTAAATATTTGTTTATTTATTTATTTTAATTATATGAATTTTTCTGTTACAATAATATGCTTCTCGTAATTTTCTTTGACATCTTCTCCTCTACAATTAAAATTCTCTTAAAATAATAAAATAAACACAGTGTCAATAAATAATTGAGTTCTGAAAAATTATGATTTATTTACTCTTATTATTATTGTTGTGTCAATAAATAATTGAGTTCTGAAAAATTATGATTTATTTACTCTTATTATTTATTTATTTATTTATTTATTTATTTTTATTGTGTGTGTGTTTTCACCAAATTTCAAGTGGAAATACATCTACAAATTCACATATAAAAAAAAAGTAAAAATAATAAAATCAAAATTACACTGGTAAAATTTTTAAAATACTATTTTATGATAAACCTATGGATTTGTATTAAGATATAAAAATTTGAATAGGAATTTTGAAAAAAAGACACAGAGCTCGATGCGAGAGAAAATACTCTTAATTAATCCAAAAAAAAATAAAATTTTTAATTGTGTAGCACGATCACATATATATAACGCAGTAATATATATATATAACAATATGAAAAACTACACTAAGAGACAAAAATAAATCTATACATATAATAAAATAAGATGTTTGTGTGTGTGTGTGTGTGTCATTGTGTATGTATTTCCAGAGCTTTTTAAGATAACGGCTGATGGCTGAGCTACAAAAATTTGCATGGTGGTTCGTTTCGTAATGACCTCTCCTGATGCACCTCGAAGCCCGATTTTCGAATTTTGTTTTAGTTTTCTTTTAATTAATTAAAATGTTAAAATAAAAACCTTCTAATTACTGATAAATTGGCCATTTAATTTTAATCCTTAATTTAATTGTTGCCAAAAAAAATTATTATTTTTTGGACAGGGAAAAAAAAAAAAAAAAAAAAAAAAAAAAAAAAAAACGTGAACAATAAAAATTACATTTATTTAAAATATTTAATTTTATTTGCCAAAAAAAATTATCATTATTTTTTCGACAGGAGAAAAAAAAAAAAAAAAAAAAAAAACGTGAACAATAAAAATTACATTTATTTAAAATGAGGAAAGTAAATTAAAAAAATTAGAAATATCAGTCGTATCGTTACAAATAAGATACCAAATGAAAGATGCAATTTTTGTGAATCCAACGGGTTATGCAGCTTATCGATCGGACAATTAGATTTTTTAAAATTAATTAATGTATGTATTTTAGGTGGCAACAGAAGGAGATTGTATGGAAACCGTTTGGAAATTTTTTTTAAATGTGCTACTAATTAAGTCACATGTTTTTTTTTAAGTGGGATTAAAAATTGCAGTTTTGAATTTTTTTTTTTTAATTTTCTTTCACAAACACAAACATATAGTATACAGCCTGTACAACACTAGACCAAATTGAAGTTCAAATTTCATCAATATTTAAATAAATAAATGAAAATAAAAATATGTTTAATGGGAAATATATATAACCATTAAAAGTTTAGTTGTCTAAAATATGGCAGAAATAGCGCTCATAACATATTGTTACAAGGTATTAAGTCTTATTTTTACAAGGGATTAAATCTAAAATGGTGACAAAAATTCAAAAGTCGCCATATTAAGACGGTACTATGATCATGCTTACAAACCATGAATTATATATAACCACAAAAAATTAATTGTCTCATGCAACAGACGTAGCCGGTCATAGCATATTATAATATTTAGCGTGAAATTGTTATCATTTTTATGGTTGATCGGGGATAAACAAAATAAACATAGGAAATAACGTAAAAGCAAATATCATGTGCACCACGTATAGTGTTGTTCATATGTAACTGGGATTCAAATATAAAGGGGATACTTCATTTTTTTCGATACTATCTATTTCGAAACTGTTATCTAATAAGGACTTAATAGAAGCCTATTGGTAAACCATTGTCTCAGGTAATAGGGACAAGCGCCCGAGTTTTAGCGGATGACCAAATCGCTACCGAAGGCAGCAAGGATCCGAAGCGAGCTTTTGAGCAATTTTAGTATTTTATTTTATTTTTATAAAGCTATATAGAAAAGAGTTTCCTTTAAATTTAGTGACCAGCGAAGCGGGCAAAGCCTGCTAGTAAATAACAAAAAAAGGCAGCACTTTGGTACTTTTAGTTATTTATTTTAAATTACCAATTTTAAAATTTAAATGTAGGGATATAACAGACAGTGGTTTTGCTGTATATCGAACATCTGAAACACTAATGTCTACCAGACACAGATATGCGGTAACCGGCTAAATCACAAACCGTTTCATCCCTTTTTTTTTTTTTTTTTTCTCCCAATTCCTACCATTAGTTCACTCTCTCTATATATATATCTTGTACAAATCTTGCAATCGATTTTTAATTAACCTCCCAACTAGCTTGAAATTTGAAACTTTCAGGATTGCTCAGAACACGGTGACAACACAATACTTCGAAGTACAATTTTCGAATTTTTGTTAGTTTTCTTACAATTAATTAAAATATGAAAATAATAACATCCTAATAGCGTTAATATAGCCATTAAAATATTAGCTATAATTTAATTGTTGCCCCCCCCCCCCCCAAAAAAAAAAAAAAAAAAAAAAAAAAATACGAGTTCATTTTTGTTTCGACATAAAAATAAATACATTTAATTAAACGTGAATATTAAAAAACTATAAAAAGTTAAATTATGCATTTCACAAAAAATTGACGTCATTGTCACTTTAAATTTTTTATGCACATCGATAAGAGCTCTATGATTCATCTGAAAGTTTAAAACATGCTATATAAAAAACATTTTTTTTTTTATCTTATAACTATTTTTCTTTCATTTTGCACGCGCGTCCTAATTCAAAATTATTTTAAAAAAAAAACTTTTTCGATAGTTTTTGTAAGTAGGAATTGACTTAAAAAATTTTTCTTTTATATTACTTGTTAAATGATTAAATTGAACGTTTTTCAAAGGAAAAATAAAAATTATCAAAGTGCGGCTTTCTTTTATTTTTTATTTATTTATTTTCTTAATGTTAAGTACTTATCTGTTACTTATTGTATTTCACAATAAATTGCCAAATTTTAATACAGCTAATAAAGTATTGATCTGAAATTGTATTTAGTAAATTATTTACAATCCGCAATTTTTAGTGCTGCCATCTACTGATCTTCAATGTAAACATCTTCAAGAATAGGTATAGGTAATGAGAGAGAGTGAAAATATGAGAATCCTAGGCCTGGGTGAAGTACCTCGACCTTGAGGGTCTTTCTGAGGGATCCTAGCCAGTATTTTCGTGAGTTTTGGAGGAAACCATGGAAATCTTCGAATGACTAGGCTGACAATCACGAACTGGAATCGAACCCAACACTTCCAGTTTACCAGTTTCGAGAGCAGAATCTTCAGGCCATGCATGAGACTATTTATCAACTGAAAAATATTCCTGATTTAGGATATAGAAAATAAATTTATTTATCCCAAGAAAATTGTTAGGTTTAAAATAATTCTACTTTCTCTTACCCATACATGATAGAGGAAGTATTGTTACTTGGTTGAATTTTCGAAATTGAGATTTTTGATATATTTACACATTTTGGGGTTTCCTGAACCCGAAAAAATCAAATTTTAAGCAGTTTATCTGTGTGTCTGTTATTAGCATAATTTAAGAACAAATAATAATTGGATATCCAAAGTCCATATTTTAAATCTGTATCATATATACTGGATGCTTGAAACTTTTTACTGAAATTAAACCAATAAGTTGGGTACAGTAATGTACACGACGTAATATATAAATATATTACGTTTATATAACAGTGCGCTTACATTCTTTATATGCACAAAAGCGTATTTTATACAAAATTCGGAAATATTTGTCCTTCGTTTACAAGCCCATACAAAAGTATTCTGATATATTAGTGGCTGGAAGTGCGTATCAAATTGTGTCAAGCAACATTTTTTTTTCTTCTGATAAATTCATTGTTTGGTACATATTATTTGGTATATAGATCAAAAGTTTCATCATTGGCAGGTGCATATACCAATACACAAAATTGTAAAGCATGGTACCTAATCTAGGTGAAATATAAACCAGAAAATATGAATTCAGATGTTATACATAAAATAAATGAAAAATGAAATGATTCATAAAATACATTCCAAAATAGCAGGAATTTTGTCGATTTGTGCTAAAAAGAAATTGTAAATTCTAGGTATTAGTGGCAAAATAATCACATTTTATGCAATTGCCAGAGAAAAAATTGCACATTTTTGTAGCTACATTAAATGCAATTAAATTTTGAAAATGCTGAACAGAGACAAAATGATTCTACAATTTCAGAACACATTGCAAAAATATTGCATATTTCAGAAGATAAATGTATATAAATGCAGGACTTTCGTAAATCTGTGGTGAAATACTAAAGAAGTTATGAAACAGGGAAGAAAAATCATGCGGTATGCATTCATTATTAACACAATCTTGAATGTTCTTTGCCTAAAAAGGTTTAAAAATGTTTCTCTTTAAATGCAATGCACAGGCATTTTTTGGGTGTCCCTGTACACAATCCAGTTGTACAGGACCTGATAATTTCATTTTAAATAGAGAACTTGAAGAGTTAAATTCGATAGAGATAATTAACATGAATAACATATTGTTGCATACTCGGGATTCGTGAGTTGTCTGAGAATGAGAGGTGAATCATGCAGAGGGTTAAAAGTTTTATTTAAAGAATAGTCAGTTCTATAAACCAAGTATCAACTTCAGTTTCACCAGAAAACGCAATTTAAATAACAGCTGACAACATCAGATTCACAGTATAAACTGTAGCATAGCATTAACACACAGCAATGGGCTGCAGAAAACAATGACAAGAGACCAATCAGTAGCACTTTGGCGTACGGCTTTTAGTGAGAAACCGACTGACTTGGCTCTGATGCAATTAGTTATAAAAAAAATCAGCCTTCCACTCCATAATTTTTAGAAATGCAATTACTTACGTATCTGCATAGACAGTAGAGAATGTTCTAGTAACTTCGGTTCTATTCGAGTTAGGTACAGCTTAGATATTTGGTATATAGAGAATAAGGATTTTTTTTACCAAGGTCACCAAAAAGTCGCCAAGGAGCGGAAAAATCGCCGAATTTGGCGCCAATGACAAATGATGAAGCCAAAAAAACACTGCCTTGAAGAAGCACAAAAAAGCACTTGGTGTTGAAAAAAAAGCACAATTTTCATTGACTATGGGAAAAATATTTTTAGGGATCTGCCTAGAATAAATTTGGATTTTTACAAAAATCAGATAGCTTTAAAATCTCTTCAAAATTTCTAGAATCAGTTTCAAAATTTACAAAAAACTTCGAGTAACTTTAAATTTTCACGTCGATTAGATTGTCCTCTGTGAGAAAGTTTCTAAAAATAGGGATCCTATTCTGTGTTCATGCGTGTATCACAAAAAACAAAAAAAAAAAAAAAAAAAAAAGTGGCCACCACATGACTTTCTTCTATATTTTCCTATACAAATTCCCTCAGTAAAAATAATTTATTAAAATTATTATTTAAAAAAATTATCTTCCATGATAATGGAGACGATTTCCATATTAGAGAAGTAGTATTATACAAAATATCCAAAAGAAATCAATTTTATTTTCAATATAATATTTTTTTTTTTTTTTTTTTTGTTAAAAATGAAAAAAATCAATAACTTTATTTTAAATTATCATAGATCGATGGTTCAACCATTCGTTTTAAAGGCATTGAAAGGTACCCATCATGAAAATTTACTCTCCTCAAGGAGGGATTCTCCCCCCCCCCCCCCCCCAGGGGTGGAGGCGAGGCTCCTACAAACACATTGTTTTTCCCAGTTGACTATCTTTGTTACAAATAATTCTTTTAAATTTCACGATTATTAAAAAATAACTCTATGCACATTTATACAAAATTTCATTCTACCCACCATGTTAAAAATTTAGAAAAAGCGGGATGGCAACACAACCTATAAGACAAATTTTACCAAAAGTTGATAGGCACTAATTTATGTCAATGTGTAACTACACACATTTGTATGAAATTTTGTACAGTAGTATCTGAGATACAGTTGCCACAAAATTTTGTCACACACACACAGACACACAAGTTCTGAATGGTTAAGCTGACAAGTGCAATCTGGGTTCAATCACGGCACCACTTTTGAGCTAAAATTCAGAATGGTATATTTTTATTTGATGAATAACCAGTATGTTGCGTGGCAATTATAAGACATTCTTCTATATCATTCTATGTAATCGGAGCCTGATTAGCAAATTTTTGTGACCAGAACACTTTAAATTTCCGTGCCCTCTTAGAAGATCCACCCCCCCCCCCCCCCAAAAAAAAAAAAAAAAAAAAAAAAAAAAAGGAAAAAAAATACAGTTTCTAACATACAATTTTTAGCAGGCAAAAAAGCAGACCGAAAAATTTTATTTGGTCAAAAATTAATCTGTATCTGTTTTGGAATCTAAACACAAATTTTAATAAAAAATATTTTACATATGCAGTTAGATGCAATTTCAACCAATAAATGTTGAAATATATCCATCTGAATTAAATCAGTTATTTTGCACATCTATGTCACATACCAAATTTGATGCAATTATATGCCATAAAAGCTGGGATATAATTTTCCTGTAAACTAGGTTAATTTAGAGCCACGTGCCGACCCTAGAGCATATACTCCACTAGAGAGTGCATCTATCATCGAAGGAAGTAACCAACATAAAAATCATGTGACGAATGCTTTTCGAATTTTGACCAATCAAGATCATTGTCATTCCCCTTGACCTAATTTTGGGTAAAAGGCATCAAAGATTTTCCGCTGTGCCATCCAATTGCAAACAGATTTGCCGTTTCATTTGTCACTTGACCTATCAAAATCACTTCCAATCTTGGTTACCCTTTCGACAAGAAACTTTAGTATTGAGTGCACACTTTAGTCATATATATGCTGTACGGTAGGCATCCAAATTGAAAGAACATAGTTTTTCAGCATGGCCATCCTGCACAACAAGTTTTTTGTAGTTACACACTATCTATAAGAACAACACATACAACCTTCACTGAATAATAACAAATTATAGCATCTGTTGATCAATTATAACTCAAAAACCAATTAGTATATAATTGTCAATTTCAGCCAAGGTGTAACCAAATATAAAGTTTTGTTGAATCCCATTCATTGGTTTGTGATATAGAGCCTCCACAAACTTTTGATAACATACAGACATTTTCTAAAAATGGTCAAATCCTGTTCAGGACATCTCAAAACATGTAACTCCATCAAAAACCAGAGATAAAAAAATTTCCCAAATCTAATACATTTTCTTATATATGGAAGAAAGTAAAAATTATCTGTAGGACTGGATTATTTATCAATATATCCCCAAGTATCAATATATTTTAACATCGTGATAACGATATTTAAGATCTTGCTCTGCCGATACATATATCCCTCTATCGATATTTCTTAGTGCGCACTGCGCGATCGATCGATATGCTGATAAACAACGTTGAACGCCAATCTTACAATACCCTCTTCAAAATCTGCTTCCCTGCTAGCATGAATCACCATGACAACGAACAAACCCCAAACAAAAAGAGCACCGAATAGCTTACACTAATAGCCCTTTTTTTCCTCCTATTACTCACTGACTAATGTAGAAAAACATAACCCCAAACGATCACTCTCTTTTATTAAGAAAACTAAGTTACCACAATGTATCTACTTCCTTTATCTTTATTCGTGCGATCTATCAAATCGAAAATATCACTGCCCAAAAAGTCTAAATTATATTCAACAAGAAAATTAAGTTATCACAATAAATATATTGACTTCCCACTCCGCATTCGTGCATTTCCCCGGTCCTAAACGATAATATCAAAGAACTTATACTACCAATAGTATGATTATGATGAATGAAAACAATATCTTTTGTCTTAGTCCATTTCCTGATATTGATTTATTGATACTGGTATACTTCAAAGTATTGATATTTACTGGTCAGTAACATAATATCCAAGCTTCAACATGTGTTTATCAAATATCATCAAAGCCGAATTGCAGTATTTCAGATACTGGTATCCACTAGAACTTTGATTGCAAGAGTAATAAGCTTGTCTGCCTGATATTCACTCATTGATATGGATATCTTTTCTCAATGTAGTATTGCAGTTTACATGAAAAAATAATTTCAAATATTGAATATAAAATGAATGCTCGCAGCCACATCAGTTGTTCGAAATATTGTCAAATGGTATTTAAAAAAAAAAAAAAAAAAAAAATGCAAATATGGAAATATTTAGGATGTCCCATAGATGAAAATAACAATTTCTGAACATATTTCGATCCATAATTTTTAATTGTATGCAGCATCATAGAATGTAAGTTTGTTTGTATATATAAGTTTACCTTCTATCATTATTATTATTAAATATTTTTAAAAACTTAGTTCTTTATTAAGTTAGTATATTTTTATCTTCACCTTCAGTAATTTTACAGTGAGAGTTTTTATCAATTAGTAATGTAATAATTGTGTATTTCGGCAACCGACAGCAAAAATACCACATATTTCGGGTATCTTCTTTAAAAGGAGAAAAAATGCGAATTTAATTGATTAATGGCATATTTATATCTAAAAGTGACTACCAAAGGTGCAAAGGTGGTTATAACTTTTATGGCTCTGATAGATAGTGGTTACTATTCATATTTGCTAGTCTAGAGCATTATCCTACACAATATATATATATATATATATAGATTTTATCGTTACATTGATGATATAATTGTATTTTATCTCAACAAGAACTCACAAAATGGCTTTTCCTTCAATTATCCACCTAATTTAAAGCTAACTCAAAATACTATGACTAATCAATCTATTAACTTTTTAGATCTCAAAATAATCATCGATGGTAATAAACTTTACACAGATATCTATGACAAACGGCAAGATTTTTGTTTTAATGTAAACTTATTTACACATTTTAATTCATGTCTGCATCTTTCGGTATTTAGAAACATCATCATTAACCATTTATTTCGAATTAATAATTTATGCTCTGCAAAGTTTAAAAACAAGAATATTAATAAACTGATCACAGCCACTGCTAAAATGGGTTTTCCTAAAAACTTTGTATTTTCTATTTTATATCCTTAACTATGTCTCTGTCAGTACAAAAAAAAAAAAAAAAAAAAAGCTGTGTACACTCTTGTGTATATCAACAAAAAAATTATAAAACAATAAAAGACAATAAAAAAGGTGGCGGTTGGGTGGGCAGATGTTTGATTACGGAGGTGGGGTGGTGTTGTAAGGCTGGATGGTTGGGTGGGTTTGTGAAATTAAATTAAAAAAAAAAAAAAAAAAAGTAGAAGGCTTGTTGCATTTGCTTTGTATTACTATGCAAACTTTCATTTTCCGTTAAAATTTCAGTTTTTTCCTTTTTGAGTTGTCAACTATATTTAATGTTCTAATTATACTGTTAAACACAATGTGATCAATCGGTGAATTTCATTGTGGCTTCATGGTTTCATTGTTGTTCATCTGCTTTGAAATATGCATTTTTAAATCCATATGGTTCCTGTTCTGGTTGTGGCAGGCTGGGGGAGTGTTGCCGGCATAAAACTAGTGTAACCCCACAGGCAAGTCACAAGTCTTGCCGCCTGCCTCCTTCTTCCTACCTTGTGTTTCTTAGGTTGTTTTTTCATTAATTTTGATAAGTTTATGGTTTTAAGTTAACCTTTTCCTTACGGGCGGGATTGCGGTAATCCCACCCGTAAGGAAAAGGTTAAGATTTGTTGTTTTACTTTATTGATTCGTTTGTTTTGCAGGCTGTTAATTAATAGATCTGGTTTCTTTACATTAGTGTATTTCATCCACTGATGTTTTTTTTTTTTTTTTTTTTTTTTTTATCTTATTGGCCATTGGTGTTTCAGTGATCTTCTATCTGTTGCTTGGCTTCTACTATGCTTAATAGATCATCTTTATTATATATATATATATATATATATTCTAAATTTAATTTCTATTGATGTTTAGTTAGCTAATTGTTTTTCTGGAAATAAATAAGCAAGTTGATTTTTCTTTTGTTCCCCTTTATTTTTGTCCCCTTTGTAAATAAACACGTAAAATTATTTTAACAAAGATCAGATGGATTAACTCTGCACGAAATATTAGAAATTCATTGTACTATTAGACAAATTGTTCAAGTAATGAAAGTGCTACAATTGTCCCAATTTGTCTACTAATAATTATATAGAAATACTTATAAAACCATATATATATATATATAAATCTCTGGTTGTATTATAAAATACTTACCTATATAAAAATATATTTTTACTTTCTTCTATATAAATATATAAGAAGAAAGTATTGAGTTCATGAAATATTTTCTAACTCTAGTTTTCAACGGATTTACGTGTTTTGAGATGTTCTGTCTGTCTGTGTATGTGTATCACAGATATTCTAAACGTTGTCTCATGAAACAATGAATAAAATGTAACCAAACTTGGTATTTAGTTGAACCCAGACCTAAACTGGGGCTATTTACATGTGTGGATCAATCGCTCAACAGGTGGCGCTATGATTCCATTTTCTCTAAATTTTTAATATGGCAATGTAGGACAAAATTTCGCATAAATGTACAAAATGAGTTATTTTTAATGTACGGTTGTAAAACCAATAAGAATTATTGATAATAGTAGTAGTAAACTAGGGGAAAAAAGTGTGTGCAAGTAGGAACATCGTTCCCCTGGGAAGGATGTAAGTTTTCAATAAGGGTATCTTCCGTAAGAGTTTGTTAATTCTTTAACGTTCACTGCATAATTTATTTTAAAAATTACTAAACAAATTTAAAAAATGGCTTTTAGACACATAGCTGATCATAAATATTTAAAAAATAAAATATTAGTATTTTTCCTTTTTGAAAAATTTTTGGTTTGAAACATCTATAAGTTAACCTTATTATATTCAAATAATATTTAATTTAATAAATAAAACGCTTTGTAAGTAAACATTATCAACTAAAAAAACTCCTAAAAGTTGTTTCAGGTGAAAATAATAGTGCAGCTCTTCATTAAATGGTAAAAAGTAGACATGAGTGCATCATCAAACCAGCAATTCGCACTCCCGCACACTAAGAAACTTCAAGTGACTTATGCATTAACTTCCTTTGAAGCATTATTCGTTAAATTTTGGAATAGTGCTGCTATCTACCGAACAGAAAAGGAACAAAAGTTTAAACCAAGGGGGAAATGTTAAAAAATTGCTGCATAAAAATTGTAAATTATGTCAAATGTTTGATTTCGCTGAGAAACCAATGAACGTTAACACTAGAACGCCCGCTACATTTTTCCCCCTAGAACGCCCGCCGGAGTCGTTTCGACTCCTGCCAATTTTAGATGGATTAATAATATGCAAACGCACAGATATAAGTAAATAATTAAACTAGAGTATTTCAGCATATATTTAACAGCATTTTCATTTTTACAAATAAGAGAAAAATATTTAAATGTACAATTTTAAGAATTTCGATTAGAAATATTATCCAATAAAATCAAATAGTGACAGAATAATTTTGCATATATTGTTCTGGATACAGGCTGTGGAAGTATATTCAGTCTTACCTAAACATTTTCCACAAACCATTTTCCCGCATAATATACAATCTTTGAAAATCATGTTTCCTTTACATAGTTTTATTTCACATTTCCGTCTCTTGGGGGCCTGTTTCTAGTTGCTGTACCATGGAATGCTTTCTCTTTTTTTCAGTTTTAGCAGATATGTACTTTTTACGTAACTCGTCTGCTAGTAATTGAATAAACGCTTGTCTGCTGAGCTTTGTTTCTCCAGTAATATCTTTGTAAATGATCCAAGACATTATTGCAGCTAAATCTAAGATATTATAAAGTATATGCATAGGCCACCTTCTTGAGGAAACTTTTACAGAGTATTTCCTGGCCATCTGATCAATAATGTTCATATCACATTTTGTTTCATTGTAATATCTAACGGTTACAGGTGTCTCCATTTCGTTCTTTTCAGTATCAACGGACGGGTAGAGAGTGCTCAGAATAATAATGTTTTTCTTTCTCTTGCCTTGGTACACTGTAAGAGTAGTACCCGTTTCTTCATGTTTTAGAATTTTTGTTTCATATAACTTATTCTGAAAATTATTCATTGATTTTGGAATTTTTCTCCTGGCTCTGCTTACAGTCCCTACTGTACTAAGCTTGTTCTTTTCTTCTGCAGTGTTTTAGCCAAAAGTAGAGAAGTGAAAAAATTATCAACTGTCACATTTATTCCTCTGTTTAGAAAGGGTTGCATCAATCGCATCACTACATATTCTGATAAACTTTGGTCTGAGGCCGTTCTTAACTTTTACCTAAATAAGGGAAAGCATTCAGCAAATATTTTGTTTTAAGATCTACAGCAAGCCAAAATTTCTCTCCATATTTATCTGGTTTGGAAGGTATTAATTGCGTAAAAGGACAACGAGTTCACTTGGAAATAACTGTTTATCTATTGTTATATTTTCCCCAGGATTGAAGCAGGCAATACAGTTTTCAACAAATCTGTTCCATATTTCGGATATCATTCCAAACTTTTTTTTTTCAATCAAGTAGATCTGGTAGCTTTCACATCAAATCTAAAAAACTGTAGAATTTCCGAAAACCTATTTCTACCCAGAGTTTCAATGCAAAATTTCAAGCTCCATGAATTAGACCAAAAGGAATGTATATCAATGTCTTTTGCACCACGTACGCCTCGAGCATATAAAATTCCAATGAATGCTTGATGTTTATCTATCGTAACTCTCCAATTATCAGATTGAAGAACACCTTTTGCCTCTGTCTTAGTGCATTCTTTTATTTGTTGCTAAATTTTTTTTGTCTATAAATAATGACCAAGCGCTCAAAACACTTTTAGCTTTTACGATTTTTTTGGCATAAGTAGTTGGACCACGTACTTTACTCATCGCATTTTGCTTCGAATATCTTCCAGGAGGATTCGTATTTGCATGCATTATATTCCACTATGTACCATCAAGAGCAATGTGAAATTCCCCTTCATTAGATTCATCATTTGGTGCGCCACCTTCTTCAATTATATCAAAATCTGACGAAATATTATTTTCATATATAATTTCTTCCTTTTCATCATCATTTTCGGATAAATCGCCGTCATCAGATTCATTTTCTGAAAGCTCTCGTAAAAGCGCAGTTATGTCTTCTGGTGTAAGACCTTTTTTACGCGACATATTAAAATATTTTCTTTTTATTATAAAGAACATAATTTTTCAGCAAAAAGAAAAACAGACTGACATGATTTCAAACGAAACGCAGATCAAATAGCTGAATGAATGTATTTTGCAAGAAGCAGGCAATCTTTCCAGCAGGTGCACAGAACTAACCATTTTTATCCAACAAAGGGATGGAAAGAAGGAAGGGACATGAAAAAACACTCTTTTTCTATAACAGAGACAAAGAATGTAGATCCCAAGGTCATGAATCGTGAAAATATTATTTTGGTTTTTTTGGAGTCGATTCGACTCAGACGGGCGTTCTAGAGGTATTTGCTTATAACTAATTAACAAAATATACAAATAAATTAGAATTTTCGGAGTAAACAGACATTAACAAAATAATAAAAGTCACGGAAGGAAAGTAAGTAAAATTAAAATTTCAGAGAGATACCAGTGTTTAAATAGCACTTGGAGTCGAAAGGACACCGTCGGGCGTTCTAGTGTTAAAAGGTTAATACGTTTAAAACGAATGGTTGAACCATAGATCGGTAATAATTTAACCCGTTAGTAGTCGCTAGTTGGCCAATTTGCCGCCCGTTCTTCAGTGTTTCCAGATTTTTTTATTCAATAGCCACCAAAAATTTTTAGAAGTAGCATTTGATATACATAAAACGTGAATAAAATCGAAGGAACGTCGATCACATCACTTCTTAAAATTATTGGTGAGAGTTAAATAAAAAGTGCGCAATTTGTAATAGGTGGCGCTGTTTCTAGCGACTACTAACGGGTTAAAACAAAGTTATCAATTTTTATTAATTTATTTATGTTTCCTTTTTAACGAAAACTGTTGTTGGCACATAATTTACTTTCTTTCTGCATTTAGTATTTCCCAGAGATGGTTTCGCATGTGCAAGGCTAATTCTTGACTAAAATTGATTTCAAGTATATTATTCACATGTACATAATAGTAATAATATTTTTATGACAAAAAAAAAAAAAAGTTTAAAGACTTGGTTGCAATAATAAACCTAAAGGTAAGAGAAAAAAAATCCCTTTTCGGCAAGCTTAAAGGCAAAGGTAGATTCCTTTCTGTTAATATTACAAAAGTAAAGAAATATTACATATGCATTAACACATACTTAGCCAATAGCTGTGTTCCCACACATTGCATTATTTACATCGCTATTCTGTTTTCAAGAAATTTAATTTTCAACTACAAAAGGGTTTTATTCCTTCTACTTAAAATTTTAGGCAAGATTTATAGGTCAGTAAATGTTTAAATTTTTTAAAATCCAAGCTCATAATCATTCAACAAATAGCAGCAATAAAGATATACAATCACAGCAATGGTGAATCCGGGAGGGGGCTATTGGCGATGAAATTCGTTATTTGGCACAAAATTTGGCAAGCTTGTCGATGGAGAATGACAGCTTTGGCGTCATATTTTCTTCCCATGCAAAAACCTCATATCTCTTCACAGACCAATATCTTGTTTCCACAAGGAAGCTGTAACGTATTACTCTCAATTTCAATCATAAATTTTAAATTCTTGCCTAAACTAGTATTCTAAACGAACTATTCACCACAAACAATATTTTTATTAAGACTAACGTAACAGCCTCCTAAACTAGATGCCTTCCGCGTGGCTCAGAAACTTTGCAACAGTTCAAGCGGTAGACAGTGACATCTGGTACAGATTTCACGACTTTTTTATTCAAATGCCACCAATAATTTTAAGAAGCGATATATGATATGTATAATCAATGTTTCTTTGATTATATTAGCTTTTTATGCATATCAAATTCTACTTTTAAAAATTTTTGGTGGCTGTTGAATAAAAAAGTCGCACAATCTGTACCAGGTGGGGCTGTCTACCTTTTGAACTGTTGCCAAGTTTTCGAGCCACACAGGAGGCATCTAGTTCAGGAGGCTATGCTAACGTACTATTATTTTAATTTTATATTTTCAGTTATCTTTTATATTATCGTTTGCACGTGACATAAGCATCAGATTATAAACTTAAGTAATTAAAGCTACAGCATAAGCTATTTTAAAAAAAATTTAAAACTGAAATTCTTAATGATCGTATCATATATATCTTTTCGAAGTTATGATTCTGCAAATTTTATTGCAAAAAGGATTAAAAGTTAATTTGTACCTTAGATTTATTTATTTGCGTCACATGAAAATTTTAACACCAAAAGGATTTTGTATAATTTATTTTCCTAGACATTTGTCCAGGATGATACATTGAGAAATCATTTGCTGCCATTAAAATATTAGTTTAGTTAGTTAAAAAAATTCTAATTATCGCATCGATTACCGAATTTTATTCCTGGATTCAGGATAATTGCCTCCTATCTAATGGTACTGATTCTAAAAATATTGGACTGTAACTTTTATTTTATCTGGCCCTTTTAACAGTCTTGCGGTTGCTGTCGCTTTTAAACAAAATTTCAAACGATGAAATTCACAAACTTACCGTCCCAGATGAGAACCAGTACATAAGAATTTGGGGAAAATGTGGCTTCATCACAATTGATGAAAAATCGCTTTTTAACTCGTAACTTTTAAACAACTGAAGCTATTGAAAAAGTTTAAACACAAAAATTTTTCTTTAGGGTAAGACGGTAATTCACTTGATTTGAAGTATTTCCTATTTTCAATAGTAAAGAAATTATGTGCAAATGAAAATTTCCACCTCCTTTGAGCTGGATACCCCATCTATGAACTCGACCGAGATTTTTACTTCTCCTGTCAACATATCCTAAGCTGGTTAAATTTAAATAAAAATTACTCCAGTTATCGCGTTCACAACTTAACATGAGAAAAAGTGTTATACATACATATATATATAAACTTTTAAATGAAGGGTGGTTTTGGGTTCTAGGGGTCATGATCAGAGAAGATATGAAGAAATTTTCCAGAAGTCGTGTCATGAGGACCATCTACCTAAAAAATTGTTAGCAAAGGTAGACATGAATGCAGTCTTAAGGAAGATACATATATGTAACAAATTTGTATTTTAAAAATGACAGTTCACAGGTTTTGTCGCAATAAATAAACGTGACACTAAACATAAAATTATTTCAGCAAAAGTTCAGATTCCTCTACTGTGAAGGAAGAAATATATGTGTACTAAGCCTAAAGACGTTTAAACTCGTAATTTCCCTAATTTTACAAGAATTCTTTTTTTCATAGGGTGGGCCGAGAGTGCCCCCCCCCCCCCTTAACGAGGACTTTATATCTTTCATAAATCTAATAATTGTGAAATAAATATAGGGTGAGTAATTTTGGAGGAAAGGACCTCGCAAATATTTTCACACTGGGCCTTGCTTTTCCTAAGGATGGCTCTGCTTATAGTGGAGGCACTTGCTTTTCAGTGTGACACCAAGGCACGATGCCAAAAATCCAGTTTCAATAAAAAGCTTCTAATTACTTACATTTTTATTTAGTGCTTTTTAGTTTAAAAAAAAAAAAAAAAAAAAAACTTCTTAGGAAAACTTTTATTCTCTGCAAAAATTAATGCATAGACCCTTCGAGGATCGAACTAACGACCATCAAGTTATCAACATGACGCTCTAACCAACCACGCCAACGGGCGACAAAAAGAACTGCTTACATTTACTTTAAAGTGGAAGAACCTTGTTTTTTAGCGTGACACGAAGACTGACAAAATCCAATTTCAATAAAAAGCTTCTAAAAACAAAGCAACAAAAATCCTACTGGATAATATGGGAAAAGAAAGAAAGAATCTGATCTACATCTTTAATATGTTTTCCTGACCTATCTCTATTTAATGAGAAAACTTTACAATATCAATTTTCTTTAATAAAAAATATTACAACATTTTCTCTACAATTGTAATATGTCATGTAAAACATAAAATTCTGATGTTTTTGTTTTAAAGAATAAAATAAATTAGTGTATGATCTAGTTAAAAGAGAATTTTTTTAATTGATACTAGACAATAATGGAATTAAGAAAAATGATAATGAATTAAAGGATTAACAAAAAATTAGACTTCATAATTCAACCAAGTTTATTATGGATAAAAAAGTATTACAAACTTCAAACAAATGTACAACAAAACATGTATTTTATTTATATTTTTATACAAATTTACATTTTAAAGGAAGGAAAACAATAATAATGGAAGCCAATACACAGTTTTTAAGCAATGTTTTCAGTTTCTTTAAATCATACTTACAATAACAAACCATAAATCTTGCGCTGATATTTACACATAAAATATATGTTTGTACAAATTAGCCATTTTGAACACAGAACATAATAAATGCAGAAATATTAAATTATTGTTGGCTACTTTATCAGCATTTCTGTTAAAAAGCAGATGTAATAGAATAGAACACAACACAGATAAGTATATTTACTTTTTACAAATTCCAGGATAAAAAATTAATATGTAAGCCTTGAGTAAATTGAGAACTAATTAAGATCTCATCAAGAGTGGCAAAAACATATCCTGTTCTTTTTGACTTTTTTTTTTTCTTTGATTATTTATTTTACTAGAACTTTAAAGATAATAAATACACAAATGTTCTTTTGTACTTCAAATATTACATATTCACAATGTACAGTCTATTTTTGTTTATTGGTACCGCTCATCATTTTCTCTAAGCACTAGACCTGTTTTGATTTCATTAAAAAAATATATATATAGAGGCATTGCGAATACAAAGGGCAAACTCAATATCAGATCAAATAAATATATATATATTTTTAACTTTCTAAACATACATATGTAAGGAAAGTATTGTAATCATGTCAAAAATTCGACTGATATTTTGGTGTTTCTACATGTTTTAAGGTCCCCTGAGTTCATTATTGATATTTTTATGATGAACTATGTATGTATGTGAGTGAACATGATAGTGTCTACATCACTGGCGAAGCGTCCATGGAAGCGATGGAAGCAGCGCTTCCCCTATTTAAGATTTTAAAAAATTAATCAAGTAACATAGTCTCGTCGAAAGACCGAATTAATTCTTCTGCTTTTGGAAGTGTTTCACTTTGGCGCTTAAATAGTTTTCTGAACCATGCCTCACCCCTGGTCTACATGCTTTGTTCAAATGAGCTGAAAGTTGATATGTATGTTACAGGTCACTGAAGGATAAACTGTATAGATTTTGGTGAATCTATCACTTAGTTTTTTTTTTTTTTTTTTTTTCAGGAGCACAGCATAAAACTCTTTATCATCTTATGGGTTCAAATTCTTTAAAACGTGATGGCATCTAAACACTTTATCCAATTGAGCTGAAAATTTATAAATGTGTTACAGAAACTATGAATTTCTCTCTCAAAATATACAGAGATTCTTTTTTTTTTTTGGTTAAACTTGTTCTGATGGATTTTTTTTTTTTTTTTTTTTTAAACAATTTTTTTCTGATAACCTCCGAGGGAAATAAAACAAATATAATTTTTTTTAAATTAATTATACTGAAGAGCTGCATAAAAAGTTGGAATTTTGATTTGTTTTTAAATACTCAACATATGCAGAGATGCAAAAGAAAAAAAAAAAGCTGAAACTATACGCAAAGGCAGGACGTTAAAATGAAACACTAGAATTTTGATGACAAAATCTATTATATTAAAACAATATTTTTTTTTTTTTTTTTTTTTAAGGTTAATGCTTTTGTATTTAATGAAGTTTTATTTGATTAGCTGATGTAACAAATTCACATCAGAAAGACAAAAAGCTGAGAAAATTGAAAAGCTAAATCTACAAAAAAGCTGAAATCAGCTAAAAAATCTCATCCCTGAATATATGGGGAAATATATATAAAGTTGAAATTTAAGAAAAGCTAAAAAATATTACTTCCCTCAGAATCTAAAAATATATCATTTGCATATGCATTGAGCAATCTGTCTCAAATCAATTACATTATTTTTCCTTATTCCATTGAAAAATCCTGCTTGAATTAAATGTGTGTTAATTATTCAGAAGAATTACTTAAAGACTTTTTCAAAAATCATTTTTGCCATTCTTGATAGTGAAAGAAAAGGTACTATAATTAAGATTTATACCAAACATAATGTGGCATAAAATACAATATAAAACACACTACACCGAGCAACATCAAGCAGAAATGTTATATTCACATTTAAAATATATAATGAACAAATATGTTTTACTTGCAAACAGTGGCATATTTAACAAATCATATAAAAAAAGAAGTAGTTGTAAATCAGGATGGCTAGCATTAAAACATTTCCAAATTCCTTAGCTTAAAATGGAATTCAACAAGTATTTCCTGACTTTTCCCGACTCAAATTCCCTGACAAATAGTCACCTTGTAAATTAATAATAACTTATCGGTTTCATTTCTTTCTAATTTTTATTAATATTCCGCAACCATAGTGATTTTCTTCTTCATAAAACAGTTAAGAGGTATATAAAAAAAAAAAAAAATTAAAACTAAAACCTGAAATTAAAACTTTGATTTTTTTTTTTTTTGAATAAATTTTGAAATTCTTCAGTTTTTATGGCTTTCCTTGAATTCTAGATATACCCCCAGTGGCAGAAAGTTTTGTCCCTGTCTGCGACAGGCTTTTAAAATTTCGTAATCTGTCTGCAAAATTTGCATGTAATCAGGGGTGAAAATGGCTTACACTACCACAGAGCGTCTAAGACGTCATACATTGGTAGTGCATGATTGCGGGTGAAAAATACCCGTAAATTGCGGGCAATTTTTTTTTATTAGTACAGACAAAGTGTCCGAATGCTGCAGAGTAATTTCTTTTTATTAGTGCAGACAAAAACTGTCTGCAAGCCATTTTTCTGTGTCCGCGACTATGTTGCCGTGTTTCTGCCACTGGGGATATACCATAGCAACCCTGTTAAAGTTCTAATACTAGCCACAGTGATCTTTGATGAGCAAACAATGGTCTTTACATAACTACACTTGGAATACTTCTTACAGAATAGGGAGGGAAAAAAAAAAAAAGTCACTCACTTTAACAAGCACAATAAATCTGGCTATATGAAGAGGTCGGGGCAAGAGAGTATTAAGCCATTTTTATGAACTTCTGAGATACATTAATTTGGAAGTTTCGCGTCAGTTTTTCAGAAACATGAGACATTCTGAATAACAATATGACATTATTTTAATGATATCCCACAAAAAAAGTTCTAGAAACATTTGGGGCACATAAAACCTTTCATATACTATGCACATATATAAAAGCATAAAGTTCAGAAAACAAAGTCTTTCACCTTTATGGGCTGAAAGACATGCCCATAAAGTCTTTCAGCCCATGAAAAGATGAAAGACTTTATATGAGCTTGTAAAGTCTTTCATCTAGTGACTCTACAAACCTATATGTAGGATATTATAATTTAAAATAATAAACAACAAATTGCAGTGTTGGATTTAATTCATCTATTCTTACCCAGACCTTATCATGTGATTATTTTAAAGTCAGCTTTAGTTTTATTTGTTAAGCCTTTTCTGGACATTAATAAGTTTGAGCATTATTTCTTCTTTTCTTATTATTGAGAAATATACAAATAATAAAAAAACATAGATGTATTGTGATTATACAACACATATTATATCAATCACAACCACAATGATATTTAGTCACAGCACATATAAAAACATTTATATGCATGTAAATGTATATTATTTCAAAACATACCAACTACCAACAAGAAAATGCTCATACATAAATATGAATATCTGCACATACAAAAACATAATAGCCAAGAGCAAAATATGTTACTTTTGTAAAAGTAGATGTCTTATAACTAAATTTGTCCCCCCCCCCCCTTTCTTTGCTCAAGTTTTAACAGATAATTAAAGCTTTCAGCAACTGAAATAGCACAGCAAAACTGGCTCCATATTATCCGGTATTGCCCAAAATCAGTGAGAGCATCAATTCACGAGCATCAGTGAAGATCACCTTTTTTACTAACCTTGTGTCCAATCTTGCATAGTGTTGGACTTATTATCTGGAATTTTATGAAAAAAATTCAACATTTGGTTTTAAATTTAATTTTCGAAAAACAGAAGACAGAAAACTATTTTTAAAACATTATAAATAGAGTAATCTGTTATACACTGTAATTTAGCCTATCTGACGTACTCTGATAACGGTCGATAACAGTAAAAAAGTGTGCCATACAATATTGGCTGATTTGACGAATTCTGATTTTGGCCAGTATTACTGTGCTACTGGGAAATAAACTTTCACTCACCTAGTTTATTTTGCAAAATACTTAAATTTTCTTAACAATAAAATAAAATTAACATTAAAAAGAAATGAATAAACTTATTTAATGCCAGCATAAAACATGGTTAATCATAAAAAAAGAAAATGAAAGGAAATAATTTTTTCTTTTTGAAATACAAAATTTCATCTTGTATTTATTTCTAGATTATACTACACAATTTACATAAAATTTAAATTTCATTGCTTTATCTTTCTGCAAATATTATTACAAATCATATAACACATCATTTATATAAACCGGCATATAAGCACAGAAATTAATAGAGAAAATTGTAATATAAAAACATTACTTTTTTTTTTTTTTTTTTTAGATTTATATTCCTCTTCAATCGCTAAAGTAAAATTAATCCTGACTAAATTTCACATTTATATCTTTTGCTGCCCTCCAAAACTCATACTTTGTGAATATAATTTTTAGGCCTTCTTCACAATCCAAAATTAATTTTAAGCCTTTCAAAATCATCTAAACTAATTTTTAGGCTTTTCGAAATTATTCACAACTGATTTTTTAGACCTTCTTAAAGCAATCCATATATTTTAAATTACTTATCAAACTGTATTTCAATATTTTGCTCTTAAGTTAAATCAATAGTGAAACTAGCAGTGGCGGATCCAGAACTTAACTTGTGTGGGAGGGGCTAAGAGTTTTCAAAATGTTATTCCAGATCAATGAAAAATTTACAATTGTAACATCCAATTGGGAATGTTAGAGCTTTTGAGGGGGCTTCAGCCCCCTAGCCTCCCCCTTAAATCTGCCACTGGACACTAGATATTATTAGAGACAGTCATTCAAATACCTTGGAAATTTCAATTATGATCTAAATAAGGTTTAAAAAAAAAAAAAATCTTAAGCAAAAAATATTGCAGTGATCTTATTCAGTATTATTTTTAATTATTTATTTTAGATTACCAAAATTTAATACTTTAATTATGATTAAGGGTTGATCCAGATTTAAATTTTTAAAAATCTTTGAAGAGTACAGATTTTTTTTTTTTAATGAAATTTTTATTTACTTTTGTAAAAAAAAAAAAAAAAAAGAAAGAAAGAAAAGAAAATTTAATTTTTAATGTATATCAAGATAATAGTTTTATTTTATTTATTTATTTTCGCTGAACAAAATATTTTCAATAATTTGATAACACTGAAAGAACAGGATTGAATTAAAAAAAAAAAAAAAAAAAAATCTAATTTTCATAAAATAAAATTTTGGATTTTTTCTTTTTAAATGATGCGGATTTTTATAAAGTAGTAGTTAAACAGCACCGTGTCATGAGCCATTAAACATATTAGTCCTCCCCCCCTCCTATCTAATCTTATTATCACATGAATGATGTTAATAAAAAAAAAAAAAAAAAAAAAAAAATGGTTAATTTACATTTTAACACAAATTTTATTCATGCTATTAAAAAAAATGCCAGTTGAATGCCAGTAATGGTGTAAGTATAGTTTTTAAATAATCTCTAAATTAAATGCTCATCACATATTTGCTTATAAAACTGTGTTAAATATATGTTCCCTGTTCTTGTTTCATACTACTTATTTTACAGAATAGTAGTTAAATTTTAGGAGCTGGTCTTAGGAACAACAATAGCTTTAGCTTCAGCCACTTGCAAAATTCAATATCCAGCTATTTTCTATTGTAACGAAATTAATATTTTAAGCACCCAGCCCATTTACAGTTATATCTTTTTATAAATCATAATAAAAGCAATGGCTATCATTCTTGAATATTTTATTAATAGTTTTTACTTAACAAGAATTTTTATTTATTTATTTTTCAAGAATAGCTGTGTATTAGTCATGTATATTCATGAATAGTCATGTATTATTCATGCTACTCACATTTTTAATTGAAATAAAACAAGAACATGGAATGAATTTAATGGTACAGATAACACTTTCGTTCTAATAATAATAAAAAGAAATACTTTGAATAAACACCAGAAAATGCCAAAAGAAAAAAAAAAAAAAAACTTTTAACAATTGTTTTAGGTCAAAATAAAACACGGCTCTTCATCAGAAAAACAAAGTAGGCACAAGTGTTGCAAAACATGCCTACTTTGCTTGGCTGATGATGGGTAGTGTTTCATTTTAACCCAAACAATTGTTGTGAGTTTTTGATATTTTATAGTGCTCATCTCAAGTTTCCTGCTTATTTTGCTATTTTGCTTAAACTGCTATATTCTTCCAGTTCCATGGTGCATTTTATATTAACTTTTGTTCTATATTTTTCAGACAAAAATATTGGCTGATATTTTATCAAATATATGTAAGACAGACTGCAAAAACACACACACAAAAAGTCTACAATTCGAAACTGATCCATAGAATTCACCTTTAAAGTGGATAGCTGTATTAACAAATAACTTTTTTCTTTTAAATAAAACATTTTTTTACACTTATTATTTACATATCTTTATACAAATATATATACATACTGTGTTTATACATGAATACACAGAGACATATACAACAAAACAAAAGTGATGATGTTATGTTTTTTATTACAATTTTGTGATCTATGTACACGATGACTCATTACTAAATACTGATATTGTTATCAGGAACCCAAAGGTTTACATTCCATTTTATGTTTCTGGTGCCAGTAAGTTTTCTGAAAATAAATAGAGAAATAATTTAGCACATGCAAATCTACATACAATACATATAGTAAAAAAAATAAATATATATACACACACACATACTAAGTTTGATTAAAGAAGTACAGGGTGCGTCAAAAGAGCATATTTGATTTGCAGTAGTGGCACCAGAAATTCCCCGACGGGGTGACACCATTTCCCCGACAGGGAGGCACTATATAGAGAGAGCTTATTACATGCCTATTCATAAAAAAAAAAAAAAAAAAAAAAAAGCAGTATTGTTATTAATAATATTACTGTTAATTTGCACCATTCCATTTGTTAGTACTCCTCGTGGTTTTGGAGACCACTGCACCATTCTCTGAGTGTATACTATTTCCTTTCCATAGAATAAAATATGTACAGAGTACATGAAGAAAAATTCTATACATACATTCAAGTTTTCCTAAGAGGGCCACCCATCGTGCCAAAGAAAATTGGCTCTCCAGAGAGGCAGTCTTTTAATAGAATTTGTCTTCCTATTCAAGGAATAACTTACATAACAGAAGTGCTGCTTATCAGCCCATTTGCACTCAAATTGAATCAGCATGTTGTTTTAAAATGGCCCTCTCACAAGTAAACCTTCTCTCCTTTGATACCGGTTTTCCGGAAACATATATATTTTCTGAAAGCTTATGCCACAAGTAGAAAAACTGTGAAATCTTAGGGGCAGAGGGATAAGCGTTTAGGAGTTATAGGACGTAAAATGTTGGAAAGATGACACCAAAAGTCGCTAAAATGTTCGTTTCACGTATTTATATGTAACTAATAATATGGTAAGAAGATGGAGGTATCATTATAAAGGAAGAAACAACTCGTTGAAAAGAAACAGTATACGTTGGGATACTTGCTACTGACTTCAAATGAAGTCCATTACAAGAGACAATCAATGTACAATTCACCAAATAAACAGTGAGACGGGCAGAAAGACAGTTCACAATGGGCACATTTTACAAAAGCGATAGCCGCACATTTGCAAACTCATCATTTGTCAATGAATTGAAGCAGTAATCCATTGGCGCAATCCACATTCCAGGTTTGTCGTCCAAGTATCCGCCCTTATACAAAGCATACTTAATCAAGTTCTTGAAACGAGGAGCATTGAACTGATATAGGGAAAAAAGACTGCAGGGCCAGAAAACTATCGCGGTTCCAGATGTGCTCATGTGTCTCGATAATAATTGTTTCCATTATGTAAAGAACAAAAGATTTCTAGTGTCTCAAAAAATGAATATCCAGAGGCTAAATCTTTCCTGTACATCCTTCAGGTACCAATTCTTTTTGTAGGACTTTACCATCAAGTACTTCGGAAGCAGACAATGCATGATCTTTGTTAGAACACCATGAATCCACTAAAAGCAGAATTTTCTTCTTGTCATTAGCCATACTTGACCAAAATATGTCATGACAGAAGTGGAGACTGTGACTGTTGCGACGAGCATTGCTGTTCCTTATAGACATCCATCATCTTCGAAGTCCCTATCCTCGTCCGTTCTTCTCCATCGCCTCTAGCAAATCCTAATGTCCGGATCCCTTCCACAATCTCCATATCATTTTCCAGGAGAATAATTATGTGTTTTATCATCTCCGATTCCTGGATGTTCGGAGACCGATTACTTGTTCCGAATCGGGAGACCAAGGCCACCACAACGACTATAGTATCCATATAATAAGAAGCAATGTAAGAAGAAGACATACAATACGTTAGTACTTGACAGCAATATACGGGAACATACAAGGAATAGAGACGTTTTTATGGGAATATGTCCCTCTATACATACTTTACTGATACTTTGTGGGCCCTGTATCTCCTAAACGCTTGTCCCTCTGCCCCTAAGATTTCACAGTTTTTATATTTGTGACATAAGCTTTCAGAAAATATATGGGTTTCCGGAAAACCGGTATCAAAGGAGAGAAGGTTTACTTGTCAGATACCAAGCTGCAATAATATACGACTGAATCCGATATACAGCCTTCCCGTTTGCGGGAAAAACTGAAGCACAGGAGTGCCACCTATCTGGCTATATGCGCTCAAACTGATTCCACAGTGTTTCTTAATGGCTCTGTCATATACAAAGTTATTTGCAACATTAAACAATAGAGACTGAGATATAGCCTTTCTGTTCCTGGGGAAAATGACAGCAGAGCAGTGCAACTTATCTGCCAATATTCACCTTAATTAAATCAATCTAATGTTTCATAATGGTCGTCTCACATATCAAGTTTTGTTTGAGTATACAAAATCGAAACTAAGATATAGCCTTCTGTTAAATGAAAGACATTGCAATATGGTAGTGTCCCCTATTGAGCAATTTGGAGCAAAAGTTAAGACACTAATTTATGTCCTAGTGCAACTACATACAAATTTATATGTGACTTCGTGTAGTAGTTCTTAAGATACAGTTAGAACAAATTTTTTGTCAGACAGACAGACATTTTCTAAAAATATCATGGTCAAAACGTGTTCTGGACCTCACAAAACGTATAATATCAGGGAAAACCGAAAGCCAACAATTTTTACGATCCAATACTTTCTTCTATTGAATATAGAAAGTAAAAACTGGAATACTCTAAATTTGTATAAGGGAAAAAATGCTGCTAACAAGAGAAAAACTGAAAATTTTGTAATTTCCCCCCCGACAAATATTAGTAATATGCCCCAATGGGGGAGTCATGGACTCCCCGATGGGGGAAGAGGGACCCCGGCCACCTAGCTGGTGCCACCCTTGCTGATTTGGAACGCCAAACGCAAAATAGAGAAAAAAATCTTTTTTACGTGAGAAGTGCATGCCACTGTCATCCGTTAAGTTCTGAAGAGTACATCAGTTAAATGGCGAGGGCAACCACCAATGTCATGCAGTTTTGAAGCCACTTTTAGAAATCTTGAATTACTTTGCAAACCATGCATGTGCCACCAACACCAACCAACAAATTTACAAGTACTCAAAGCAGAAATTCAAAATTTCTGGAAGAGACTTCAAAATACATTGACACTGATTTGTTTTTATTTATTCATTATCATTTTTCTTTATGCTCCGAATTAGTACACTTTTTTTGCTGCACCCTGAATACAAAAATTTTATCTATAAACATATGGATGGCTTTTTATTCTATAAACTACATGCATAAGAGTAGGCATAAGAGGAGTAACATATCCTTAAAGAATAAATTTCATACTATGTTCTCAAAAATTTGTTCATGGTGATCTTTATATCAAATGTTTACTCTTTTTTTTTTTTCCTTTTTTTAGAATCTGCTTAAACAATAGATATAAAATTTTTGTAGATTATTTTAATCTACAAGAAATTTCATTTAACCCTTCAACATTAAATCAGGTCCCTAATCCTTCAAATTTAATCAGGTTAACAAACGCTTTCACAAATGTTTTTTTGTGTAACAGCTTTTTAATAGGGGCAAAGCTTCCCCATCCCCTATATGAATCCCATTTAGAAAAGAATTTTAGTGTCAAAAGATGCATCTAGTGCCAGGTGACCTATTACTAAAGATACAGATAAAATTAATACTGCCATTAAAAAATAAGGTAAGTAAACATATCTACAGAAATCTGCCAATTTTATTCAAATTATAAGCTAAATAGGTTCATTAAAAGAAAAAAAAAAAAAGTGATAAAAATTATTTTAAAAGGAATGTTTATACTTTACTAATATAGAGATTTATTTCCTAACAAAGTAAAATTCAATCTTTTAGAAACTGTATTTATATATACATTTATTAACGTTATAACAATTTCACAATTAAATCAATTTTTGGCTCAAAAATTATAAAAAAGCAGAACAACTGGAGAGGAAAAAAATAAAACAGTCTACTGATAGATAATGCAGAGGGAGAAAAAGAAAATGCCTTGATTACCAGAATACTTTTTTCTCGATAGCATTCCATATTTAATCCTAACTTCTCACAATAGAGATTTTATGTATGCAGTTAAGTGCAATTTTAACTAACAAATGTTGACATGTAATCACATTCATAACTGAAGGTGCATTATCATAGCAGCACTCCTGTCGGCCAATATACATGCAAATTAATACTGATGGCTGCCCTATACATCCAGTTTGGTGCATTTAAATGCTATAGAAGCTGAGATAAAGCTTTTCTGTAAGAGGAAGAAATTGGGCCATAACAGCACTAACTGTCGGCCAATATACACCCTAATTAAGTCAGTATTCTTTTTTATAATGGTTGCCCCACGTATCAAGTTTGGTGCATTTAAATGCTATAGAATCTACGATATAGCTGTCATGCAAAAGAAACAGCACCATCTATTGGCTAATATACACCTAGATTAAACCAGCATAGTGTCTTATAACAGCTCTCTCACATATCAAGCTTCCTAAAAAACATATACAATCGAAGTTGCAACAATCTTCCTGTGTACAGCAGTGTTACTTGTCGGATGATTTGCACCAAAAAATTATAAGCACCAATTTATGTCAAGACATAAATATAAGCCTTTATGAAATTCTGTGCAGTAGTTTTTGAGCTATAGCCGATACAAAATTTTTGCAAAATACAAACAGACATTTAAAAAAAAATAGTTTAAATTGTTTTCAGGAATTCTCATATCGTGTAAATCCACTGAAAACTCGAAGAAAAAATAATTTTCGTAAAAAATTGATCCTACTTTTTTTTTTTTTTTTTTTTTTTTTGAATATTAAAGAAAGTAATATTAGTGTGAATAATAAATAAATAATTTGAAGATAGCAAATTACAAACATAGTAACTTATTTTAGAAAATAATGTCAGATGAACGTATACTAAACTAACAACAAATAAATAATTTGAAAATAGCAAATTATAAACAGTTACTTCTTTTTAAAAATAATGAGTGACTGTAAAAAATGGCAGATCTCCAATTCTACTAAGATTTTTTTTTTTTTTTTTTTTTTTCCCCTTTTTTAATCAGTTTTATTGAATAAAAGTGAAACAAGCATTTTTGACATTTTAAGAAATTCCTGAAAATACAGAATGATGTACTACATGATGATGCGTAACATGGGATATTTTTATGCATTTCATTACATTTTTAATATTTATATACCTATACTCATCACCATTAATACAGATTTGAAAAATTCTAAAATTTATTCATTTTTCTTGCTATATGAAATTTAAAATACGAATAATGGGGGGAAAGCGGGGGGAGAGAAAAAAAATAGAAAAAATAAAATCAGAAAGTTAATATTATTTAATCACAAATTGTGATTTTGTTAAAAGCATACTAGAATTCTGTAAAATTAAAATATTAAAAATAAATAACATTAGTTATAAAAATCTAAACATGCAAAAGAAACAATTATAAAGACAAGAAATAAAATAAATAATAATATTAATAATAATAAAAGTAAATAAACATTTTTTAAATTATTAGTTAATAAAACATAATTATCAACAAATATTAAACCAAATTATTTATCAAATTGAAATCAAGAAGTTACCATAGCGTTTTTAAAATTAAATACAATTTAAAAAACAGGTATTTTATATTGGATGTCTTAAATTGACATTTTAAATTTAAGTGAGCTAATAATGAAATACCATAAGGTATGCATCTGATGTAGTTTTTCTTTTATTTACAGTGACAAAGCAAGAACTTAAAAAAAAAAAAATAATAATAATAACTATCAGAGGTCGATCCAGGTTTTAACTCTTGGGGTCTATTTTTGTAGAATTATTATTTTGTGAAATTTTGAATAAGAAAATTATATGTTACAAGGACAAAATTCAAACAAATAAATCAGAAACAACAAATAGAAACAAATATTTAAAATAATTAAGAAAATAGAATTATTAGGAAATATTTTCCCTCTAACAACATCCTTCTTGAGAGCAAATTATTGCAAAAGAGGGGGGAAATATTGACATGTTTCTGATAATAGCAATCATCTATATTTGATCCTTCTCAAGGGCAAATTATTGCAAAAGAGGGGAGAAATATTGATATGTTTCTGATAATAGCAATCATCCATATTTGATCCTTCTCAAGGGCAAATTATTGCAAGATCTGATCCTTCTCAAAGGCAAAGAGAAATATTGACATGTTTCTGATAATAGCAATCATCTATATTTGATCCTTCTCAAGGACAAATTATTGTAAGATCTGATCCTTCTCAAAGGCAAATTATTGCAAGCGAGCAAAAAAAGAAAAAAAAAATGTTTCTGATAATAGCATTAATCTATATTTGATCCTTCTCAAGGGCAAATTATTTCAAGAGGGGGAAAAGAAACTAACTAAGATGTTTCCGATAACAGCAATCCTCTCTATTTGATCGTTCATTTATATATTCACTGAATTCATTATTAATAGCTCTTGAACATTTTGATAAATATCAGGGTTCCCACTCTTAAAAGAGAAAAAAATTCAAGGACTTTTCAAGTACTTTTCACGGCCTATTTGAAATTTTTCAAGGACCAGGGAAAAATCACGGAACGCTAGGCATATACATAAAACTTTAGTAACTACTTTCATTAGTAATATTTTTTTAATAATTAAAATAACTTTGCCTGTTTTCACAATACACTTTTGATGGATTGACCAAATTAACTTTTACAAGAGTCAAAAAACGATTAGTTTAAGATTTGAATCATTAAGATTATTCCAAAGTTTTTAGGTTTGAGTCCTGATCTGATCACTTTCTGCTCAAAATTAATGACCAGTCCATCAAACAGGTATGAGACTGGCAAAAAAAAAAAAAAAAAAAAAAAAAAGTTGAAACTATATGCAAAAGCAAGACAATGAAATAAGATTTTTATGACAAAATCATTATATTAGACAATGGCGCGCGCATGTGGAGATGGAGATAGTTTAGCCTTGACAGAGTTCACACTAAGCTCGTCTATTGGAGTGGAAAATTCAAGGATTTTCAAGGACTTTGCACAAAATTCAAGTACTTTCAAGGGCCCTTGAAAAAGAAAATGAAATTCAAGTACTTCTTAAGGACTTTCAAGGACAGTGGGAACCCTGAATATGTATATTATATCATGTAAAACTTTTCATATTAACAATCATATATTGTTTAATATCAAGTCAGGGTTGCTACACAAAATCAGGAGAAAAAATTCCCCAAGTTTCCCCTGTCTCCTTTTAAAAGTAAAATAGATGACAGGCAATCACGCAGCATTAGAATCTAACATGTTTACAAGCTAATTAAAAATATCTATGGTATATTAGTTTTATTAATTTAGTATAGTTGGGAGAAAAAAAAAAAAACATAATTGATTTTTCCTTCTTCATTATAAAACACTAAAAATTGAAAAAAAAAATTGATTATGAAAAAATTTTCTTTTGTTTTTCTAAAAAATTTCAAAATTCTCTGAATTTTCCTTGCTTTGGCAATAAATTTTGAAATTCCCCGAGTTTTCCCTGCTTATAATATTTTTTTTAATTCCCTTTAGGTTTTCCCTGAATTCCAGGTACCGTAGCAACCCTGCAAGTTAAGAGTTTCACTGAACCAAGTGTAGCATTAATTAAAAATAATACTGTTTTTTTTTTTTTTTTTTTAATAAAACAATCTTGTGTAGCCTTTTTTTCAAAAAAAAAAAAATAATAATAATAATAATGAATCTGAATTTTGTGAAGGGGCCCTTTTTCATGATGGGGAATTTTATGAAGGAGCAGCAAAAGGCTCAAATTTTTGCCTAGATCGAGCCCTGACTATTTATCACCAATAAATAGTAAAGTTCATTGATAAAATATACCTTTTGCTATACTCAGTGATTTTTGACCTTGGCCAATTAAACTACTGATTCATTACATTTTATAGGCTGAATGCTAGCAAAAAATGAGTAACCAAATTTCGCTACAAATCAGCAAGTTCTCTCTCTTTTTTTTTTTTTTTTCTCTTTTTAAAATTTGTGTGACTGCTGTAAGATACCTTTTATTTATTTACTTATTTTTTCTCAAAACCTGATTACATTATATCATGTAATCTTTTCGGCTGTTTTTTTTTTTTTTTTTTTTTTTAACATTTTGATCCTTGTAAAAGGTTTGTGTTTTAAGCTAGCAAATATTTGCAGTAAAGGGCCAATTTTAAGATTTTCAGTTTTTATAAAAATGGCTATTTTCAGAGTAAAAAAAACTTTGACCTTCTGGATTCTTGGCATATAAATATGTCACATGTCTGATGATAATATTAACTTGCTGATTTTTATGAACCAGCCAATTTTCAGACCCAAAATTTTCCTAGATCCTCTTGTATGCAAAATATAGCATACGTATTTGATAATATCAACCGGTTGATTTTCTGCAAATAGTCAGTAATTTTAAGAGAGTCATTTTTATGAAGGAGCCATTTTGGCTTAAAAATTTTTTTGACACCCCCCTCTCCCTTCACGACATAGAACTATCAAATCTTCAATTTTTAAAAACGAAAGTTTGCTTGCTGACATCAACGGGTTATTAGTGACAGACACCATTGATTGATCAATAATTATGCAGCTAAGCTGAAAAAAAATAATTCAATATTATGAAAGTTTCCATAGATAGACCAAATAAATGGTAAAGAACAGAAAGTGCGAATGACAGAAATTTATTCTAACCTTCAAGCAACTAGTTTTAATAAGCAATTACACATAAGTAGTAATTAAAAACAATAATTCATTTCAATAATATAAAAATCGTTAATCGCTCAAACTAGCAATGTTTAATGCAAATAAAACATGTAATTTAAAATCCATTTTGCTACTTTAAAAAACAAAATTTTAAATACATTTTTTTTTTTATTTATTTAAATAAATTTTTATTAGTAGCTCACGAAATGATAAATATAAAAACCAATTTCAAATTTTAGTTCTTAACTTTTGAAAATATAAACACTACATAGTATGGTGTTATATATAACATCTTACCATTAAAAAAAAAAAAAAAAAGTATAGTAGTAAATTTAACTGAAACCATTAATTGTTCAAAATCAATTTGAAACACTCCTGCGTTTATGCATGGGTTCATTTTGGTAAGAAATGAAATGCAAATTAATTAACACTCTTCTTTCAAGTAACACTGTAATTTTTTAATAAAAAATATTTTTTGTTTATACTAACCGCACAGGCAGTATTACAATAGGCTACTCTGGCACATTGCTTGCATCTTAATGTTGCTTGTTTGTTGCAAACTGCACATATCATGTTTTCAGGTGATTCAAATTCAGCTTGCTATGAATAATAAAGAATTATTTATAATGGATATTTTCTCAATGAGAAAGTTAACAAATATTTTTTAATTTTTATTTTTATTTATTTACTGATTTTATTTTTATGGTAAGAAGATAATTATATGTATGAGAATCTATTTTTTTCGGGGACACACTAAAATTTCCTAATGTTCTGGACTAACTGATAGTGAAACTGAACTCCAAGTAATTTTTTTAATTTTATTCCTTTTTTTTTTTTTTTTTGCATGTTCTAGACTTAAATATATTTGTTTTAAATCTTTTTTTTTCTATACAATAAGTATGAAAAGATACATAATAAGGTATATAAATCATACCCCATTAGGTACAATTGAACATTAAAGAAACAGAGAGGAAAAAAACAGAACAGGTTATGAATTCTAAGTAAACACTGAACATAGATATATCAAACATCAATAGTTATGTACTTTTTACATAAAAAAGAAGAGATTTGTCAATTTAGGAAGTTTTAACATAAGAAGTGCAGCAGTCATATTACCCATTCCTGATGACTTATGGGGTCGAGTACAGATGACTTTATCATGGCTAACCAGCAGCTTAGTAGGGTTTCCAATAGGGTACTGCATCAGGTCGGTTAATCTGATCTTACCTCCGATTCATGGATCGGATCAGCTCGAATAAATTTTTTATCTTAAGGGTCACGTTCAAGTCAGGTTGACTGAATTATTGTTTCTTATGGGTTGGGTTTAGTTTTTAAAAAGTCGGGTCAACTTAAGAACATCTTTCAAAACATTTTTATTATAATAATTATTATTATTTATTTATTTATTTTTATTATTTTTTTTTGGGGGGGGGGGGGGGAGGGAGGGTGATATAAGCATAAAACAATAATCTCCAAATAAGCTCCTTTAAGCCCATTTTTGTACATTTGAATTAATTGCATAACACACATAAATGGTTAAAAATTATTAATCCATTTTTCAGATTTTTAAATTTATTTTAATTAATTAATTAAATAATTTTTTTTTTTAGAATGATTTACAAACCATATGACATTGAAAATTTATTTTATAAATTAAAAAAGGTTTACATGATTTTTAGATAAATTATTGATTTTCATTTAGTTTTCGGGTATAAAGAAATCAAGTTCAGGTCAGGTCATCATAATTCTCTATTGCAGATTCTAGGTTGATTTAAAACTCATTTGTTGGGTTTAGGTTGAGTGTGCAGGACTCTAGTTCCCAGTTATCCTTACCACAAGTATAAAAGATAAAGGCTATCACAATCAATATACAGGAGATTTGAGTATATTACATGCTAGATCAAAATAGATAGCTAAGGGGAAAAAAAAACACTTAAGAATTTGACAAATGTGCCTAATCAAAGATAACTTTCTGTGAATAAATGTACGGCTTTTAGGCTGGATTACAGCGGTATATCAAGAGTCTGATAGAAAAGTCAAAATAGTAGGGGAGGGGGAGAAACAAGCAATTTTAAAATTGCCTTACTTTCAACAGAAACTTAATTACCTGCAATTAAAAAAATTTTAATGATACTGTATAATTTTAGCAATTTCTTTAATGGGCTCTTCCCACCCTCGTCTGCTCAATCACGTGATAGAGGAAAACGAATAATCGAATTCAATTAAATATGTTCTTAAGAACAAAAATGTTAATATTTAATATAAAATAAAATAAAAGTAATATTGTGCATTTGTAAACAGTAGAATAGTTGTATTTTTAAATTTAAGAATTTTTTAAAAACACTTTATGTGTTTATTTTCAACTGTAAGAATCGATTCTTGTATGTTCCAGTTTAACTGTTACATTAACTGATCTAGCAATAAATAATAGCTTGTTCTTGTGGAATGTTTGTGGATTATAAAATGTTTTCATTTAAATTAATTGCATAAAGGTGTTACAACAAGTTAATTAACTTAGTTACTGGTCTAAATGGATTTACGTAGTACGATATTGCACTGTCACTGATTTAAGTACCAAAAATCAGAGTATTTAACACGTTCTCCGTGATAATCAATAAGAAATATAAACTAAATGATGATTGTAAATGTATACAGCAAACAAAAGATGATGAATAATGATATAAAATGGATTAAAAATGACGTATAAAAAAATAACACAGATTAAATACAATTGATCAAAAATAAGAATAGAAAATATGTTACTTCATCAATTGCTATAGATAAACAAGACTGTGCCTGCTATTTGTTTTTCCTCTATCATGTGACCTCTGACATCAGGTGGGAAGAGCCTATTAGTCTTTATAATGCCAAAATTAAAAGACATGGATAAAGAACATTTAAATTTAAAAGAAACCCAAAATTTAAACACATTACCTATGAATAAAATATTGCTATGTTATACATATGCGTGTGCTTGTTTAATAAATAAAAGGTTTAAAAAAAATAAATAAATAAAATACATTTAATACAAAAACATTGTTTAACAACTTTGGTAGCAACCAACAGTAATTAAATGCTTATTTCATTAAAAAAAAAAATAATAATAAATAAAGAGTGATGTGAAGGACGGAAACTGAAAGATAAAATCTGGATTGTTCTTTCTGGAAAATAAGGCACTTCAATATCTATGATACTGGGATTTGACTCCTTTAACAACAGTGTATTATGTTTACTTTTTTATTTGAAAGAATTTTCCAAATAGTACTTTAGATCCCAGTGGCAGAAATTTTTGTAGCTGTCTACGACAGGCTTTTAAAATTTCATAATCTGTCTGCAAAATTTGCGTGCAATCAGGGGTGAAAATGGCTTACACTGAAAAAGCTGATTTGGGGTGGGGGGGGGGGGGGGGGGGGGGGGGTGGAGGGGAAAGCTTAACATCAGTGGTGATCTCATGCAACAATACACAAATACAATTTTACTGCAGAACAATGTAGTATAAACAATTGTGTGTATTCATTCAATTCATCTCATTCAATTAAATATTTTATAGCAATGTTTGACACAACACAATATAAATAATTAAAAATAATAAAAGTATTAGTTTTAGTTTTGATACAGAAATTTTTTTAAGTGAATTGTTATTCGAAAGACAAAATTTTTTATCAGTGCAGACAAAAACTGTCCGCAATCCGTTTTTCTGTGTTTCAGCCACTGGTCTTTAGATAATATTAATTATCGTTTATTTTTTAGCATTTTATTAATAAGTCTAATTTTTTCTTAATAGGGTCATTCTCTAAAAAGTGGGCTTTAAAAAAAAAGTTAGCCCAAATAAAATTGCTCCAATTTTTTTTTTTTTAATTTTGTGCATGTACATATATATGTTACAGTTATTAAAAAATAATATAAAACAAACTGCATCTGATAATTTTTGAAATAGTAATCATTTTTATTAATTAGAAAAATGAAGGAATGATTGTGAGGGAATGACAAATTTCTTCTAGAAACTACTTTATAAAAATATTAGATTTAGTTATATTTTCAAACACTAAATATTTATTAAAACATATTTTTACTTCCATTACCCTACTACCGTAGGTAATGGAAGTATTGTATTCGGTCTGAAAATTCGATATCGGGTTTTCACCTGATTTACACGTTTTAAGGTCCCCTGAGTCCAAAAAAGTGGTTTTTGGCAATTGGTCAGTGTGTATGTATGTGTGTATGTGTGTGTGTATGTATGTGGAGAATCTTCTGGCTATTATAGCTCAGAAACTAATAAAGATAGAGCTACGAAACTTTAGAATTCAAATACGTCTGGCGTACAGATGAAATTTCCAAATTTTGGTGAAAATTGAAAAACCGGAAGTGGGACATCGGAAACCGGAAGTTGGACCGTAAGTCCGTATCGCAAAAACGGCTCTAACGATTTTCTTCAAACTTGCTATATAAACACTCTATTAGATGTCCTTTCGAATGATATAGTTGGTTAGTTCAAGAAAATTGATAGGCGTCCTGTATAAATAGCTCAATTTCAGGCCTCCCAAGGGCGTTCCTTTAAAAACGGTTGTACGGATTTTTTTCAAACTCGCCATTTTAACTCAATTTTAAATATGCTTTTGTATGTAATTATTGTTTTCCTGTCAATAATTGAGTTTAACCGTAAATGGGACATCGGAAACCGGAAGTGGGACCGTAAGTCCGTATCTCAAAAACGGCTCTAACGATTTTCTTCAAATTTGCTATATAAACACTCTATCAGATATCCTTTCGAATGATATAGTTGGTTAGTTCATGAAAATTGATAGGCGTCCTGTATAAATAGCTCAATTTCAGGCCTCGCAAAGGCGTTCCTTTAAAAACGGTTGTACGGATTTTTTTCAAACTCGCCATTTTAACTCACTTTTAAATATGCTTTTGTATGTAATTATTGTTTTCCGGTCAATAATTGATTTTTTGTGAAAGTTGGTATCTCAAAAACGGCTCTAACGATTTTCTTTTTTGGTCACTTTTATGTTTTCTGATCACATTATCTCTCAAAAATGCATATAATACATGTAATAGCGGGTAATGGAAGTCGTGTGGTTGTTTCACACCAGATTTTTATTAATAACATAAAAGAGCAAATTTGATTTCTTTTAGTTAACTTTATAATGTATGAGGGAATGACATGTAATAAAAATACTGTATTTCAATCTAATGTTCGAGTGCCATATGCTATTCATTGTAAAATGTTTTCAACAGAACATAAAATGGCTTCTTTACTTTGCCGCTATAAAAATTAAGTTTGGCTTATATAAAGTTCGCGCTGCCATTAATACAGTAAGTAGGGGTGTAATTATAGTTTGATGAGGGAATGATATCTACTACAAGGGACAACAATAAAAAATGTTCTAATTTCTTTCATTGCATAATATATAAATATAGGACAATTAATAATGGACAATTATTTATTAAAGTATGTTTAATAAATTTTCAATTCAAATAATTTAAATATACATGCTTTAATATCATAGAAACCATTTTATTTACTTACATGTGGGAATGGGGACACGTTGAGGGAATGATATTTTGCATTTCAAAAAATGTTTTAAAATTATATTTGAATTCCAATAACCAAAGAATAACAGTTTATATGCAAAATCAATTAATATTGACAGTTTGGGCAGCTTTTTGTTTTTGTGCTTTTAAAAATATGTCCTCAAGACTAGTGGGACATCATGAAATGACCACTTTTCAGAGAATTACACAATAACAGATACATATAAAAGGCATTACTAAGAATTAAGATAAGAATGATGTTTACCTGAACTTGAGAAGCTGAAACATCTTGAGTAATCATAGTTGGCATATTATTATTAGACATGCAAGACATCTGTGCAGAAGATGGATAATACAGCTGAGACACCTGATTTGATGTATAAAACTGTTGATTTGACACGTTCGTCAGAAGAGCATTTTGTCCATGAGTATTATTAACAATAAGAGTTTGACCAGTGTTAGACGTTGTATAAGGTGGTCTGATGATATACTGGTTACTATTTACAGAAGGCACAGCCTGCTTTGAGCACAAACCAGATCCATTTTGAATGTACATCTGTTGTCCTAGGATTACTTGATTTTGTCTCATTTCTACATTAGGACTAGGTGGAGTCATCTGCATCTGAGGCTTAGAAGCAACATTATACATATCTGAATAATTTTGGTGAGTATAGGAAACCGTTCTATTTGGTGCAATGTTAGTAGGATGGATGTTATAATTTGGTTGATTAGTGTATGCATGACTTGCATTACTAACTGGGATATGCATTGGAGCATTTACAATGGATTGTTGAGGCATCGTATTTACAATGGATTGTTGAGGCATCGTATTTACAATAGATTGTTGAGGCATAGTATTTACAATAGACTGTTGAGGCATTGTAAGAGTTGGCATTTCTGGCATTACAGGTAACTGACTAGAAATATGAGGTAATGAAGTGTTTTGTGAATAAGCACATTGGGAAGGTGAAGCTCTTGCTTCAAATTGTTCTTTTTTAATTTGGATTAAAGATGTGTCATCTGACTGTGAAGCAGCACTTTCTGGCCTAGCAGGAGTACGAGGCCCACTACCTCTAGAGGGTGTCTCTCTAGATTCATTACCTAAATAATCATTTCTAGGAGTCACAGGTGTTGATGCAGCAACAGCAGTATTGAATGCAGCCATTTGCTCCCCTGCAAAATGATGTATAGTTCCGCCACGAGCAAAAGCACCATACTGTGAAAAATCAATATTAACATTACTCAAATTGACATTGTTCATAGCTGCTATCTGGGATTTGAGCTTTTCGATATGGCTTACTGATGCTTGCATACTTGTTTTTGATGAAGGAAAATTCTGCATTTGATTGGCAACAGGAGATATTTCAACGTTTCTTGATATATCTGACTGTCTATTGGAAATTGAAGTATTTAAATTAGAAGATTGAGAAAACATGCATGAACTTTGATTTGTTTCTTCTTCGTGTAATTCTTTTTTTATTTGTATCTGATTACGTTTTTCTAGAAGATGCTCAGACACTTTTGCAAAAGATCCGTACATACTTAAATATGTTTGGGCAATATTTAACACTATCAAATTATACTTATTTATAGCTACAACATTAGGGTCAGTTTCGTTAGTGAATGATTCTATTTTTTCTTTTTGTTTCTGTAACCGTTTATCTAATGCTAATCTAGGATTCTTTTCTAAGTCCAGAATTGCTAGAATTGAAACAGCAGCTAATAAATCAATAGCAGACTGAGTTGCACTTTGAGGAGGGGGATCAACAGGTGCAGATTGTGTAGAATTCTGTGATTGTTGCTCTGTTTGGTTATTATTGTTCAACTGCTCATCTGATTGGTTATTACTCAACTGTTGCTCTGCTTGGTTACTATTATTCGATTGATTTTCTGTTTGTTTACTATTAATCAAACTAGCTGTTCGTTCTGTTTCAGGTAAATTTGAATTATTTGATACATCTTGCATATTTGAAGTTCCAGAATGATCAAATGAAGGTTTATCTGAATTTAATCTTTTTCTTTTAGCAGAGGTATTTTCAGCTGCTGCTGAATCTGGTGGTAGACGTTTAATAGCATTTCTACTTGTACTAGGTTCTGATTTTAGCGAGTGCAATGATGTTACTTTATCAATCTTGATTTGTGTTAGCTGTGAATTAACAAAATTATCAGTAGAAAAACTTTTTGGAAAATTAACATTTTTCTGATTAGTTTGAGAAGTACTTTTATCAGACAAACTCATAACTGATGTTACTATAGGTAATATAGTAACATTACTTGCAGGAACAGATGTTTTTGGTAATATATTCACTTTATGAGCAGTAATAGGTGTTTTTGAAAATACAGTTATATTATTACCAGGAATAGATGTATTTGGTAATATAGTCACATTGCTAACAGAAACTGATGTGTTCGGCAATACAGCCATGTGACCTATAGGAACAGATGTTTTTGGTAATATAGTAATATTACTAACAGATGCTTCAGGTTTAAATTTAGAAATTGATTTGATAGTAATTTGACTTAAGTTATTACTACTAATAGGAAAAGTTTTAATAGGTGCAGCATTACTTGGCATTAAGTTATTATTACTTACAGGATAATTCTGACACGGAACTGTTTTAGAAAAAGGGCCTACTGTATTAATTGGAGTAGTAATAGCATTTGTACTTACAGTACTAGGTTGTGTTGAGATTTTAGCACTAGTCTGATAAGTTATTTCATTTTGAAAATAAGTAGTAGATAAATTTAAATTACTCGTTTCACTACAATAATTAGATACGATGACAGTAGGTATTGGAGGAAATAAATATGTGTCGAATTTCTTAGTACTATCAGACTGTGATTGTTTCACTGTTGATGACAGAGATTCTGCTGTAGCTTTATGTTTAGCCATATTTGAACGTTCAGAACTAGTTTCAATTTTAGTCACCTGAGACTGAGACAGATTGCTACCTAAATCAAGTTCTTCATCTGGATCTGGAAACGTCATTAAGAAGAGCCCATCTTTATAATTTTCCAATGAAACACGACTTTTGCTTTGTTTAATGTCATGCTTTTCAGAATTAGCAGAAATTTTTGGTTTAATTTCAAAAAGAGGTTTATTTTCATACTTAATATTTTTTGTATTTTTCTGATTTGATTTTATTTCTGATTTAATATTTGATTCTGATTTGATTTTATTTCCTTTTAATGAAAGTTTATTTGACATTTTATGTTGACTAGTGTTAAATTTTTCATCACGTTCAAAACTACCAGCAGTTTCTTTTGGAGTTACAAAACTCTTACAATGATTATAACCTTTAAGGGAAGTCATTTTATCAGACTTTTCTGATGAATATATTAAGCGTTGTTTTTCGTTCTCTGATAATTTTTTCATAATACGTGAAAAAGCACTGTTACTCTTTTTAGTTTTATTTTCTTTTAAAGGTTTAATTTTTGCTGAATTTGTTGTTTTCTTAATTGGAGCAAGTGATTTACCAACTTCACCATTTCCTAAATCTCTACAAATAGCACATTTAACATCAGAACTTTTGTTTGGCTGAAAAGGAGTTGTGCACCATTTACAAATTTTTGTATTACATTTTTTTACTTCTTTGGCTGGTTTATTTTTACACACTTTGCTAACTAATTCTTTTAACACTGCAGCACAAACTTTTTTGTTATTTTTATCAGAAATATTTTCCGTTACAGATGGTGTCGTAGACCTTTTACGCTTCTTTTGCTGAATCTTTCTTTTGGAATCATCCGACTGAGTACTATTATTACACTGAAAGTTATAAGAAGCATGTAATTTATTTTTCTGATGTTGTTCAGTCATACTCTTCATTATGTCTGTTATAATATCACCGGAAACTTGATCTGTTTTTTGGGAAGGAGTTTTAACAGACTGACTAGAGTTCTGATGTGAAGAAAAATATTTATCTAAATCACTACTTCTTTCAGTAGCTGCAAAATTGACATCTTTTGAAGGCACGGCATTAGGAGAAGTTTCTTCATATCCACCATCATTATCATAGCCCATATAAACATCATACATGAAATCCTCATCATAATCACTACTTGATGACGATTCACTTTCTATCACACTGGTATGTTTTCTGAGCTTTCTGTCACTATTTATTACACCTTTAGGTACATCAGGTCTCCATTCAAAATCACGCTCATATCTGCGACCTCTTTTTAGCTTTTTTTTTGGTTTACCTCCAGCTCCATCACTAAAAGTTCTAGAATCATCTTGAGACAAATCTAGACTATTTTCAGAATGATAGGCTCTGTTTTTTCGATTCATATATCTTTCCCGTTTTTGTTTATATAATTCAAATGCTGAAGCATTAAATTTAGAAGTTCTCACTGATCTTACACTACCATCTTTTCTTCTTGTAGTAGTCCTTCCTTCATATAAATCATTTCCTCTTTCAACACCATAATTAATATTGTAATTATCTTCAGAATCAGAAGGATATAGTCGATGTATCTCCTCTTCAGTGAGACGTCTAAGACGAACAGAACACTTTTGTAAGTTGCTGTACATCCTATAAAACAAAGAAAATTTATTACTAGTGTCAGAATTAAATCTTTAGCATTATACAATTTCAAGATAAAACAATTTTAAAATGATGAAGATACTTTCTTAGATGAGTGATTCACAACCCAAACTTGATATTGGAATCTGATATTAACAGATGAAATAAGAGATGCAGTGGATATTTTCCCACTTTTCACAACTTGTTTTGGAGTAGAAAATTTCTAATTTTTTGTGTACAAAAAAATATTAATTTTGAAGCAGGAGGAATGTTACAAAAAATATTTAGAAAAACAAATATATATATACATATTTTTAATAGCATACTTTTGCAAACATAAAACATTAACAAAATGATGGAATGTGAGAGTACATCATCAAATATAGGAGAAAATATTTTAACTGACCATGTCGACTCATCATCCTGGAAATTGTACATAATGTTGACTTGATAAATTATATGTATAAAATATATTTATTAATTATAATTAAGTATACTTAAGCTTCTAAAGGAAAATCCTTAGTAGAAAAAAAGCCCAAATTTTGACAGTTTTTCCTTTGTTTAAATTCCTAATAAATAAAAACTTTATTTATTTATTTTAATTATTTCTGATTTAAAAAAAAAGAGAGAGAAAAAGCTCATAGCGTCAAAAAGCATATATTTTTTGCATCCAGTAACAAAACACGAGACCATTTCACCAAAATTCCACAAAATTCACATTTTTATTTCCTTACACAATGTATAAGGAATTATAAAGTTGATTGATGAAACCAAGGCCATAGCCAATAAGGGGGAAGGGAGTTAAACCACCCAATTGGCAACAGCCTTGGATGAAATAGTTTGTATCTGGCACAGTCTAAAAAATGAATGATTGTTAGAATATTGGAAATTTATGGGGTTTTTTTACCGTTATAACATCTAATTCTACACCTCCAATTTTAGTCTCTAGTGATCTCCCAATTTAAAAAAAAAAAAAAAAAAAAAAACACTAATTTACAAGATTTTTCACATTTGTATATGTGCATGTGTGTTTTACATTATTTAAAAACAGTTGGATATAGAATGTTGCCAATTTGTACATAGGTATGTTTGTTATAACATCTAGTTGAGCACTTCCTTTTTTGGTTTTCATATGGATTTCCTTTTTAAGATAGCCATGAAAATTATAACTATAATGGCCAAAAATACAAACTTTTACATATGACTTATTGTCATAGATAATGCAACAGAGCTTAATGAAGAGTCTTAAATGATAGCGTTAAAATAAATTGTAGACTTTCATGCATGTAGAAAGAAATTTGTATTTAAAAAAATATATACTATGTTGTGGCTACCGCAAGAATTTCTTCAATATACTATATATTATATGAATTCAAGCAGTACAAATCATTTATCTCTGAGAAAAGTATAACACTAAATGACAAAAGAAATTTAATTTTATGCCAACATCAGCAAAAATGAGAATTTTTTTTTCCCTGTAAAAAATGAAAAAAAATATATATATATCGACAACTTTGTTTTACATTACCACAGACCATTCATTTAAAAAGGTATTGACATATTCTTTTGAAAAATACCCACACTAAAAATTAACACACACACCCTGAAGGGGTGAGAGTGGGGTGATGCTCTGCTCGTATATTATGCAAACTACTTTTTTCCTAGTTTACTGCTGATTATAAGTAGTTCCTATTACAGTATTTTCCTGCTTATAGTCCGCAGAAGTGTATAATATGCAGGGTGCTATTTTTCAGCCCTGGTGAAAATTTTTCATCAGGTAGCCCGCACCGCTGTATAATCCGCAGATACAAATTGTTATCAACATGCAAATTATTGATAAACCACCATGTTATTTTTTCATCACTAGAAAAGCCCCGGTTCAGGAATAAACAGAATTCTGAATACAGAAAAAATTTCAAAATCAAACTCGAAATGTACAAAACTCGGCTTGATGCTGTTTGCGTGCCAATAGATCAAAGTTTGTTAACGAAACCATTTTTAAATTCATGAAATCAGTGAAGGTAGTGAATCAACGAAGGCTTTGCCTGCTTCGCTGGTCACTATATTTAAAGGAAACTCTATTCTATATCGCTTTATAAACAAAAGAAAAAAAAAAAAAAAAAAAACATGAAATTACTAAGCCTGCTTCCTTTGCCCTCATTCACAGGCTCTCAGGTGCCTGTCTAGATTGCCTGCGACAATAGCTTAAAAGTGGGCTTCTATTTGGGTGTTTATCAGATGACAGTTGAAGTAGCAATTTTATATTTGAATTCCACTTACATATGAACAACACTATACATGGTGTACATAAAATTTTATTTCACGTTATTTTCTGGATTTATTTGATTTATTTAATCAACCATAAAATGACAACAATTTCATACTAAATATAACATTACAATATGCTATGATCGGCTATGTCTATCGCACGAGACAATTTTTTGTAGTTATAATAGCAGTTGAGTTAGTTAATAGTAGTTGGTATAAGAAAAATAAATAAATAATTAAATATGTAAACCTAATCATAATACAGCCATAATATAGCTCCCCTTGTCGACTTTTGAATTTTTAATCACCATTTTAGTCAAAAATACATAATTTATGAGATTATTTTTTCTGCTTCTTTCTTTTCAGTTTTTCAATATTTTATAATTTATTTATATTTTTGATGCCCTACTTGTATTAAAGTGGCTTTCACAAAAGTAGAGTCCTTGGAGAAAAATGTCTGATCTATTTCAGCATCAAAATTTTAAAAATTACCCAGGATTATCAATGAATTAGCTTTCATGCCAGGTGCAATTCATCCATGCCAAAAACATACTACTTAACCAAAAAAAAAAAAAAAAAAAAAAAAAAAATCTAAAATTCAAGTATATTAAAAAAGGTTATGGTTGTTTTTTTTACTCCATTTTCATATTTTCATATGCATGAGCAAATTTAATTGTTTTTTTTATTATTTTTCGCATAAAAGCATATTTAATTTTATGCTTAAAAAAAAAAAAAAAAAAAAGTAAATATTTTTGGCAACAATTAAAAATTTAAATGTCCAATTTTAAAGTTATTACGAGGTTATTATTTTCATACTTTAATTAACCCCTTCCGCTCCAGGGACGTACGTGAGTACGTCCTAGTGTTAATGGCCATTAATACCATGGACGTACGTGCATACGTCCAAAGAAAGTATACGATACTATTTCAAAGTTATAATCTGGTATTTCAGACATTTACACTGCAGCTAGCCTGGAGCGGAAGGGGTTAATTTTAAAAAATCTAATCAAAACTTCGTTACGAATAAGGTACCAAATGAAAGGGGCAATTTTTCTGATTCTGTCGGACTAAACGGCTTATCGATTGGACAATTAGATTTTTTAAAATCAAAAGTATGAAAATTAGGTAGCAACTTGTGTCCACACACAGACAAACAGATAATATTTTTATGGGAGGGATTCCATACCAACTCACCTAATGAGGGTTGCATGACCGACTCGGATTTTCTTTAAATTTGTTACACAGATTGATGATATAGAGGCATGAGAAAGTTCAAATTTTTAACTGCTTGCTCCACTTATTTATAAATATACAGGTCCTCAAAGTTTGTCCGTTCCCTCAAAATACCAAAAAATTTATGTTATTTAATTTTTTTTTCTTAAAAATTGTATTCATGCAATATAAAAGTGTTAGGTATCTATGGAAACTAGTTATTCCAGGCATTCAGAAAAAAAAAAAAAATACTACAATGTTTATAATGAAAATCATTAAGGTACAGTACTCTTAGAAGTTGCAACCACAAAAATTTGATTTTCCCGATTTTGCTAAAATTGAGACATCAATTCCAAAAAAAGGAAAATAAAACCAAAGGTTTACTCACTTTTTGGTAGAGTACAGGTGTTCACCATAAATTACTACACAATAAAATACTTGGGTTTCTCACTCCTTGGAAATATTTAAGCTTAAAGACAAACCATAGGGCAAAAACATGCAATTTCGGCCATCTTGGCAGCCATTTTTCTCATAAAGGGGGAGCACTAGAAACTCTTTTATTTTTTTTAAATAAGCTACTGATGTGTTAGCTGTTCATGGGAAAAGAGTATACTTTTGGTTATTTTTTGCATAAAGAGATATCCTGCTGATAGTATATGCATGTTTTTCTCTAATACCATATGCTTGCGTTCCCCCTCTCACAGACTTAACATTAATAAAAAGGAAAAATAATAATGCATGTATTAATAGCTGCACTATCTATACAAGAATTCAAGAAATTTAATATATTAAATTATTTAATAAAAATTTAAAAAATAATTTTTACATTTTATAGCAAAATTAGATATTTGATGGAAACAAATAGAATTTCTCCAAAACTGAACACTGAATGTTGTGTCTTCAAAATTATAAAGTATTAAATAATTTCTTGAAAAATCAATCAAAATAAAAGAGCTATAAATATTTATTTCATAAGCAAATATATTTCAAATGCAGCAATATATTAAAAATTGATGTGTACATAATTTTATTCAGCTGCAAGCATAAGTTCCTGTACTTTTTTCACAGCATCATTTGATATTAAAAACATGCATCATGTGGCTGCTGCTGCTGATGGCATTAATATTATATCTAACAGATGCTTGTATGAAATCCAGCATGTATCTGGTTTCTCTGATCAGTAGAAATTTTGGCAGGGGCCATGAGGATGCATAAATTGTATTTGAACATCACCTTTTTTCAAAACAGTTTTCTAAGACAACTCCTAACCACCATTTTTTATAATACATGCAAGCAACATAAAAACCTTTAGATATGTTATTAAGACTAAATTTCTGACATGTTGCTTACCTACTGCAGATACTTCAATCTGATTCGATATGTTTGTAGATACAATGGAAACTAAAAGCACAGATTTACTAATAGGAATAAATTTATGATAATCCCCGATACCCTCAATTCTTACAGCAAAAGTTAGTCTTTCAGAAAGCAATGCTCTTGTTTCTGCTACATATTCTTCAGATGCAAAGAAAAACTTAATATTTTTAAAATTACCTGTGCAATAATGAAACAAATCATGTGGAGAAATTATCTGATCCTTGTAAGGACGTTGCATACTGGTTCTGTAACTCTGCCTCCAGTGGCATCACATGGGCTTTTGCCATGGGAGGGGGCAAAAAAATGTCACTCAGCATTTAGTTTGAAATCATCTTTATGTTGGCATAAATGTAAAAAGTTTTCTTGTTTTTGTACTGCACTGAGCTACCACCACTGAAATAAATTATTTTCTATATGTCTGGATATTGTGATGTTAAATATGGAATTACAGGCCTTTGAAAAGAAATTACTGCCACCGTATCATGTGTTAAACAGTCACTGTTAATACGCATAGAAAAAAGTTTTAGGTTATCATTTGGCCGAACATATGCTAAAAAAGGATGGAGTGTAGCTTGCATGTTTTCCCAGTGATATCCCTGTATTGCATCCTGTACAATAAAAGTAAAATTTTCAGAAAAATCAAGTAATAAAATGCACTCATCTGGTTTTAGTTCTGCTTTTCTTGTTTTTAAATACTCTGATTGAGATTTTGCAATGTAATGGTGTTTTGCCAAGGACTTCATTTTCAATAAAAGTTCTGATTTAAAATCAGGTGCGGACAAAGTAATTTAATGAGTGTTGAATGGACTGTAGTTATCCACCGTCAAAATGTCACTTCAGATTCTTCATCATAATCAACCATTAACATATCTAAAAATTCTTCAAATACAGTTTGGAGTGGACACTGTGAATAAAATCCTAACGTACATGCTTCATTGTTAATGTCACACACATAATGAGACAAAAAAAAAAAAAAAAAAAAAATCACTGATAGATGATTTAATAGATTGTTTTAGAGATGCCATCATTAGCCTGTCATTTTAGTGAATCATACAGACATAGACTGAATGAATTCCTGTACTACCAGCTAACACACACCACTTTGGTCGCAAATCAGCAAATTTAGATAATTCAATCTTGTGATTGGGATATTCCTGTTTAAAAAGTGTGTATACTTCTTTGAGATTACATAAAATGAGGTGTTTCTGTTTTGTAAATATTCTATTCCTTCACTAAATACTAACTTGAATTTTTAAAAATTAAAAGGTTTCCTACATCTTTCTTTAAGATATCACAAAAATAGAGTACACATTAGTTTTGTTTTAATACCAGAATATAATAAAATCAGAATGTTGCTCCATTATTCAATGCTCCATTCACCTAATAACTAGACCCGCATAATATACACGAACGCGCGAACGGCGTTCGCGGAAAATTTTCTGAACTTGCAGAAATTTTCCGCGGACGGTAATCGAAAAAAATTTGCTGATTTTACGGAAATTTTTCAGCAAACAGTTATCGTGGAAAAATTGTATGGCTACGTATTGGTCTTGCGGTTGAAACTTATCACACCATAAAATTTTTTGGCTTTTACATCACAAACTGCGTGTGTCCACTTTTTAAAAGTCTTTGCGCGCGAACCTCCAGACCAGCGCACCAACGGAGTCCGTGACGTCACCGCGAAAGGAGCGCACGGGAAGCCGGCAGAGAGTGAAGGAAGACCGGGAGAAATAACGCACGCTGACCGTCAATCTGAGGTACGGTGCGATCCTACGAAAAACAAAAACGGATTGTTCTGAAATTTATTCTATTTGATTAATTAGTCCAAAAAAGGAATTGCCGGATATCATGTTGAATTTAAACGAAATAATTTCACTTTTAATTGAATTTGGAAAACAGTTCTTACGAATTAATTTTGAATATAAAAGTTTAGATTTTAGCTATTAATTGAAGTAAAGTTTAAAAAAATAAAAAGCTATTAATTGAAGTACAGTTTAAAAAAATAAAACTGACAACTGATTTTACGTTTGCGAGGACGTCATAGTTTCTCCCGCATTCGTTTTTTGATAGTTTATGAATTTTGAATTTCTTTGTTTATCTCTGCCGACTTGCGCGGATTTCAGACGTTGGCGGATTTTAGATCGGGGGATTTTCAGTGCTCGACTGTATATATATTTCCTTCCCCCCCCCCCTTTTTTTTTTCTATTTTGGTTTTACAGTAGACTCTGAAATCTGAAAGATTTATGTATCACATGCAACTCGGTTCTCAACTGTCAAAAGAGAAATTTTTTTTTTCTTGCAGAAAATTTTTGCTTTAGATTTTGTGTTCGCGGAAAGTTTTTCATTTTATCTGAGTCTGCTAATAACACTATTTCTGAAAGTAACTAAGAAACGTTCAGAGGGTAAATAAAGTCCGATACATGTATTAAACAATATTTATATAATATTCAATAAGTTTTGTTTTTTTACATCTTTTTTTTTAATTAATGTTAAGTCTGAGAGGGGAAGCACAAGCATATGGTATTAGAGAAAAACATGCATATACTATCAGCAAGATAGCTCTTTATGCAAATAATAACCAAAAGTAAACTCTTTTCCCGTGAATAGCTAACACATCAGTAGCTTATTCAAACAAAATAAAAAAGTTTCTAGTGCTCCCCCTTTATGAGAAAAATGGCTGCCAAGATGGCCGAAATTGCATGTTTTTGCCCTATGGTTTGTCTTTAAGCTTAAATATTTCCAAGAACGAGTGAGAAACCCAAGTAATTTATTGTGTAGTAATTTATGGTAAACACCTGTACTCTACCAGAAAGTGAGTAAACCTTTGGTTTTATTTTCCTTTTTTTGGAATTGATGTCTCAATTTTAGTAAAATCAGAAAAATCAAATTTTTGTGGTTGCAACTTCTAAGAGTACTGTATCTTAATGACTTTCATTATAAACATTGTAGTATTTTTTTTTCTGAACACCTGGAATAACTCGTTTCCATAGATACCTAACACTTTCATATTGCATGAATACAATTTTTAAGAAAAAAAAAATTAAATAACATCAATTTTTTGGTATTTTGAGGGAACGGACAAACTTTGAGGACCTGTATATCTATAAATAAGTGGAGCAAGTAGTTAAAAATTTGGACTTTTTCATGCATCTATATCATCAATCTGTGTACCTAATTTAAAGAAAATCTGAGTCGGTCATGCAACCAACTTTTATTTTTTTAGGTGAGTTGGTATGGAATCACTCATGGGTGTTCAGTACTGGTACCAAAAAATGTCATCATGACCAATAGTGGACAGCCCTATCCACTACTGGATAATGTGACTTTTAAGGTCAGATCCAGTAGTGAACACAATTCTGTAATCTCACAATTTTAGAGAGTGTTTTTAAACATCACTCTAAAGCTACGTATTTAGCAATTGGCGCTGGTCAGGGAAAGGAGACATTAGAGGTCAAGACTTACGATGAACTCAGTGGCCACTCATGAGTCGTTTTCATTATACATCAGATTCATATAGATAATATATATATGACATGATATATATGTGTGTGTGTGCATAAAAGCACATATGATGTGGTCAGAAAATTAAGTTAAGAAATAGTGCTCTTTATTGTATTATTTTAATAATAATACAATAAATATGTATATATAATATGTGTGTATATTTCTGCCAATAAAAAAATAAAAATAAATTAAATAGGTATTATTTATTTATTTATTTTTTTTTTTTTAAACCTATGCACATCTCTAATTTAAATTTTTCAATATTTGAAATGAAAGGAGACAGGAGGAAGACAAAATAGATTGAGTAATTGAATCATTGAAAAGTGATTCGGTTTTTGAGGGAATATATGATCCCGTTTGAACTTCCACTGAATGCTTATGATTTTATTCTTGTTAGTGTTTTAAGAGTCAATTCTATAAGCATTGTAGTTAAAATAGCATGTAATCCAGCTTTTTTAAATGCCTTTAATAACTATAGTACTTAGAAGAATTCAAAATTCAAAGTTTTAGTAATGAGGGAAAATATATAGACTTTAATAGATAAATATTAATACATGCATTTTGCTACGGAAAACAGCAGGCTATAATGATGATATGATCTGACAATGTGATTTCTCATACACAATTTGTGTTTTACAAGAATATTTATTTTATGTCCCATTGCAAAACAAATACAAAAATTTGATTCATTTAATAAATTTCACCTAGTCTAGCACTTCTATCTGCAAATGGCAGGGCCTGCTTTACAATTTTGGCAGCCCTAAGCAATGGATTTTTGGCAGCCTCCTCTATTAGATATTACGCCAAGGCAACTTATAAATTTCATGTGACTCCAGATAAATGTTCAATGACGCTGATCCCCCTCCTCTAGAGAAAATAAATTAAACTAAAAAGAAAAAAAAAAAAAAAAAAAGCTTTTGATTGTAAGTTACTACATTAACACTCAACTTATATAACTATATTAACACTCAACTTTTTTTTTCTGTAAAAATTGAGTTAAGCCAGGTATATTTACGAATGAGAAAAAATAAACAAATTGAATCAAAATTTAGCTTTTTTGCCTGACCGTGCTAAACGTTCGACTAGGAAAATGCCTTAAAATTTCTGCCAATACGAATAGCCATTTAGTAGTGACATCACACGTATTGACATACTATAAGCTGCTTGAAGAAAATTTTGAATAAAAACTATTATAATTTTTTTTTTTTTTTTTTTTTTTTTTTAATTTTTTTTGCATGGCCAGAAAAAAGAAATAAAAAGACACAATAGACACACTATGGATAGATAGACAGAAGGTCAGAAATACAGACAGATAGACTAATTAAGTTCATAATCACTCTTAAACGTTCTTGGAAAGAATTAAAAATGTTTAACACAAACAGAAATATATTTCCTGCAATTTCCAATTCTACTCTTTAACTACATTTCTTGCGACCATGGAAGCATCTGCGCAAGTGCGGATTCAGCAAGTCCACTAGTAAAATAATGGAGACAAGCTTGTCGCTGAGAGAAAATAAGCGATAAGGGAATACCGAATGACTGGATGCTTACTAAATTCAAACCTGTTGGTCAACTTGGAAACCCTCCAAGATTTTCGACTCGTCCTCACTGCTAGGCGTAGGAAACGTGGTTACACTATAGTTCTCAATGTATCTGAATATTTGTGTGTGGCCCTCTGAAACTTAATACTAATCATACTATGCTCCATAAAAACTAACGGGGAATATGAATAATAAACATGAATTTCATTACGATTTTTGCAAAATAAAGGTATTAAAACATAATTAATAGAAGTACTTTCGTAGAATTCAATGCAATATGCCCTTGAATTCCTTCAGATGTTCTTCCTGTACACAAATCAGCGGTGGTTCTTACCTATACTGACCAAACGTCCCCATTTTCTGGGGACAAGTGGGGAAGCCCCTTTATTTGAAGGCATTTTTCTAAGTTTTAAAATATTGTAGAAACTAAATTATTAATCAATAACACTTTATTTTTAGTCTTATTTATTAGGAATGAAAAAATATATCCATAATTTGATAATTGTAGCAATATTTAATGCTTCTCTAATAAAATATTATAAAGGTACTTTGATCTGGTCAGCCTATTCTTACCCGATTTTTAATAGGAACAACAAATAGTGAACTTGAATAACACATAACAGTTTCAGTCTGTGCTTCAACATTCATGAAGTTAAAGCGCAGACAAACAAAGCCGCAAGCAGAAAAGAATTTCGGAGAGGGTTCAGGATTTAGTACGCAATATTGAGTGTAAAAAATTATGCGTAGCTCAAAAATCTTTCCACCAATTTACAAAATTTAGGCGGGGAACTTTGGATACGGCCTTGCAAACAAACCGAGGTCAAAAACATTTTTAAATTTTATTGGAAAGTGTTAAAAATGCTTTCTCTTTCACTTTTGCTTGAACCTTTTCCTTACTGTAAATGTAAATTAAAACTTTCATAAATTCATTTTTTGGTGAATCGATTTATCATATGAAGTTTTGTGTAGGCTATTATTACTTCCAAACTACTCATTTTCAAAAACAAATACGAAACCTTTTTATTCATAAACGCACGATATAATTAGGAATTTTTATTTAAATATTATGATACGAATCGTAGTAGCTTTTACTTTTTCTATATAAAGGTAAAGCCTTTTGCAGAAAAGGCTGTCTAAGTCAATGCTTTAAATCGATTTTCTAGGCACGATAGTCGAAAAAAGGCTGTCTTTATATAATTTATATTTAATCTTACTTATTTTTTAGTTTTAATTTATATATTTTAAGTATTTTAAATTTATACTAAAATTTTCTGAAATCTGAACTATTTTATGACTTATTTATGAAACCTACTTTTTCAAAAATGTATAAAACATTCAGGCATTTTTATTTAGATACTAAAAAATTGAATAGCGTTTCTATCTTCTTATTCTTAATTTTATTATTTAGTTAACTATGGATGAATATGATATAAGGAGTTCGAATTTGAAGTTGAGGGATTAAAAAATAAGGCCATCATGCGAAACTGCGTCAAAGACTTTAGTGATGTCAAGAAAAAGGGCTCCGACTTTTTAAAATCTAGTCTTCATTCAATATCAAAATATAATTCAAAACATATATTTATTAAAAGTCAATATTTTAGTACTTTATGGTGTTTTTACACAAAGTTAAAATCTTTAAAGGATGTTAATCTACAAATGAATATACACATATATGCCTTAAAAAGAGAGAAAATTAAAAATTGGTTTCGCTTTTTTCTTCCATCCTTTCTTTTTTTTCTTTCAGTTTTCTTTTTCTTTCTTTCTTTTTTTTTTAGGTTTTTGCGCAGTGTTCTAATTTTTTTGGCGGCCCTGTTTATTCGGCGGCCCCAAGCGACCGCCTAGGTTCGCCTAATGGTAAAGCGGGCCCTGGCAAATGGAAAATAATTATGATCAAAATTAGAGTAAAACAAAATTATTTTGAGTTTAAGGAGGGGGTGGGGAGGCAAAGAATCTGTACTAGCCTATTACCAGAGGTTTAATTTTATTAACTGGCATGTGATAGCTAAAATTAGAAATTTGCAGAAAATTTTCTGTAAACATGATTGGCCGGACATTATTAGCATCACTTTCAATAAATTGACTACCTAAACAGTTATATATAGCTTTTATCTACTTTAAACATTTTCAAGATTATTTCATTAACACAAAAAAATTCTTTAATATAACTGCAGTTATTTTTATATCCACATAAAACTAGGGTTAGAAATAAGCGGTCGTTAGTTGCATTTTGACGCCTAGAATTCCAATCACAGGTGCCATATTCGACGCCTGGATTTTTTCCTCATCATACCAAATAATTTTCCCAATCCCATCAGACTGTAAACAAGTCTATTTCGGTAGAGGGTTGAGCATGAGTGAATTTTATGTTGCACTAGTGCTACACTATGGACAGTTAACGACAGTCTGAAACTCACCTCTAAGGATAGACTGGAGACATTTGATATCCCTCAAAAGTTTAACTTTGATGGGAACATGGAGGATATGCAGCCACGAGGAGAAAACTGTGATGGGATGTCTCCTGACTAGCCTTATTAGTGATTCCCAGACTGTCTCCAATAACCAATAGTGTAGCACTAGTGCGACTTAAAATTCACTCAAACTTCAGCCCTAAATGTTGGCCCCAACGGGGATTCATTATGTGATGTGAGGACAAACTGCTAAAATGGGTCTGTCCCCAAGACATAGAAACATTTGGTCACCTTAATTTTAAAGCAAAAATTTAAAGGGGTCCACTACTGGGTTTTTAGTGGGTCCACTACTGGCTCATTTTAAGCTCTCTATATTTTTGATTTTTTACATATATAAATGCTACAATTAGCAATTTTTGTAATAGAATCAGGTTAAGAAAGAGTTAGTAAAGTTGTGAAATATTAATTATTTTTTGAAACTCTCAAATTTATGAAATTACACAAAAAAAAGCTGGAAAATGTCCTTAAAGTGTCCACTACTGGTGCATTTACCTTACGACTTTTAAATAAAATAAAAAAATTAAAGCGAATTACTTTTTTTTTACTAAATATTTCGTTTACTTTTAGTTGTTTCAAATTACATAGCTAAGCCATTATTATTTAAAATTAAATAAATAAAAATGAAAAAGCTTCTGTAAGTAGTTTATATAAAAACATACATCGGAAGTTCATTTTTTGAAAATATAATTCTGAATGACTGGTTTCCAGATATCTGGAAGTTTCTTTCTTTCTTTTTTTTTTTTTTTTTTTGGTTGTTGTTTACTCACTTGAAAAAACCCAATAAAACCCACTCCCAAGTGGGTTTTATTGGGTCTTTTAAATCTAATAAAAATTTCCACTTTTTAAAAAAGAAATAATTTATATCTAGAAGCATGAAACTTGGTGAAAACATTCTTTCTGCGATGATCACTTTCCTGGATAAACCAGGATTTTGAACCCACTCACTGCCCCCCCCCCCTCTCAATTTTTTTTTTTTTTTTGGAATGAAGTTCCTTAAACGCAACAGCAGGGTTGCAGTAGGGAGTTAACTAACAGAAAACACGTCACGTAACGAAAAGCCGTTACGCTCGTTTATGTTATCTCCAGAACTACTGATCAGAATTGTATATTAATTTATACGTAGATGCACCTTGACCTAAATTACTGCCTATCAACTTCTGGTGTCAATTGCTCAACAGGTGGCACTGCTATACAGCAATTTCTGCAATTTTAGGGGATGCTATATCTCAGGTTCTATTGTGTATAATCAAACAAAACTTAATATAATGAAAGAAGGTCATTATGAGACATTATGCTGATTCAATTTGAATGCTTAATGGCCAACAGGTAGTTCTGCTATATAAGCGATTTTCGCAATTTAAGGAAAGGCTATATCTCGGGAACTACTGTAGAGAATTGCATAAAAAATTTATGTACCTTCCCATAAATTAGTTTCTATCAACTTTTGGCGTCAACCGCTCAACTGGTGGTGCTGCCACAAAGCGATTTCTGCAATTTACAAAAAGGCTACATTGCAGGCTCTATGGCGTATAATCAAACAAAACCTGATATGTGAGAAGGCCATTTTTTTTCAGTTTTTTAATCATTAATTTTTTACTTGACATTATCTATATACATAAAATCGTTTGTCTTGACTGAGTGACAGATTCATTAACGCTTAGCCCAAACCCTTGCTTTTGGAAGCATGAAACTTGGTGAAAACATTCAGCCTGTGACGTTGCCATCCACAAAGAAGCAATTTTCAGAATATGCCTCCAACGGAGAAGGGCAAAAATGTGATTTAACAAAAAAACTTTATAGCTCAAAGAAAAAAATAGATTTTCATGAAAATTTTACTTTAAAATATAGCTAAATACAAATAACTAAAATCCAGTTTCTAGAATTTAAAAATCAGGGCATTATGACACATTACGCTGATTCAAGTTAAATGCTTATAGGCCAATAGTAGCTGCTATACTGGAAATTTCCTCAATAACGGGAAGGCTCTATCTCAACTCGTATGGCATAAAACTGTTTGAAATGTGATGTGCAAGATAACCATTATAAAAACGCATTTTTTAAGATGTTATTTATAGACAATAAAACCATCTTTCGATATTTAGCGTCAGTTTTCTCTATAAGATAAAAATCATTCGCATTCATCATGTAAGAAAATTTTAATAAATAATAGGTTTAATAAATTATTTGCCCTATTGGAAAAAATAGGTGGTGGTCACAACATACTAGTTTTATTTTAGTATTTATTTTAATATAATTTATAATTCATTTTTTTTATATTTAATCTTTAACGAACAAATATTTTTGTTAAAATATTAAATGCAACATTTTAATTTGATACCTTACTTCTAATTATTTGCATTAAGAAAAAAATAAATAATAAAATGGTGCGAGTGAGAGAGAGAATGAACAATCTAGATCGCTATATCAAATCAAATTCGGAATTGGAGAAAAGGCGTAAGGAACTTCATTCCTGACGGGGGTCCCCTGACTGCACATACTTTTTTTTTAAGGTTTACTCACTCAAAAAAAAAAAAAAAAAAAAAAACGATATAATCCACTTTCAGCAGGGTTTTATAGAATTTTTAAATCTAATAATTTTTTTCAGTTTTTTAATCATTAATTTTTTACTTGACATTATCTATATATATAAATCGATGGTCTTGACTGAGTGACAGATTCATTAACGCTTAGCCCAAACCCTTGCATTTGGAAGCACGAAACTTGGTGAAAACATTCAGTCTGTGACGTTGCCATCCACAAAGAAGCAATTTTCAGAATTTGCCTCCAAGGGAGAAGGGCAAAAATGTGATTTAACAAAAAAACTTTTATCTCAAAGAAAAACAAATAGAATGAAATTTTTACTTTAAAATATAGCTAAATACAAATAACTAAAAACCAGTTTCTAGAATTTTAAAAATCAGGGGTCGATCCAGGTTTTAAATTTTAAGTCTCTTTTTTGTAAAAAACAAAATATCTTTGGGAATTCTTTATTTTATTTTTGTGACGAGAGTTGTAAAATTCTCGAGAATAATATTGAGAAGTTTCTCATAGAAGCTATAATAATTAGTAATTTAGAAATATGTGTGCTCCTAAATCCTTATGAGTATTAATTTATGTTAGAAAATTATGCTTTTAATAAAATAATGAGATTAAATAAATTTATTTAACACGTTGAGCGCCATGTCAGCCATTCTAGATTCTGGACATTTTGTCATATATCTCTAAGTACTGAAGGAATGAATCATCTTGAAACTTTAGGAGTGTGCAGAACATGTTAGACTTCAAACATTTCAGTGAAAGTTTCACCCTGAAAGTAAAAGCAGTACCAATAAAAAATTAAAACGTTGAGCGCCCTGTCAGCCATCAGTGGCTGACAGTGTCAAATATGATATAAAGCCGCGTCCAACCATCTGTGGCAGTGTTAGAAATAAGAATTTTGAAACTAGGCGTCAAAATAAGAAATCTAGGTGCCATCTATAATTAAATACGTATATTAAAAAAATAATAATAAAGCATCAACTTGTAAATAATATATGCAAGATTATATAAAAAATATTTATCAGGGTTCATACTCAAATATGGGAACAAAATTCCCTGAGTTCCCAGACAATTTTCAAGAAAATATTAGCGACATATTACAAGAAACGCTCTTCTAGACAAGACAAAATACAGCTACTTCCACTGTATGATGTCATATTACTGCCGATCATGATAGAAATTCAGGTAGAAATCATTATTTACACGCGTATTTTCACAATAATTATTTAAATTTTGATACGAAGCTAAACAAGAAAAACATAACTTGAGAAGTAAAAAAAATTGTTTTTCCAGGTTTTATAACTGTTTTTCCCTGACTTTTAATGAAAATTTTTATTTTCCTTGACTTTTTTTAACAAATTCCAAATTCCCTGAGTATTCCCTGTTTTCCCTGAGGAGTATGAACCCTGATTTATGTAATGAATGTAATTACATTGACAATATTAAACGAAACGTACATATTTAAAATCACTAATTCATTTTTCATTCAGAAGATACATCATTTCACTACAGTTTAATAGAATTTTCTGGACAGAAATCTCCCAATTGAGGGCCTTTTAACTTAATCATTAACAAATTGTCAACTACTTTCATAGAGATACGATTTCTTAAATCAGTTTTTATTAGGTTCAGCTGACTGAAATAGACTTGTTTACAGTCTGATGGGAATGGGAAAATTATTAGATACGATGAGGAAAAAATCCAGGCGTCAAATATGGCACCTATGATTGGAATTCTAGGCGTCAAAATGAAAAAAACTGGTTGCAAAATACGACTAACGACTTCTTATTTCTAACCCTGATTCTGTGGTGGATATAAAACTAAAAATATTACATTTGATGATTGAAAATTTATTAAAAATTTGTTTAATTTTTATTTATTATCATTATGGAATTTTAATGAATTTTAAGAATTTGCTGACTCAATGCGTTAATTGAAGGTATGTTTTTTTTTTTTTTTTTTTCAAATCTAAAAGATACAATCTTACAAATTATTGGACATAAAATCTAGTGATAAACAAAATAATAAAGTGACAAAGCATTGAATGAATTTTTTTTTTTTTTTAATTTCATTTAAGAGACTATTTTTATATGGTGACATTTAAAGAAAAATACTTCTGATTATTCGTTTTTGCTTTAAAGTGTTTTACACTTATCTGTATACTGTATGAGATGAAAATGAATTTACAAAACATTTAATTAATTAAAGAGTAAGCATATGAGGTTGTTCACAGTTCAGAAAGAAATCTTTTTTACTGTGTAAAGAATCATAATGCTGACATATAGAGCTTGAAACATTAAATTTTTAAAAGACAAAGAAAAAACAAAAACAGTTTAGCTTAAACAAAGTAATGTTGATGATAAGGAACTGGATGAGTTGTCTACAATTGAGAGTAACTGATTTTTCATCGGAAAATGAAGCTGACTGTTAATTTTCATTTTGTGTAACAATAACAAGTAACTAATTACAAAATAAAATTAATTTTGTTTTTCAACTATTTGTTACTTTGTTTTTTTAATTTGAATAAAACATATTTGATTATTTATTGTTATTGCATAATTTAAATTTGCTAACTTTCTAGTGCAATTTAAAATTTTATTTTTAAACTACAGACTTTTTTGATGCAGAGGTTTTCAAGCAAATTAATTTTTATTCACACACTATCAAGTTACTCACTAATTAAAAATCTTAAATGTAATAGTATATATGTAAAATAAAGATTACAGAATTATAAATTATGTGAATTAGATTTCTAAAGTAAACTCAAGTAAGTATTTTTATGAAAATCTCTTTATATATTCAGAGAATATTCTCTCTTTAAATTTCAAGTTTTAGTGATGGTTTAGTTATAAATAGAAACCTTTAGGTAATAAAAATTAAATTTGTATTTTAATATGAATTATTACACAGATCTACAAAATTAATGCTGGCAATATTTGTTTTGATAATTTTAGTTGCTACATATGTTTTTTGGTAAACTGAAACTGATAATGAAGCCAGTTATTCTCTATCATGTATAGATTTTTGTCAATATAGTGTGTTTACCGACATAATTTGTATGTTTCCATGATTAATTTTAATTAATCATGGAAACATACTATAAAAGTTATCACATAATTATGTTGGTGGAAGAGTCATGAAAGAAATTGCATCAGTAAACACTCTGTATTGACAAAAATCTATATGCGATAGAGGAAAAACAGGTGTTATTTTCAGTTTCAGCACACCAAAAAATAAAGATCAGCCAAAATTATCAAATCAAAATTTTAGATGTATAACTGTATTATTCATTATTTGCTGTTAAATGGTTTTTGTCTTAAATATGTAATGACTATTGAATATGTAATATTGAATAAATTTCTGTAATAACTATTTAAAAAAATTGCTTTGTGGAACTTATCGGAGAATATTCTCCAACTGAAAAATATTAATTATAAAGAGAATATAGTGAAAATAAGGCTTGTTTCTTCTACTAATGCCTCTTAAACTGAATAATTATGAATAAATATTGTAATTTAAGTCGTAAACATGAAAAATTTTTTAGTATTTAAAAATAAAAAGAATATTCTCGATTATTCTCTGAATTTAAAGCTTCAGAGAATATTCTCAATCTCTGAGAATATTCTCACTTTACATATCTATTTGTGACAATAGATATGTAAAGTGATATATAAAGCCGCGTCCAACCATCTGTGGCAGTGTTAGAAATAAGAATTTTGAAACTAGGCGTCAAAATAAGAAATCCAGGTGCCATCTATAATTAAATACGTATGTTAAAAAAATAATAATAAAGCATCAACTTGTAAATAATATATGCAAGATTATATAAAAAATATTTATCAGGGTTCATACTCAAATATGGGAACAAAATTCCCTGAGTTCCCAGACAATTTTCAAGAAAATATTAGCGACATATTACAAGAAACGCTCTTCTAGACAAGACAAAATACAGCTACTTCCACTGTATGATGTCATATTACTGCCGATCATGATAGAAATTCAGGTAGAAATCATTATTTACACGCGTATTTTCACAATAATTATTTAAATTTTGATACGAAGCTAAACAAGAAAAACATAACTTGAGAAGTAAAAAAAATTGTTTTTCCAGGTTTTATAACTGTTTTTCCCTGACTTTTAATGAAAATTTTTATTTTCCTTGACTTTTTTTAACAAATTCCAAATTCCCTGAGTATTCCCTGTTTTCCCTGAGGAGTATGAACCCTGATTTATGTAATGAATGTAATTACATTGACAATATTAAACGAAACGTACATATTTAAAATCACTAATTCATTTTTCATTCAGAAGATACATCATTTCACTACAGTTTAATAGAATTTTCTGGGCAGAAATCTCCCAATTGAGGGCCTTTTAACTTAATCATTAACAAATTGTCAACTACTTTCATAGAGATACGATTTCTTAAATCAGTTTTTATTAGGTTCAGCTGACTGAAATAGACTTGTTTACAGTCTGATGGGAATGGGAAAATTATTAGATACGATGAGGAAAAAATCCAGGCGTCAAATATGGCACCTATGATTGGAATTCTAGGCGTCAAAATGAAAAAAACTGGTTGCAAAATACGACTAACGACTTCTTATTTCTAACCCTGATTCTGTGGTGGATATAAAACTAAAAATATTACATTTGATGATTGAAAATTTATTAAAAATTTGTTTAATTTTTATTTATTATCATTATGGAATTTTAATGAATTTTAAGAATTTGCTGACTCAATGCGTTAATTGAAGGTATGGTTTTTTTTTTTTTTTTCAAATCTAAAAGATACAATCTTACAAATTATTGGACATAAAATCTAGTGATAAACAAAATAATAAAGTGACAAAGCATTGAATGAATTTTTTTTTTTTTTTAATTTCATTTAAGAGACTATTTTTATATGGTGACATTTAAAGAAAAATACTTCTGATTATTCGTTTTTGCTTTAAAGTGTTTTACACTTATCTGTATACTGTATGAGATGAAAATGAATTTACAAAACATTTAATTAATTAAAGAGTAAGCATATGAGGTTGTTCACAGTTCAGAAAGAAATCTTTTTTACTGTGTAAAGAATCATAATGCTGACATATAGAGCTTGAAACATTAAATTTTTAAAAGACAAAGAAAAAACAAAAACAGTTTAGCTTAAACAAAGTAATGTTGATGATAAGGAACTGGATGAGTTGTCTACAATTGAGAGTAACTGATTTTTCATCGGAAAATGAAGCTGACTGTTAATTTTCATTTTGTGTAACAATAACAAGTAACTAATTACAAAATAAAATTAATTTTGTTTTTCAACTATTTGTTACTTTGTTTTTTTAATTTGAATAAAACATATTTGATTATTTATTGTTATTGCATAATTTAAATTTGCTAACTTTCTAGTGCAATTTAAAATTTTATTTTTAAACTACAGACTTTTTTGATGCAGAGGTTTTCAAGCAAATTAATTTTTATTCACACACTATCAAGTTACTCACTAATTAAAAATCTTAAATGTAATAGTATATATGTAAAATAAAGATTACAGAATTATAAATTATGTGAATTAGATTTCTAAAGTAAACTCAAGTAAGTATTTTTATGAAAATCTCTTTATATATTCAGAGAATATTCTCTCTTTAAATTTCAAGTTTTAGTGATGGTTTAGTTATAAATAGAAACCTTTAGGCAATAAAAATTAAATTTGTATTTTAATATGAATTATTACACAGATCTACAAAATTAATGCTGGCAATATTTGTTTTGATAATTTTAGTTGCTACATATGTTTTTTGGTAAACTGAAACTGATAATGAAGCCAGTTATTCTCTATCATGTATAGATTTTTGTCAATATAGTGTGTTTACCGACATAATTTGTATGTTTCCATGATTAATTTTAATTAATCATGGAAACATACTATAAAAGTTATCACATAATTATGTTGGTGGAAGAGTCATGAAAGAAATTGCATCAGTAAACACTCTGTATTGACAAAAATCTATATGCGATAGAGGAAAAACAGGTGTTATTTTCAGTTTCAGCACACCAAAAAATAAAGATCAGCCAAAATTATCAAATCAAAATTTTAGATGTATAACTGTATTATTCATTATTTGCTGTTAAATGGTTTTTGTCTTAAATATGTAATGACTATTGAATATGTAATATTGAATAAATTTCTGTAATAACTATTTAAAAAAATTGCTTTGTGGAACTTATCGGAGAATATTCTCCAACTGAAAAATATTAATTATAAAGAGAATATAGTGAAAATAAGGCTTGTTTCTTCTACTAATGCCTCTTAAACTGAATAATTATGAATAAATATTGTAATTTAAGTCGTAAACATGAAAAATTTTTTAGTATTTAAAAATAAAAAGAATATTCTCGATTATTCTCTGAATTTAAAGCTTCAGAGAATATTCTCAATCTCTGAGAATATTCTCACTTTACATATCTATTTGTGACAATAGATATGTAAAGTGATATATAAAGCCGCGTCCAACCATCTGTGGCAGTGTTAGAAATAAGAATTTTGAAACTAGGTGTCAAAATAAGAAATCTAGGTGCCATCTATAATTAAATACGTATATTAAAAAAATAATAATAAAGCATCAACTTGTAAATAATATATGCAAGATTATATAAAAAATATTTATCAGGGTTCATACTCAAATATGGGAACAAAATTCCCTGAGTTCCCAGACAATTTTCAAGAAAATATTAGCGACATATTACAAGAAACGCTCTTCTAGACAAGACAAAATACAGCTACTTCCACTGTATGATGTCATATTACTGCCGATCATGATAGAAATTCAGGTAGAAATCATTATTTACACGCGTATTTTCACAATAATTATTTAAATTTTGATACGAAGCTAAACAAGAAAAACATAACTTGAGAAGTAAAAAAAATTGTTTTTCCAGGTTTTATAACTGTTTTTCCCTGACTTTTAATGAAAATTTTTATTTTCCTTGACTTTTTTTAACAAATTCCAAATTCCCTGAGTATTCCCTGTTTTCCCTGAGGAGTATGAACCCTGATTTATGTAATGAATGTAATTACATTGACAATATTAAACGAAACGTACATATTTAAAATCACTAATTCATTTTTCATTCAGAAGATACATCATTTCACTACAGTTTAATAGAATTTTCTGGGCAGAAATCTCCCAATTGAGGGCCTTTTAACTTAATCATTAACAAATTGTCAACTACTTTCATAGAGATACGATTTCTTAAATCAGTTTTTATTAGGTTCAGCTGACTGAAAAATACTTGTTTACAGTCTGATGGGAATGGGAAAATTATTAGATACGATGAGGAAAAAATCCAGGCGTCAAATATGGCACCTATGATTGGAATTCTAGGCGTCAAAATGAAAAAAACTGGTTGCAAAATACGACTAACGACTTCTTATTTCTAACCCTGATTCTGTGGTGGATATAAAACTAAAAATATTACATTTGATGATTGAAAATTTATTAAAAATTTGTTTAATTTTTATTTATTATCATTATGGAATTTTAATGAATTTTAAGAATTTGCTGACTCAATGCGTTAATTGAAGGTATGGTTTTTTTTTTTTTTTTTTCAAATCTAAAAGATACAATCTTACAAATTATTGGACATAAAATCTAGTGATAAACAAAATAATAAAGTGACAAAGCATTGAATGAATTTTTTTTTTTTTTTTAATTTCATTTAAGAGACTATTTTTATATGGTGACATTTAAAGAAAAATACTTCTGATTATTCGTTTTTGCTTTAAAGTGTTTTACACTTATCTGTATACTGTATGAGATGAAAATGAATTTACAAAACATTTAATTAATTAAAGAGTAAGCATATGAGGTTGTTCACAGTTCAGAAAGAAATCTTTTTTACTGTGTAAAGAATCATAATGCTGACATATAGAGCTTGAAACATTAAATTTTTAAAAGACAAAGAAAAAACAAAAACAGTTTAGCTTAAACAAAGTAATGTTGATGATAAGGAACTGGATGAGTTGTCTACAATTGAGAGTAACTGATTTTTCATCGGAAAATGAAGCTGACTGTTAATTTTCATTTTGTGTAACAATAACAAGTAACTAATTACAAAATAAAATTAATTTTGTTTTTCAACTATTTGTTACTTTGTTTTTTTAATTTGAATAAAACATATTTGATTATTTATTGTTATTGCATAATTTAAATTTGCTAACTTTCTAGTGCAATTTAAAATTTTATTTTTAAACTACAGACTTTTTTGATGCAGAGGTTTTCAAGCAAATTAATTTTTATTCACACACTATCAAGTTACTCACTAATTAAAAATCTTAAATGTAATAGTATATATGTAAAATAAAGATTACAGAATTATAAATTATGTGAATTAGATTTCTAAAGTAAACTCAAGTAAGTATTTTTATGAAAATCTCTTTATATATTCAGAGAATATTCTCTCTTTAAATTTCAAGTTTTAGTGATGGTTTAGTTATAAATAGAAACCTTTAGGCATTAAAAATTTAAATTTGTATTTTAATATGAATTATTACACAGATCTACAAAATTAATGCTGGCAATATTTGTTTTGATAATTTTAGTTGCTACATATGTTTTTTGGTAAACTGAAACTGAAAATGAAGCCAGTTTTTCTCTATCATATATAGATTTTTGTCAATACAGTGTGTTTACCGACATAATTTGTATGTTTCCGTAATTAATTTTAATTAATCATGGAAACACACTATAAAAGTCATCACATAATTATGTTGGTGGAAGAGTCATGAAAGAAATTGTGTCAATGAACACTTTGCATTGACAAAAATGTATATGTGATAGAGAAAAAACTGGTGTTATTTTCAGTTTCAGCACACCAAAAAGTATAAAGATCAGCCAAAATTATCAAATCAAAATTTTAGATGTATAACTGTATTATTCATTATTTGCTGTTAAATGGTTTTTGTCTTAAATATGTAATGACTACTGAATATGTAATATTGAATAAATTTCTGTAATAACTATTTAAAAAAATTGCTTTGTGGAACTTATCGGAGAATATTCTCCAACTGAAAAATATTAATTATAAAGAGAATATAGTGAAAATAAGGCTTGTTTCTTCTTCTACTAATGCCTCTTAAACTGAATAATTATGAATAAATATTGTATTTTAAGTCGTAAACATGAAAAATTTTTTAGTATTTAAAAATAAAAAAAATATTCTCGATTATTCTCTGAATTTGAAGCTTCAGAGAATTTTCTCAATCTCTGAGAATATTCTCACCTTACATATCTATTTGTGACAAATAAAATATTGTGCAAAACTATTCATTTTTACAGTCATTGTATATATATATATAATGTTTAATATCAAGGTAGTAGAGTTTCATTGAGCGAAACTAAAGCATTAGTAAAAAATAATATTGAAAACCATGGAAACATTTTACAAAAGGATCATTTTTATTAAACAAAGTATTGTAAAGGGGATCATTTTATAAATTTGAATTTTGTGAAAAATTTCTTTTTATGGATTTTGTAAAGGGTCCTTTTTCATGGATTTGAATTTTGTGAAGGGGGCCTCAAAAGAGACTCAAATCTTGCCTCGATCGACCCCTGGAAATTAACACATGCACAACATGTGATTTCATATAACCTATACATTTCTAAAAAAAAAACAGGGTTGGCAAGTTTTTGACAACTGACAGTTTTATACAGATTAAAATCTTAAATATAATAGATAATACATTGTTTATATGTAAAATAAAGATTACAGAATTATAAATTATGTGAATTAGATTGCTTAAGTAAACTCACAAGTATTTTTACGAAAATCTCTTTATATATTCAGAGAATATTCTCTCTTTAAATTTCAAGTTTTAGTGATGGTTTAGTTATAAATAGAAACCTTTAGGCAATAAAAATTAAATTTGTATTTTAATATGAATTATTACACAGATCTACAAAATTAATGCTGGCAATATTTGTTTTGATAATTTTAGTTGCTACGTATGTTTTTTGGTAAACTGAAACTGATAATGAAGCCAGTTATTCTCTATCATGTATAGTTTTTTGTCAATATAGTGTGTTTACCGACATAATTTGTATGTTTCCATGATTAATTTTAATTAATCATGGAAACATACTATAAAAGTTATCACATAATTATGTTGGTGGAAGAGTCATGAAAGAAATTGCATCAGTAAACACTCTGTATTGACAAAAATCTATATGCGATAGAGGAAAAACAGGTGTTATTTTCAGTTTCAGCACACCAAAAAATAAAGATCAGCCAAAATTATCAAATCAAAATTTTAGATGTATAACTGTATTATTCATTATTTGCTGTTAAATGGTTTTTGTCTTAAATATGTAATGACTACTGAATATGTAATATTGAATAAATTTCTGTAATAACTATTTAAAAAAATTGCTTTGTGGAACTTATCGGAGAATATTCTCCAACTGAAAAATATTAATTATAAAGAGAATATAGTGAAAATAAGGCTTGTTTCTTCTACTAATGCCTCTTAAACTGAATAATTATGAATAAATATTGTAATTTAAGTCGTAAACATGAAAAATTTTTTAGTATTTAAAAATAAAAAGAATATTCTCGATTATTCTCTGAATTTAAAGCTTCAGAGAATATTCTCAATCTCTGAGAATATTCTCACTTTACATATCTATCTGTGACAATAGATATGTAAAGTGATATATAAAGCCGCGTCCAACCATCTGTGGCAGTGTTAGAAATAAGAATTTTGAAACTAGGTGTCAAAATAAGAAATCTAGGTGCCATCTATAATTAAATACGTATATTAAAAAAATAATAATAAAGCATCAACTTGTAAATAATATATGCAAGATTATATAAAAAATATTTATCAGGGTTCATACTCAAATATGGGAACAAAATTCCCTGAGTTCCCAGACAATTTTCAAGAAAATATTAGCGACATATTACAAGAAACGCTCTTCTAGACAAGACAAAATACAGCTACTTCCACTGTATGATGTCATATTACTGCCGATCATGATAGAAATTCAGGTAGAAATCATTATTTACACGCGTATTTTCACAATAATTATTTAAATTTTGATACGAAGCTAAACAAGAAAAACATAACTTGAGAAGTAAAAAAAATTGTTTTTCCAGGTTTTATAACTGTTTTTCCCTGACTTTTAATGAAAATTTTTATTTTCCTTGACTTTTTTTAACAAATTCCAAATTCCCTGAGTATTCCCTGAGGAGTATGAACCCTGATTTATGTAATGAATGTAATTACATTGACAATATTAAACGAAACGTACATATTTAAAATCACTAATTCATTTTTCATTCAGAAGATACATCATTCCACTACAGTTTAATAGAATTTTCTGGGCAGAAATCTCCCAATTGAGGGCCTTTTAACTTAATCATTAACAAATTGTCAACTACTTTCATAGAGATACGATTTCTTAAATCAGTTTTTATTAGGTTCAGCTGACTGAAATAGACTTGTGTACAGTCTGATGGGAATGGGAAAATTATTAGATACGATGATGAAAAAATCCAGGCGTCAAATATGGCACCTATGATTGGAATTCTAGGCGTCAAAATGAAAAAAACTGGTTGCAAAATACGACTAACGACTTCTTATTTCTAACCCTGATTCTGTGGTGGATATAAAACTAAAAATATTACATTTGATGATTGAAAATTTATTAAAAATTTGTTTAATTTTTATTTATTATCATTATGGAATTTTAATGAATTTTAAGAATTTTCTGACTCAATGCGTTAATTGAAGGTATGGTTTTTTTTTTTCTTTTTTCTTTTTTTTTTTCAAATCTAAAAGATACATTCTTATAAATTATTGGACATAAAATCTAGTGATAAACAAAATAATAAAGTGACAAAGCATTGAATGAATTTTTTTTTTTTTAATTTCATTTAAGAGACTATTTTTATATGGTGACATTTAAAGAAAAATACTTCTGATTATTCGTTTTTGCTTTAAAGTGTTTTACACTTATCTGTATACTGTATGAGATGAAAATGAATTTACAAAACATTTAATTAATTAAAGAGTAAGCATATGAGGTTGTTCACAGTTCAGAAAGAAATCTTTTTTACTGTGTAAAGAATCATAATGCTGACATATAGAGCTTGAAGCATTAAATTTTTAAAAGACAAAGAAAAAACAAAAACAGTTTAGCTTAAACAAAGTAATGTTGATGATACGGAACTGGATGAGTTGTCTACAATTGAGAGTAACTGATTTTTCATCGGAAAATGAAGCTGACTGTTAATTTTCATTTTGTGTAACAATAACAAGTAACTAATTACAAAATAAAATTAATTTTGTTTTTCAACTATTTGTTACTTTGTTTTTTTAATTTGAATAAAACATATTTGATTATTTATTGTTATTGCATAATTTAAATTTGCTAACTTTCTAGTGCAATTTAAAATTTTATTTTTAAACTACAGACTTTTTTGATGCAGAGGTTTTCAAGCAAATTAATTTTTATTCACACACTATCAAGTTACTCACTAATTAAAAATCTTAAATGTAATAGTATATATGTAAAATAAAGATTACAGAATTATAAATTATGTGAATTAGATTTCTAAAGTAAACTCAAGTAAGTATTTTTATGAAAATCTCTTTATATATTCAGAGAATATTCTCTCTTTAAATTTCAAGTTTTAGTGATGGTTTAGTTATAAATAGAAACCTTTAGGCATTAAAAATTTAAATTTGTATTTTAATATGAATTATTACACAGATCTACAAAATTAATGCTGGCAATATTTGTTTTGATAATTTTAGTTGCTACATATGTTTTTTGGTAAACTGAAACTGAAAATGAAGCCAGTTTTTCTCTATCATGTATAGATTTTTGTCAATACAGTGTGTTTACCGACATAATTTGTATGTTTCCGTAATTAATTTTAATTAATCATGGAAACATACTATAAAAGTCATCACATAATTATGTTGGTGGAAGAGTCATGAAAGAAATTGTGTCGGTAAACACTCTATATTGACAAAAATCTATATGCGATAGAGGAAAAACAAGTGTTATTTTCAGTTTCAGCACACCAAAAAATATAAAGATCAGCCAAAATTATCAAATCAAAATTTTAGATGTATAACTGTATTATTCATTATTTGTTGTTAAATGGTTTTTGTGTTAAATATGTAATGACTATTGAATATGTAATATTGAATAAAATTCTATGTAATGACTATTTATAAGGCTTGTTAATTCTACTAATGCCTCTTAAACTGAATAATTATGAATAAATATTGTAATTTAGGTTGTAAACATAAAATTTTTTTTAGTATTTAAAAATAAATAAAATATTCTCGATTATTCTCTGAATTTGAAGCTTCAGAGAATATTCTCAATCTCTGAGAATATTCTCACCTTACATCTTTATTTGTGAAAAATAAAATATTGTGCAAAACTATTCATTTTTACAGTCATTGTATATAATGTTTAATATGGTAGTAGAGTTTCATGTTTCATTGAGCCAAACTAAGGCATTAGTAAAAAATAATATTGAAAACCATGGAAACATTTTACAAAAGGATCAGTTTTATTAAATAAAGTCTTGTAAAGGGGATCATTTTATAAATTTGAATTTTGTGAAGAATTTCTTTTTATGGATTTGAATTTTGCTAAGGGGGCCTCAAAAGAGACTCAAATCTTGCCTCGATCGACCCCTGGAAATTTACACATGCGCAACATGTTATTTCATTTAACCTATACATTTCTTTGAAAAAAAAAAAAAAAACAGGGTTGGCAAGTTTTTGGACAACTGACAGTTTTATACCGATTTAAACGTGGTTTTAATCATCATGTCAAAAACCCCTTTTTAACAATTGTCAAAAATTAATTCTGTACAAAAGCATCCTAAAGCTATTTTTAACAAGTTTAAATTTACAGTTTATTACTTCGTAATTTTTGATTTTAGATGCTTAAATAAACTTTATGACAGTTTTAGACACTAAAAACCACATGTCCCATCATTCCAAGTGTGCCCCTGCAAAAAAAAATTCCAAGTGTGCCCCTGCCCCCTCCCCCCAAATAAAATTCTATGAAAATTAAAAATTTTATACTACTATAAAATATAGAACGGAAAATTATAATTAGCAATACATTAATAAAATAATAAATGTATTAATTCCATTTAAATTTTTTAAAAAGATAGAGCATTTTATAAACTATATTAATTAAATGAAAAACCTTGCTCAGCTCTATACCTTTACCATAAAACGTTACCAAAATAGTATAAATACCATCGTTTACCGTAAACCCACCTTCAGTAATGAAATTATCAGCAACCACAGCAAAACCCCATACAAAATACAAGATAAATGCAATACAAGCATTATATTAACCGCACATTATTAATTTGTAATAACCCTACCGATTTAAAAAATAAAATGAAATATATTAAAAATCTGACAATAAGAGCAGGTCACAAAAACCTTGTAGATAAATTATATAGGAAAAGAATCTATAATCTTAATTTTATTCCTAACCATCACAAAGCACCCCCCCCCCCCCCAAAAAAAAAAAAAAAAAAATTTACTTTCTCTATTCCTTTTGACCAAGGAGCATCAATTAAAATTACCGCTAAAAAACACAATTTAAATATCCCCATTAAACTAAACCCCAATATTTAAATTCGTAACATGATAAAGATCCCATACCTTCTCTTGAAACTGCAGGAATCTACAAAATCCCTTTTAATTATCCTAACAATAGTACTGCAATGGTGCCTCGTGCACCGAAAATAGGTGAAGAGGCACACTGTATTTATTTATAGAATATAAATTTACATTTAAATAAGTATTTTTATCTAATTTTAGTTAAGACGCTGCTTCTCCAAAAGGAAAATATCCACCAGATTTAAACACATCTTTAATTCCATACTAACTTTTGTTCCCAATAATCCAATGAACATAAATCACTTAAAATAACTAAAAAATATTAAAAATTAAAAATTTTATAAAATTTTTAAAAAACTTCAAAAATGATTTTTTTTTTTTTTTTCAACACCAAAAGTTGATAGGCATTTATTTAGGTCAAGACGCATCTACATATAAATTTATACGCAATTCTGTGCAGAAGTTCCTGAGATAAAATCGCCACAAAATTTGTCACAGCTATTTTCTAAAAATGGACAAATTATATTCTAGAACTCTTAAAATGTGTAAATCCATAGAAAACCAGAAGTCGAAATTTTTTACGAATCTAACACTTTCTTCTATTGAATACAGAAGAAATTAAAAAAAGGAACAAGAAAATTTGAAATTAGTTTACCTGAGAATCTTCACATGCATACATTTTATAACATATTGAAAAATGAAAATTTCTATTTAAATCTTTTAAACTTGTGCTTTTTTAATTATAATTTACACTCTTAATGGAAAATGACACTAAATTTTGTTTTTCATAAAATCTTAGCACTTTCCACAAGTTCACATTTTTTTTTTTTCTAATGCTACTATTTCCATTTCTGTGGTATTTTTATAACTTTTACGGAGTAACCGTCAAACAGGATGTTATTAAAAATGTTACAGCAGAAAGGAGAAAAAAAAAATTTTTTTTCTTCTTTTATTAAATAACTAGCAGGTTTCGTCTGCTTCGCTGGGCACTATATTTAAAGGATTACTTTTTAACTGAATAATTGAAACGTTTAAATAAATATATTTTGATTGGCGACTATTAATTTTCATCACAGTTTTAGTATGGGATCTCCTTGACAATATCAAACATTTTTTGAACTTCTTGAATCTGTGCAACAAAACTATTATTAAAACGAATATTCTCGAAAGCAGTGAAATAGAAATGTCCATTCTTCAAATATTCTGGAAACAGTTGAAGCTGTTACTCATACAGTAAAAGTCATTATTCGAAGAATGGTTGAATCAGAGAATGCACATAAGTCGTTTTCGCAGCAATCACTATAACGCACGTATGTATGCATCATGCACAGGAAAAAAAAAAAAAATCACTGTACAGCCCTACATCGCAGTGCATGAATCTCAGAACACACGAAACTCAGTTTCGCGTCAATCACTATCACACATGTTAAAACCAAAAAATATCACTAGACACCCCTACCTCACTGTGCATGAATCTGAAAACGCACAAAACTCAGTTCCGCAGCAATCACTATCCATGCATGTTAAAACGAGAAAAAAAAAAAAAAAAAAAAAAATCACTAGACACCCCTAACTCTATGTGCATGAATCTGAAAATGCATGAAACTCGTTTTCGCAGCAATCACTGTCAAGCATGTTAAAACCAAAAATAATCACTGGCCACCCCTACCTCAAATCAATGAATATCAAATAAACCAATAAAATCTCTCGTAATTCCTCATAACGTAGCTCTAGTTCAACTTAAAATACACTTAAATCAATTAAAATCAGATAAACCATTCAAATCTCTCGTAATTCCTCAAAACATAGCTCTAGTTCAACGTAAAATACACTCAAATCTATGAAAATCAAATAAACCAACCAATTCTCTCGTAATTCCTCAAAACGTAGCTCTAGTTCAACGTAAAATACACTCAAATCTATGAAAATCAAATAAACCAACCAATTCTCTCGTAATTCCTCATAATGTAGCTCTAGTTCAACGTAAAATACACTCAAGTCAATGAAAATCAAATAAACCAACCAATTCTCTCGTAATTCCTCATAATGTAGCTCTAGTTCAACGTAAAATACACTCAAGTCAATGAAAATCAAATAAACCAATCAAATCTCTTGTAATTCTTCATAACGTAGCTGTGTAAAATACACTCAAATCAATGAAAATCAAATAAACCAATCAAATCTCTCCAAAGATTCTCCATTCTGCATCATTATAGAAATGGGAAGTTTTATTTTCATATTTTTATTAATTAAAAGAACACTAATCAAAAATCTGACTTCGATGGTGCACAATGACCCTTCGGAAGGCACCTTTGTGTTAAATCACGTGACTGTCTGAGCTACTGTTTTCGAGAACAGTGAAATATACATATACACATATATATATATATATTACAGAAATATTGCTCACTTAATAGTATAAGATATAAAGCAATCAAAAACATTGCTTTTACAGCTTCAGCTCTATGTTACTTCCTGTTAACCCATTTTTTTTCCCCCATTCAAAGCGTTTTACTGACAAAATCTTTATGGCGCATGAGCAGGCGTTTTTTCCTCACAATTCAAAAACTAATCAAATTTTTGAAAATTTGTATAGATATAATTTTAAGTTGGGTAAAATGCTAAATTCCTGCCAATTGCCGTTTAATTCCATACAGCAGTTCTCGCGTGATATCTGGACAAGAGACATACAGACACCACGACACACAGGCAAAATTTTCTGAAGTCATTTTCGGCTTTTATGGTGAAGATATCACAATATTTTTTGATTTTGACAAATTTACAGACAAAAGTCTGATTTTATTAATATAGATGATAAAGTCCTAAAAATATTTTTTTTTTTTTTCAATAAAATAATGATGAAATTCAGACATAAATTATCAAAATATTTAAGGTATACGTATATAAGATAGCAAATAATCTTTATGTACTTTCATATTAAATTGCAAATTGTGTTACTAAACTAACTGCACCTATAAAGAAATAGCTCTACATCTCTGCATATACAAAATAGTTTTAATTATAAGTGATAATAATCTACGATAAAAATATATTTATTAAGTATTATTATTAAACATACTGAATCACTTGCAAAATATTCACACCAAAACCTAAATATTTCTTATTAATCTTTCAATAACTGCAGAGATTGAAATAATGACAAAAAACAAAGCACACTACTACTCCGTCTTTCATATCAGTTTCTTTACCAAAACTGAAACGGAACACTAAACCAGTTCAAAGTTCAAGAGTTAACAGAAGTGTTTCATCCTCAGAGGAGAAACATGCCATGTGTGCAGATGATAAATTACATCGAGAAACTATAGCATCATTCCTCTGACGTTATACTGTGTAGTGGCCGAAGCTTATGGTGAAACGGGACAGGCATGAAATCATTCAATTCAATAAGAGCCGAGTTCTGAATATTTCTGGATTCCTCAATAACCTTGAAAGTTTACCAAATCACAACAGACATTATAAAAACAGAACACATTCCCGAAGAGATCAATTGTATTCAGACATCTGTTCTAAACAGTCGTTTTGGTTTAAACGGTTCATAATTATTCCTAAACCAGTAAAATGCCTGCTCTGTGGTATATTTAATGTTGTTTAATAACTTTTAGAGGTATGGGTTGAGTTGTGGGGATTAAGGCAGATTGACTGCACTAGGGTCCTAGGACTGAGGGGAAGTGCTCTCCATGAGGTCTTTCTAAGGGGTCCTAGCCCGTATTTATGCAAGTTTAGGAGAAAACCATGGAAAACTTTGAACGGTTAGGCCGACAAGCGCGTCCTGGAATCGAAACCAGAACCTTATGTCTACCAGCTTTTAGCACAGAACATCTCAGTCGCTGATGGGTCTTTACAGGTATGAGTTTAAATACATTAATTTACTTTTTTTTCTCCCTCCCCGAGAATAATCCTTGAGTAAAGTGTATTTGTCGACAACAAACTGCTTGTTTCTTTACAATTACTTTTTTCATGCAGGAAAATCGCCATTTTGTTACTAATATGGATAGAAATGGATATTTTGGATTAGTATGATATGCGTAACACTCGCATAACATGTAATGAAGCGAGGGAACGTTTAGCTTACTAAGAACATTTTTTTGTTTAACTATTTACTTAAAAATTAGCCCCAAACAAATAGAAATGTTTACAACTCTCACCTATGCCATCTATTGCCTCAATGCGGCATTTCTGCCTTCACATTAACATTTAATCTGTTTTTTTTTCAACTCTCTGTATAAGATTTTTTCTCTTTCTGCAAGATACACTTTTTATTTGTTTTTTTTTAAATTTCACTTTATTTGATACATTTCTCTTTTGATTAGCTATTCAATAAATTTATTACTATTAAGATTCGAGATTCAATTGACTTGCTGAATGATAACTTTTCATAAAATGATTTTTAAAAAAAATTAAAAAATAATATCGGGCCAACTGAAATTCTGCATACAGGCGCCTGACAATGCTGGTGAGCCCCTGATAAATAGATTGTTCAATAAACAGTTTTGTACTTATTAAATATTATACCAGAGCCTCCTTAACTAAATGCCTGACGAGCGCGGCGAATTCTAATGTTAAACCAGGCAACATTTAGAAAACAAAACTTCCGCTAGGTGACAGCACCTACGCAGAGCAACAATTTTCTTCTGTTTCATAGATACATTATATTTTTCATCTAAAAATTTAGCTATTAATTTCAATTTTAAGCCCAAAATTGCTTTTTTTTTTTTTTTTTTTTTTTGAAAAAATAAAGTGAAAGGTCTTTATCGTAAATATTTTCAATGAAGTATTCAAATATTTAAAAAATATTGGGTTTAATTTCCTTCGAAAGCGGATAGGACCATTAGCTTTTCAACTAATGCAATTACTTTAAATTTTATTGATAAGAAATACATGAAACGTATCAAATAAATAACACCTTTTTTATATTAATTAAAAAACAAAATTTAAAATTAAATAAGCAAAAACATTGCAGGTCTATCACGTCATTAAATTACATTATATATATTTATTTAATAAAAATATCAAACTTTTTTGAAATTTAGATATCAAATGAAAGTCTCGTTTATATAAATTAAAATCTCTGAACTTTAAATGAGTTTCAGTTTAGAATAATATTATTAAAATCATGTCCTTTTTTTAACACGCTTATATTAGCTTCACCTGTATGTATGTATGTTTGTAACTTCTCTGGGAGCAAAACGTGATTGCACAAAATCCTTCATATCTCAAACAAAAAACCATTGTGTATGGTTTCCAGAGCTTTTTAAGAAAACGGCTGATGGCTGAGCTACAAAAATTTGCATGGTGGTTCGTAATGACCTCTCCTGATGCACCTCGAAGCCCGATTTTCGAATTTTGTTTTAGTTTTCTTTTAATTAATTAAAATGTTAAAATAAAAACCTTCTAATTACTGATAAATTGGCCATTTAATTTTAATCCTTAATTTAATTGTTGCCAAAAAAAATTATCATTATTTTTTGGACAGAAAAAAAAAAAAAATGTGAACAATAAAAATTACATTTATTTAAAATATTTAATATTATTCCTTAATTTAATTGTTGCCAAAAAAATTATCATTATTTTTTCGACAGAAAAAAAAAAAAAAAAAAAAAAAACGTGAACAATAAAAATTACATTTATTTAAAATAAGGAAAGTAAATTAAAGCGTGTTCTTTAATTTTTTAAAACTATAATATTATTTTTTTGGTCGTGTCCTTCACGCTACATTTTTACCTTATTAAAGTGGATTATTTTTCTTAAATTAAAAATTTTATATTATTTATGAGAAAGATAGACCAGCACATTAAAGAGATAAATTAACATTTAGTAATAAAAATTGGACAAGAAAACAATCCATCACAAAATAAATAAATAAATAAATAAAAAATAACCATTAACATTTAATTTTTTTTTAATTAAGGATTTCTTGAGTAAGTTTTCTCTCTCACCATTTTTATTTTATTTTATTTTATTCAAGATTTTCATTAGCTACACCAGTTCCGAGAGGGTATGCTTTCGGAACTAAAAGACATTTTCGAAATAAAGTTGTGTTATAGTTACACGTTTTGAGGTCTCCTTAATCGAAAAATAATGTTTTTAGCGGTTGGTCTGTGCGCGTCGGTTTGTCTAACTCGGATATACTCGGAAAATGCTGAAAGTGTATTTCATTTTGTGTTAAGTGTTTTTTATATAAGACTAAATTTAAGTGCACAATCTGATGTGCACATAGTTTATTGAAGACATACAGGGCTACCCAAAATTAAGCTAAACGTTCTTTTCTATAGAATGCAATTGACGAAAGTGCTTTGCTACACTTTACTATGTCGACGAATACTGCTGAGGAAGGAAAATTAATTTATCATACCCATAATATAAAAAAGTATTTTTTGAAGTTCTATTTTCAACTCGGGTTTTTGAATGTCACGTTTTGTGGTTTCCTGAATACAAAAACCAATTATTTCAGTTTTTAGCGATTGATCTCTATGCATATTTGCTATCAGAATAACTTAAAAACAAACAAATGCAGGAAATTCACATTTGTATTTCAAAATTCGTATTAAGTTTCAATTTGAAAAATTTGATCAAGATTGGCAAATTCAAGGACAAGTTAATAACAACCTTGAATTTTTTTTACTTCCATTACCCTACTACCGTAGGTAATGGAAGTATTGTATTCGGTCCAAAAATTCGATATCGAGTTAATCACATATGTTAATTCAAATAATATGGAATAAATATAAAGGATTTATAATTATAAATGATCAGAAGCCGTATTTAAATGCATTTAAACGATTTTACCTAACATTTATTCCGCAAACCTTGAATTAAATGAAACAATGTATATTATGTATATATATTGAATATTACGAATTTACACACACACACACACACATATATATATATATATATATATAATGAATTAATACCGCGTGTCCGGTGGGACTCGTCACATATTATTATTAATATTCTGCGCCCCGCCTTCGGTTTAACAAAAGGAAAATTACTACTTAAAATAGAGGTTGGTCAAGAAAATATTAAATACTTTTATAAAACAGGATTTTAACATATATAAACATTTTATTATTATTAATAAAAGAAATGTTCTGAATCTTAAAACTTAATTTTTTAAAAAAAGAACAAAATATGAAATAAAAGTTATCTATTTTTTCTTTTAAATATTCCCAACATTTTTTTATTTTATTTCACTGAGATAATAAAATTTTTATATACGCATTTACACACGTCTTAAAAAAACAGTGGTTTTAAAAAATTATAAATCAATCTTGTTCATATATTGGGGTATTTTATAGTTTTATTCATAAATTACTAAAGTTTATAAGTAAACTCATTTCAAAAAGTTCTTAGCTACTTCAAAGTAACTAACAAGTTATTTCTTTGTATTCCTACATCAATATAAATAAATAAAAATTTCATTGCGTTTTGTAATAAGCATAACTATTTTATTTGGAACTTACTAACAGAGTTGTCAACCCTCCGAATTTTTATATCATAATTTCTTTTAAATTTATCTTCGTCTTAATCGCAGAATTTACGACAATAAATAAAAGAATGTTTCTGTGAAAAAATATTGGTATTCAAAAATCCAGAGGGTTGGTAATTCTGTACTAATTATTTATATAGTTTACATACCTTGTCTTGAAATATTAGCAAGCCACTTTTTTTTACGTTGAATTGCATTACTAGGTATTTCATAAAAACTTATATTGTTACGGCGACTGTCCGAATTACAAAATGGAACAACGCAATAAACCATGTTTAAACATGATACATAATAAAACCCGCTCACATATGTTAAATTAATAAAATACAAGCTATAAAAACTCAATTGAAACTCAATGGAATAGTGGGATATAAACAGAACTTTATGCTTGGTAGCAAGCGCCATCTAACGGCTATGTTCTTCTTGTACTGTTGCCAAGATTTCGAGCCACTCGTCAGGCATTTAGTTAAGGAGGCTCTGATTATACCTTTCTAGCTTTATGCATGTTTAAAATCATTAAATCACAATTCCTGTGTTTTGTTAATTTATTTCTTTTTGAATTAAATAATTATTTATATTTTTCTTTAAATGGATCTGTTTACTTGTTATCTTTAATGTATCAGTTTTTTATTTTAAAAACCTTCATAATTTAGGGATTGGAAATTTTCTATAAAACCCACAACACAATCCTATTTGCGACTAAAACTAAAGTGACAATTTTCATTTCAACTAAAGTCACCTCCTATAACCCTTCATAAGCCTGTATTTCATTGAATAAACCCCATCAAAGATTTATTTATATATATAAACAATACATAAATTATGTCAATAGTGATCAAATGATCTTACATTTAGAAAATTGGTTGCAAAAGTATGGTACGAGCGATTCTGGATTATTGGTCATTTCTAATAAAATATGCAGGGTTGCCAACTTTTCAAAAACAGTTTGAGGAGTATTCAGGGAAATTTTGAGGAGCATTTCGGCTACTTTGAGGAGCAATTTAAAAATTTTAAAAATACATAAAAAAAAAAAAAAAAAAAAAGAAAGGAACTACTAACAAAAACAAATTAACAATAATCATATGAAATCAAGAAATATTTATTGATAATCAAATATAATTAGCAAAACAGTGAAGAGAACTTTAGAAAGTCTCCCACGGAAGATAACTCTTCCTGGTCTTAGATCCCTTGCCTTGTCAATCGGTCTTAAAGTTCAGTAGCTTTGAATCCATTATTTTTATTGATATATAACTAAAATAAACAATTTTTTTCGTCAGAAAGTATTATTTTTTTAACGACCTATTAAGCATTAAGATAACTGAAACATTGAGATAGTTTAAATGAAAATTAAAATACTGCATTATCATAGCATTCGGTTTTTTTCTTCCCCCCTTTCAACTTGTGATTTTAATTAAACACCCTCTTAGCTAATGTAAAAAAATACTTGTTCCCGTTCTGAGTTAGCAATATTTCGATTATGCAATGCCTAGCACTAGAATGTTTTTTTTCTTTACTATTTATTTATGAGTAAAGGGCAAAATTAACGGTCGCCACCGGCCACGTGGCGACTAAATAAAAAAAGATGGCGATTAAAAATTATGCATCGATCGCCACTAAAGTCGCCACTTTTTGTGATCATTAAAAGATTTTAAAAATCGAGCGACGATAGGGAATCCAAGCTTTGTGATTTCCAATCATTTTCCATCCATGGCATAAATGTCAATGTTCATTTTAAACTTGCTTTATTATATTCTACAACCTATAAAGAAGTAGAATTGTTTAATATATCTCACTCATATAATTTTTTGGACCCCCCCCCCTAACGATCTGCGATCACACAGTTTATAGAAAGCTTTATAATTTCTAACCATTTTCCATTTGCTGCAAAAATATAAATATCTATTTTAAACTTACTTTATTAGATTCTAGAATCTGTAAAGAAGTAGAATTGTTTAATATCTTTTACTCATAATTCTTGTAATCCCCCCCCCCCTCCAATGATTGGCAATCACATGCTCCAATGAAGCCTTGTGATTTATAATCTTTCTCCATCCATAACATAAATGTAAATATTCATTTTAAACTTTCTTGATTAGATTCTAGAACCTATAAAGAAGTATATGGATGTATCCCCCCCCCCACCACACACACACACACATGTGTGCTCCAGTTCAACCAGCAGTTAATGATCAAATGTCCTGCAAAGCACAGTCTTTTTCCATTATTATCTCCATAGTATTTAGTGTATATTTTACCCATTTAAGATATTTGACAAATGTGTGTATCAAAATTTGGTTTGACTTAAATGTGTATTTTTCAAAAAATTTTTGTAGAAATCTTCCTTTTTCCTTGACATTTTAAAGTAGAAATCTCCCTATTTTTAAAGCTACAAATTTGGCAGCAAATAAATTATTTTTAATGAAGCAGCTAAGTTTCCATATCTATACTTTTTAAGAGGAAATATTTTAACTCTATTGAAATAAAATCATTTAAAAAAGTGTGTCTTTAGAAATAAGAAAAAAATAATAAAACTGCTAACTGTATTTACACATGACCATGTAAAAGGTTGTGATGATGATGAATCATTCATTTACTTAGAAAATAGCAATGTGAACTGTGAATGATAACAGCTTATTTCACTTAAATAAATTGAAAAAAAAAGTACTACTAAATTATCTGAAATATAAAAACTTTTGCTGTTATTATTACAGCCCTAAGCAGATTTCAATTTAGGATTTTTAAAAAGAGCGTAATTACAATTTCAGTGTCCCTGTGTTAATTTTATTATATGTATTTCTTATTTTCATATTTTTCTTGTGGTAATTATACCACAAAATGGTGACAATGCTTTTTGCAGTCCGAAAGAAATAGTCTTATGTGAAAAGTGGCCACTAACTTAAAAAAGTGGCTACTAATGAAACTGACAGTACCGGCCACTGGCCACTAATGAATTTTCCCAGTTTTGCCCTTTATTTATGAGTATTGCATGATGAAGCGTGTGGTTATTGAGCTAGATTGAAAAAGTTATTTTTAATATTTTTTTTATTTTCAAGAGGCATTAAAGCGCTTTCATAGATAAAAAATAAAATTCAAAGAATAATGTTTTATGCGGCAACTGTTGGAAATGCAAAATCAAAAGTTGATAAGGATTGGATCGCAATTTCTGTCTAGATGTGTGTAAAAAAAAAAAAAAAAAGAAAGAAAAATTCAGAAAAAGAAAGAAAGAAAAATATGAAAAAAAAAAAAAAAAAATAGTTTTTTTTTTTTTTTTTTTCCCCCCAGTGTCTGCCACTATTTAGTTTTATGTATTTAATAACAAGACTGAATTTGCAGAGCATAGACACGTCGTCGCGTAATCGCGGAGTTTTTAAAATTTTTCGGAGAAACTCCGCGGAAATCGGAGCAGTTGGCAACCCTGAATATGTATTCATCTAAATATTCAGATAATAAATAAACTCAAGTTAAAAACAATATACTATGACTTTTAAAAAATTAACATTACTTACGTTTCCTTTCTCAATAAAAAAATAAATAAAATTAAAAATTTAACTTAAAAACAAGCATTCATTTATTGAAGCATACTAAAATTCAATCTAAGTAAAATAAAACACATGACAAAAAGAAATAAGTCAAAAATGAAAAAAAAATATACAAAACATGTCCGTTATTTTTGTTTCTATGCTTTATTTTCAACCACACTACAAGTTTTATCTTCGATTTGGTACAATATCAAAAGTTCATGTTCAGTGATAAAAGACAGTTGGCCGCTACTGGCTTAAAATTCATCAATTGACACTTTATTAAGTTAAATAACTTTTTCTTTTTTTTAATACAAAGTCTTAAAATTGCAGAATGCATAAAAGCTAATTAATTGTAACTAAAAAAAGGTAAAATTTATCTCAAATTAAAACACTGGAATATCCAAATTATTTACACCGAAAGCCTTTTTTTTTTTTTTTTTTTTTTTTTTTAAGGGAGGGGGGGGGGTGATATCAGCCAATGAAAACAAAAGTTAACTTTGTAGAAAATATGTATGTATTAGATTAAAACGCCTAAAATCTCTGGAATCCTCTGAACACAATCAATACTCTGTATTTGATTATTTATTCTGCATTCCGCCAATAGATGGCAGCACCAAATATTTTCTGAACTTTTACCATAAGTCATTTCAATTCAACCTTTTCTTATCCAGTTGATTTTTATGATTATTAACATTTAATTCCGTAAATTTTTTTAGTTTATAACGATACATTTGCATATAAAATTTCTAAAAGAGGTAAAAACAGCAAGCATTTCAAAATCTGAAACATAAAAACTAATTTTTCTTTTTACTGACCATCATTTTTATTTATTTATTCTGCTCATAGATGGCTGTAGCAATCATTATTAATTATTTAATGAGTCAGAAATTATTGCAAGCATGATCAAAAGAATAATAAAATATAAGTAATATCCAGAATGACAAATTGAATAATTAAAAAGGGAACTATTTCTGCTGAAAATTTAGTTAACAGTAATGGCTTATTATTAAAAAAAAAAAAAAATGCTGCTGACTATGATGATTAACATGACCGAAAATTCCAGTACTTTGTAGGATTGGCTAGGTTGGGCCCAGCCCAATAGGTTTTTCTAAGAAAAAAAAAAAATAACCACACTTTTGAGTTTTTTAATTTGTACGACTGTCTTTGATAAAATAAATTAATCAAAATATTAAGCTAAGCAACTGAAACTTAATTTGTATTCATTTGAGCTTAAGAGCGGGCAATACCTAATCTCGCCGGCAACCTTCGCCCATGTTATTCTATGGAAAAATTGTTTAAATAATTACTCATTACCTAATGAATATTTTTCAATTCTGTTTTCACATTCAGAAAATTCATAAGCGTTAAATGAGTACTTGTTTTCCAAAAATTGATTTTTTTAAATTTTAGTATTTCATTTTGTGATTAGAAAATGAGAAAAATGCATTTTGTGAAAAATCGCATTTTTGAACTCAAAATTAAAATGTAAAAATAAAAAAAAAAATGAATTTTTCAAAAATGAGTACTCATTTAACGGTTATGAATTTTCTGACTGTGAAAACAGAATTTAAAAATATTCATTAGGTAATGTGTAATTGTCGCAACAAATTTTCCCATAGAATAACATGGGCGAAGGCTGCCGGCGGGATTAGGTATTGTCCGCTCTTAAAATAAATTCTTCATATAAAATAGGTAAAGCATTAAAAATAAATAAAGTTCCTTCACAAGAGTAAGTTAAACAGAAAATAAAGAATATTAGGGGGGGAGGATATGATGGCCTTAGAAGAAAAGGACAAAATTATGTTTCTGTTGCATATTTTTTTCAATGTACTAAGTATTTATTTTAACTTTAGACTAGAAATGTAACCAACATTGGAAAACCGGATGTGGGACATCGGAAACCGGAAGTGGGACTGTAAGTCCATATCTCAAAAACGAATCTAACGATTTTCTTCAAATTTGCTAGTTAAACACTTTATTATACGTCTTTTCGAATGATATAGTTAGTTAGTTCAGGAAAATTGATAAGGGCCATGAATAAATAGCTCAATTTCAGGTCTCGCAAGTGCACTCCTTTAAAATCAAACGGCTGTACAGATTTTTTCCAAACTCGTTGTCGTCTTATAAACTCAATTTTAAATAGCATTTTGTATATAATTATTGTTTTCCAGTCAATAATTGAGTATTGCAACTTTCGATAAAAGTTGGTATCTCAAAAATGGCTTTAACGATTTTCTTGAAAAATTGGTTCTTACGTATTATCGCAACCAGGTTGGCGCGATTTGTAAGTTTGAGTAAGAAAGTTAAGTTATTAGTATTAATTAAGTTATTATTATTATTAGTTATTATTATTATTAAGTTACTATTATTATTATTATTATTATAAGTATATTATTATTATTAAGTTATTATTATTATTAGTTAAGTTATTATTATTAGTTAAGTTATTAGTATTAGTTAAAGTATTTCACGGCATTCAATCTAACCAGTAAGCAAAATAATTTCTTTACGAAAAACCACGTATAACACGTAGGGTTGCCGTAAGTAGGTTGCCAAATTTGGTGATTTATGCGAATTTTGGCCTGGTTGAGTTAATACGTAAGTACCGAAAACGGTTACATAAATACATAGCTATTAGATATTCTTTCTCATGCATTACAAGAAAATTAACAGCCATCTTGATTTAAAAAAAATAACTACTATATTTTTTCTTGTTTTTTTAACTCACTATATAAACTTAGTTTAAATATGTGTTTAACCATTTATCAAGTTTCTCTTCCGGAAATTTTTTTTTTTAGGTGTCTACTTTGTTAAGTCAATTTTATATCTTTTGATCAAATTATAAAAGGCATGTAACATGTGTGATATTGGGCAATGGAAGTCATGTCGTTTCACACCAGATTCTTTTTTTTTTTTCTTTTATGTACAGAATTTTAATTTTTATATTCAAATAAGTTTTTTAATTGAAAAGAAAAAAACTAGGGTAAGGGGGGATATTTTTTACTGGCTACATGACAATTTGCTGGCGACCATTTTTCCCCTCAAATTCCTGGAGTCCTGACCATACCCAAAAACAAATAAAAACTTTTTTTTTTAATAAACACTTTAATATAATAACACCATTTGTATATACAGGGTGGCTCACATTAGAATTTTTCCAAATTTCCTGATTTTCCCGTAACTATTTTTCGCCATTCTCCGTTATTTCCCAAAAAATTTCACAAAATTAGCAAATAATTGTACAATTTATAGTAACAAGGTTTCAAAATAATTGTACAATTTATAGTAACAAGGTTTCAAATATGACTTATTTTCACAAAATTTGTCAAACTTCCCTGACTTTACATGAAAATCCCTGACTATTCCATGAATTTTTCAGACTAATTTAAATTCCCTGACTTTTCCATGTTTCCCTGATTAGTGGCCACCCAGATATAACACTTCCTTAAAAAAAAAAAAAAAAAAGTTAAAAAATATACCTAAATACAAGTAAAAATTACTTAGTTAACTTTCTGTATTTCGCCTACCTGAAGCTGAGCAAAGATAAACTGGAGAATTAAAAAAAAAAAAAAAAAAGATTAATTATTTTTTTTTCTTTTTCTTTATGTATTTATTACAAAATTCATTGAAAATATATTAAATAGGATGTTTAATAAAATCAGTGATCTGAAAACAGACCTTTTACAAAAAAAATCTGGTGTGAAACAACCACACGACTTCTATTACCCACTGTTACACATATGATATGTATTTTTTTTTTTTTTTTGGAGATAATGTGATCAGAAGATATAAAAGTGACCTACAGAAGTAGAAACCTAACATTTTTGTGGTAAGATAAACTTTATACACATGTAAAGACATATAAAAAGAAGCTTACACATAGCGAGGTAAAAAATAAGAAGGAAAAAAATGGTAGAGTTATTTTTTGAAACACCAATTTTCGAGATCTACCTGAAGTTCTGACCTACCTAAACAGGGTAGTTGTTAATTTTCCTCTAATAACTACGTGATACATAAGAAAGAAATGGATTTTAAAGAAACAATTTTAAAGAAAATCGTTAGAGCCATTTCTGAGATATCAACTTTTACCAAAACTCAATTATTGACAGGAAAACAATAATTGCATACAAAAGCATATTTAAAAGTGAGTTAATGTGGCAAGTTTGAAAAAAATCCGTACAGCTGTTTTTAAAGGAACGTCCTTGGGAGACCTGAAATTGAGCTATTTATACAGGACGCCTATCAATTTTCCTGAACTAACCAACTATATCATTCGAAAGGACATCTAATAGAGTGTTTATACAGCAAATTTGAAGAAAATCGTTAAAGCCGTTTTTAAGATATGGACTTACGGTCCCACTTCCGGTTTCCGATGTCCCACTTCCGGTTAAACTCAATTATTGACAGGAAAACAATAATTACATACAAGAGCATATTTAAAAGTGAGTTAAAATGGCGAGTTTGAAAAAAATCCATACAACCGTTTTTAAAGGAACGCCTTTGCAGGGCCTGAAATTGAGCTATTTATACAGGACGCCTATCAATTTTCCTGAACTAACCAACTATATAATTCGAAAGGACATCTAATAGAGTGTTTATATAGCAAGTTTGAAGAAAATCGTTAGAGCCGTTTTTGAGATACGGACTTACGGTCCCACTTCCGGTTTTTCAATTTTCACCAAAATTTGGAAATTTCATCTGTACACCAGACGTATTTCAATTCTTAAGTTTCGTAGCTCTATCTTTATTAGTTTCTGAGCTATAATAGCCAGAAGATTCTCTGCATACATACATACATACATACACACTGACCAATTGCCAAAAACCACTTTTTTGGACTCGGGGGACCTTAAAACACCGTAAATCAGGTGAAAACCCGATATCGAATTTTCAACCGAATACAATACTTCCATTACCTACGGTAGTAGGGTAATGGAAGTAAAAAAAGTGAACTTCAAAAAGACTTTTCATAAAGATTGTAAACTTAAGCCTTTGCGCTCAAGCGGTGACTCTCATTCACAACTCTATTTGATACAGTAACTCAAGAGGTGATGTGATGGAGTTAAACGACAATGATGTTTATTTCTTTATTTAAGATTGTTTTTTTCTGGGAAACATCAGTGAGTGCAATAATAAAACTACTACCAATATTTGACCCTTCAGGACAAGACAAGAACTGTGATAATGTATATTAATATTTTCGAGAAAGCCTTTTTTTTTTCATTATTCTCTTTCTAATCAAAATACTTGTATCAATAATACATTGACTTTACAAACATGAATATTGCATATATTCTTAAGAAATACAATAACACACAAATTGCAAAAGAAATGCCCACTGGCAGAGTTACAGATTTCTAAATCACGTAATTAACAATCAGTGGTCGTGAAAGAGTTGCACACTTTGTCCAGAAAGGGTTAATATTTAACAAATATTCAATTAAACAGTTAAAATATAAAAATTTTTAAACCTTAAACTGTGTGTAAAATCATTTCATATTAATGGTAAGAAATTCAACAAGAATGCAGAAAATTGTCTGAAGTTACTGGTTTACCCAAGTGAAAAAGGCCTTTAATGCAAAGCGTTATGTGTATGGATTTTAAATATGCTCTTAAGAATACAAAACAGCCTCCATAAATCTAGCCTTTTTTTTAAACCTGGGGGAAACTTTACAAAATAAGCTTAATACATAATAACAATACGATTAATTCATATACTTATATATGAGTTAAATACTCTGGCCGCAGCCAAGAAAAAAAAACGGGTATGCACAGATTTGTCAAAAATTATTAGTATTACACTTCATTTTTTAACATTCAACATTATGTACTAAAGTTTGAACCCCCTCCAAAATTCTTTCAGCTACAGCGCTGAAAACATCCCATAATAAAACTTTCACCCACCTGAATTTCTCACAATCCATCAGATTATGATTGATTTATAAAAAGAATAATTAAAAATGTGTGATACAGTACACTCTCAAAAATCCGCACAGCTTAAAACGAAGTGTTCTGCGGATTTCTGAATTTTGCAGATTTTAGAGTAATTTCTTTTATTTACATCTTAGAACCTCATTTGAGTAGCAAATCTTTAAGATACAATTTATATATTATATATACAATGCTGAAATAAAGTGTGTCTAATAAAAGTACAAATATTTCATGAAATTTTAATTTAAAGAACAATTTTTATATATCACATTATAGTTACAAATTATCTAGATTTTTGAAAAGTCTGATCAATACTAGTTTAAGTAAGAATATTCATACATATTTATTTTCCTATAACCTGTAAAAAAGTCAGCAGTTCTTGGTCAATCACATAAGTTTGTGCTATGAGAAAATTTGAGTATTTATCTGCATAAGAGAAAATCTTTCATGAAAACTGTCTTTCTCCTTTTCCTCTAAATTATTATCATTTATTTTTTAATAAGTATGTATAATTACACTTATCATTTCCTCCTCTGCAATATGTTGAGTGATTGGTGATTCATCAGCATCAGTTAAAAACTGATTTGTCTCTTAATACAGCTGAATTTTTGCAATTTACTAATCAACAAATCAATTGTGACAATGTTTGTTTACATTGCAAATGATATGCGGATTTTAGAGAATTGTGGATTTTAGGGTTGCGGATTTTTGAGAGTTGACTGTATTCACTTTTTCAACAAATAAACTTTTCAAATTTCCATTATTCATCATGCAACACAGAAAAATAAATAAAAATTAACTGTTTTATCATTTTTCTTCCCTCCCGCCCCCTAAAAATGATGAGGAATAGGCATTAAAAATCTATACACAAAACATGCAAATAGTAATACAAGAATCAGCAAGTTAATAAACATGATCAGTAACTACGGAACTACTTAATTCAAAACATACTAAAAATTTCACACCAATTACAATTCACATATCATGGCAACAAAGTAATTCAAATGTACGGCATCAGCAAAATGATCAGCAAAACTACCCCATTATGAAACTTTTACCCAACTAGATTTCTCACAATTCACATCTGATTATGAGAAATCTATCTAAAGAGAGATGGTAATAATAATAATATATGTTAGTGCTTGTTTTTAAAAGTAATTTCTTTTATCCCAAACCAAGTATTTGAAAGCAAGAACTAGAAACTTAAGAGACCTTTTAATTTGAATTAATGATCCAAAAGTGAAGTAGTTTTCTTGGTAAAATAAAAATATCTCAAGAAAAGAGACTAAAATATTGAATTTCGCTATTACGAATTAATATACGCCTAAAAAAAGAAAAGAAAAAAATCCTTATTGCTAAAAGTGCATTTTAGTAATTATAAAAATAACTCATTCTTTGCTAAAAGTGCACTTTAGTAACTAATTATTTAACTATTATAAAAATAACTCGGACATTATAAAAATAAATCTGAAATTATTAATGAACACCAGAGAGTAAAATATATTAAATATCCCTATATGAATTAGTATAAGCTAAGAGAAAACATTAATTAATGAAAGTGTAATGATTATTAATCTTTCATGATTATTATAAAAATTCAAAAAATTATTAATGACCACAAAAGAAGATACCTATAATAGAAGAAGTGCACTTTACTGGCTATCATAAGTTTTTCAAGGAATATTTATGGATCAATTAGAATTTTAAAGAATACTCAACAATCAAACTTATTTGACAAATTGAATGAAGTTCAACAGACAAAAAATTTTCAGAATTTAATCATTAAACTTTTGATTATTAATTTAAAATTTTGACATTTATATTAACTTTGATATAAATTAAGCATATACTGAGGAAATTCTTTCAAAATATAAAACACTTAGCTCCCTTTTTAAAACCGAATTTAATTCGACTAAATTGAAATCAATTTAATAATCATTTTCTCACCTAATTGGCCATGAAAAATTAAATAACAGCCAACTACAAAGCTAAAGAATAATTTCTGGATACCTAAAAGATTTGCTCTAGAGAAAATAAAATATATGCAAACTATGTTAATGTTTTTATTTTTATTTTAAACAAAAGTACGTTTCCCCCCCCCCCCCCAACAATTTAATTAAATGAAAAAGATTACAATAAATAAAGACCTTCCCACCAGTTTATCACGTTACAAGAAAAAAAAAACTAATGTACTGAGCATTTTACTAGATGCTTCAATAGTATCAGGGCCGGCCACAGAGAGGATACAGCGATTATGATGCCCCCTTCTCAATATAATATATCCCCCATTTTCACCTAAAAAATATTTATTTCAATCTTTTTGAACTCCCATCATTAATACGGCAGGCCCTGAATTAACGGCTGCACTAATAAAACTTTTTTAAATTAAAATATTTTAATATACTTACCATCTCAAGATAGATCAGTAAAGCAAAATTCCTAAGCATTGTTTATGTAACCAAATTTATTGATGAACACTTACGATGACACTTAAAAAAAAAAAAAAAATGCACTAGTACACATTCCATAAAGTAACTGGAATTACGTGTCAATTTCACTCACTTGAGAAAGTGATTCAAGTTTTGTTTTGATGTGTGATATCAAAAGATGTTCTTTAATCACCTGGCACTATACAAATATTTATTTAGTATGTAGATCATCTATAATCTTCACTTAGCAGAGTCGAATTAAATACATTAAGAAACCGCGAAAGAAAATAAATCATCAAACAAAAATTATAAAATCAATTCATAAGAAATAAAGTTTAAAATAAAAATAATCGTAGTCGGATACGGATAACAAAACTGGGTATTAAAACATAAACAAAAAGTAGTAATAATGCATTAATTTATAAAAAACAAAACTAAATAAATACCTAGTAGGAAGTAAAGTTGAATCCATGTTATAATCCTTTTGAGCTTTAGATTTTAATTCCGGGAAACGCAGAACAGCATCTTCTATCGACTGTATTTTAACTTTCGTGAATTCTCCTGAAAGTTAAAATGTTCATCAGTGAATAAATTTCCATATTTCAGAAAATATCCGATTATTAGAAGTAGACAATCGTTTCACAAGTGACACAATCCTGTTTGTTTTGAATTCACACAAATATTAATCCCATGCAATCGTGGATATCGATATAATAAATTAACATCGAACCCAATAATTTAATAATATATGTATATATCCTCAATAAATATTGTAAAAATAATAAAATATTATATAACACTGTGGTATTAAAGAAACACAGAATGAATTGTTGGGATTTAAAAAAAAGATAACTTTCTGTAACAAAACCAAAACAAAATAAAGGGGATAAAACTCTTTTTTGCTCCGTATTAAAGGCGGGAAATATTCCCGTATAAATAATCAATATAATTTTATCTTTTAAGATATTATGTATTTATACAAACGTTATGAGAATCTCTACCTTTCCTTACAAGAATCTTCATTATGATTAGTACACTTAAAAAAATATTCCATTTCAATCAACACTAACTGTAGTTCATCACTTTGACAGGAATACGAGATGAGCGATAGCAATGGAGATGCATAAACACATTACTCCAGGATACATCGCCCGACGTTGCGTCTGCGCTACTGACAGCAAAATCCAATCGAAAACAGTTTTTATATGATGACGTCATAGGACGACATCAACTACAACTACATTTCTGCTTGGACCTACAGCTGCTTCTCAAACATCAGTAAAAGATAAAAAGCTGAGTCCTGATTGGTTCTTTTACCAGACAGGCTACACCTTCCAGGAAATGGACCTGATTTTAATGAGAAGAGGAAGGATGGAGGGAAAATGTTGGCGTTCAGCCAAAAGCACAGAATGAGGGTAGGATAGAAAGATTTGAAAACTTGTTTTTTCTGTTCTCGAGATGAAGTAGAGAAGCCACGTTTGAGAATTGAGAAGAATGTTCGGATGGTGTGGACGACAAAGTAGTAGTGTGATTATATTTGTATTTATGATTAATATTTTTTAAATTACATAAAATTTATGACTAAAATTATGCGAACGGGTTTGAAAATTTATAATGCGAATTATGTAACCAGTTTTTTAATTAACAGCTAAATATTTTTGCGGCAAGTAAATGGACTAAAGCGATCTTTTCTAATTGCAATAGAAAAAAATAAAAAGAAGCAATTATTCTAGCTGGAATTAAAATTCTTTCAAAATGTCAAAGATGCGTTTTTATACTTTTTTCGAAGCGAAATAAAATACAAATTAAAGGATGTTTGGCAATTACCTACTGTTCGTTTACGAATGCGGATTCACTGGAGGACGATTCTATTCTGAAAACGGATGATTACTTTTGCTGATGAAGGCACTTCCAGAGATTCTATTTCTAGCACGTACATGAACGCAACTGATAGAAGAAAGAGAAAAAATTTCCCCTCAATTTCTCTTCCCTTCCCTCAGCTTTATTTTGGTACATTCCTAAACAGACCTGACGCATGCGCAATAACGCAGTAAAAACGAGATTAGTTACTGTTGCTTTATTGCGTAAGTCTGTAATTCTAATAATGATGTAATGAAATAAATGTTCGATTTATTAAATAAAAAACAGAAGAAATAAATAACGCAAGCATTTCAAATAATGTTAATATATGACTAGAAATAACAAATCTAAAATAAAATAGGTATAGTTTTTATGAGATCTTACGTACATAGAAGAAAAATCAAGTGCTGTCTCTCTAAAAAGGATTTTTATTATTATACAGTCGACAGCAAAATTATTGAAGCATTAGCAGCAACGATTCCTACTTAAAAGATGGGCACCTAATACTCTTTTGTTAAGTAAATATTTGTCGAGTCATGAGATTTGTCTTATGCTGTTCTTAAAAAAAAGTAAGTTGATGATAAAAATTAGCGATCAAGAGAAAAAAAATACATATATATGAAAAGCGTTGATGTATGTATCAATAATTTTGCTGCCGACTGTATTTATTAAAAATCAAATACTGTTTTACTAACGTAATTTTTTTTATTATTTTTATCAATTAAATAACATGTTACTGATTTTTAAAGAGTTCTAACAACCACGTGACTTTCTTCTTAGCAACCATACTTTGCTGAAGGACAATGCTAATTTTTCCAAGCCTTTGGAAGCGTAGTAGTCGAATTTTTTTATGCTTTTACAAATACATTTACAACACTGTGTTACAATAAATTTATAACACTATTCCGCAATGATAAAATGGGTCAGTGGGGTCAACTGTCGCTCAGCAAACATGCTCATGACGTCATCTGTTATAACTCTATACATAGTCTAGCAAATACTGTTCTAAAGTGAGTAAAGGTCAAATTTTCATTCTCTGCTCTCAATTCTCTCTATCGGACATCTTACAGCTGTTTGAAGAACATGGAAAAGTAGTTGCCGTACAATGTCAGAGGAGCATTTCACTTTTCGTGCATTTCTATAAACTTCAATTTAACTGAATTTTCTCTTAAAAGCAATTGGGTGATATCTTAAACCTTCTGATGACATCAAATATTGTAAATAATATTTACAAAATGCGACTACAAATAATGATTTATTAAAGTTAATAAGATTAGTAAAATAGGTCAAGGTCATGAATGATCGTTTTTTATTATGAAGTAAAGGGTTGTTGTAATATTTCTTATAAACAGCTTTCTGTAGTCAAAACGAGTAGGCGTATTGCCATCAAATTTAGTAACTGCACGTTTAAGATGTGCTGAAAGAATTAAAAAATAAAGAAATAATACGTTCTGAAATATCCATTTCCATGGCAACCAGGGAAATAATACAGAGGAAATGACTCATGCGATAAAGCAATTTGAACATTTATTAATCACTTTTTATTTATTGTGAATCATTCCACTTGTTACATTTATCAGAGCCATCTGTTGGACAGTTTTTAAACTAGAAAAAATTCATTGACACTTTAAATGCAGTGGTGATAATCTGCTTTCCCGTTTTAATTATACGCGACTGTTTATAGCAGAAGTGGATAATCATATTATAACTACCTTGCATTTAATGTTTACAAAATATTTGATGAATTCTAAATTAATTTTACAATGTAAAAGATAAATTATCGAAAATTGTATTCAGTATGACCATGACTATTCTTTAAAAATGTCTGCCTATGTGTGACAAAATAATAATAATAATAATAAAGGCCATACGGCAGATTTTATGGCATATAAATCAAACTTGATATGTAAGATCGATTTGGTTATGTAAAATTTTGCTGACTTAATTTGTAGGCATGTCAGCCAATAGATGTAATTTTCCCCCATTTTATGGGAAGGCTATAGGGCAGTTCCTTGTTTGTAAACAAACATCTCAACTTTTATGAGTGGTTGGCAAAAAGGCTTGGGAAAAGCATAGCGATGGCGATTACTTGATTACTACCAACGGAAAATCAATGGTGGGCGGGGCGCGGGAAATTCGAGCGCGCTTTTTTGCCAACCACATGACGTCACGAGGAAATGCTCTATACCTCATGTTTTATAGCGTATAAATACACAATACGTGATAATATGAGATGGCTGTTATGAAAAACTGAGCTGGATGAATGAATGCATAGTGACCGAAAGCAGGCGCTTCTATGCCGCAATTTTCTCCACGAGTGGGCTGTCTTTCACAGTGGTGAAACTTTTCAAGGGTTATTCCTGAATTCTTTTTTTTTTTTTTTCTTTTGAAAATTTTGCTGTCTCTGAATTTTGTGATAAATAATGTTTCCATAGAAATTTTTTATTTTAAATGTTTAATTTGCTTTGTAATGTAATACGAACTCTCCAAATAATATCATTTAATATAGATATGAAAAAAAAAAAAAAATCTTTTCATTATGAACATCATTAATAAGTCTTCCAACACCATGCAAGTAGCCAGTTTTCAGGGTTTTTGGTAGTTTAGGTAGTTTTACCCGATTTCAGCATCTAATGAATCGTGTAGCACAAATTTCATATGTGGAATAACTTAAAAGAAATGATAACTTAATTTGTGTATATTTTGATCTTCTTAGTGATTTATAGAATTTTGAAAGCTAGTTCTACGTTAGATATTAATATGGATCGATCGAAAAATTCCAGAACTCGGTTCCTGTTGAACGTTAAGATTTCAAAGTTTGGCATTCTTTTACTATCTTTTTTTTTTTTCCCCCTTCTAAATTTGGTCGCCAAATTGCTTGATTCGACGTCACGTTTGCCGTCAACTGCGATCGTCGTGGATGTGAAAAAACTGCCACCTCTTTCTACTTTAACTGTAATACCATACAGAAAATAAAGTGTAAAAAATTGGGAGGTTCTAGTCGATAATCATCAATAATAACTCTTCTCTTTTCATAGTCTTCTTAGTGTTTTATAGAACTTTCAAGATAGCTGCGCACTAGAAACCAACGGATCATGAAAATTTCTATAATTCTGCTCCTGTTAAAGTTAGAGCTTTCAAACTTTGGCAACCCTAACTTTAACTTACCACTTTCCTCACATTTGATCATCAAGTCGATCGATTTGACGCTAAGTTTGCAGCGCATGTTGACTTCGTGGAAATTTCTATCTGTTTACACTTTAACTATAACACAGTGTAGAAAGTAGTATGCAAAGAAATAGTCATATTCTAGTCAACAGTCATCAATAATGACACTTCTCTTTTTATAGTCTTGCTAGAGATTTATAAAACCTTAAAACCTTCGAAATAGGTAGTTCAGCGCAAGAAAATAATGGATCATTCTGAAAATTCCACAACTCGGCTCTTATTAAAGTCAGAGCTTTCAAATTTTGGCAAACGTAAATTATCATTTTTCGCCCAGAAAGCTTGCTTAGATAAACTTTGCGACCATATTTCACGGAAAGTAGTAGTTCAGGTTTGTCAGAATTAGTAAGCCCATTCTTAATCTGAAATGGTCTTAATTCTTTTAGTGTAATATATCGTTTTGCGCCCCTAAATTTCGCCCAAGAATACATAAGGAGGCCACCTAAACTCAAGCGAATTCATTGAACTCTCTGCATTTGTCAGTTCTGTAATAAGCTGTGGAATATGGAATACCATTCCTGAAAAAGTTATATTCATGCTCTACGGTGTATCCCTAACACGGTTAATTTTTGTGGTTTGAGTAATAGTATTTTTTACTTTTTTTACTGGAACGCTCATGGCCTGAAACTGCCTCTTTGTTTACAAACCACTTAACCACGCTCGAAAACTTCAATGTTTTTGTAAATTTCAATGGTTGTATAAGGAAGCCTTGTAGCCACGGCTAATTTTATGGATAAAAAGGCAAGTTCCCATACTTCTTTTATTTTAGTGAATTTTTACATATTAGACGGAACGCATAGGAATTTATTCATATTACATACTTTAGCTTATCAGTACATCATTTTTGAAAAAACAATGTGCCTGAATTGTCAGTTTTTAATCCTACAATGCTTCATTTTATTTGCTAATGAAAAACACCTAGAACTATAATATTACTTGGCACATAATCCTTTTTACTTCCTTATACAATGTATAAGGAAGTATAGTAATCCCGATTTGCGAAATGGATTTTGTATTTCACATTGCTCGAAAACGAATGATCGCTGGATGTTGCCAATTTATACGTGTGACTGTCATGATGCCTAGTTGCACACCTGCAAGTGTCGTCTTAACACGAGCTCTCGTTTTAGAGATATAAGGGTTTTTACACGATTTTTCGTGACGTCTGTATGTGTGTGTGTCTGTGTGTGTGTGGGTATGTCGCATAACTCAAAAACGGTTGGACGTAGAAAGTTGCGAATTGGTACATAGGTTTGTTATAACATCTAGTTGTGCACCTCCCTTTTTGGACTTTCTATGATTTTCGGTTTTGGAGATATTTAGGAAAATTAGGTTCATAATGACAAAAATACATAGGTTTTGGCCATAATGTATCAAAAAACGGTAATAACTCAGAAACGGTTTAGACAAATCTTGCAATTTAACTGACTTCCCGACAAGCTAGACATTTGAAACTTTCAGAAAGGCTCAGAACACGTTGACAATGCATTTTTCAAATATTTTTAGCCAACTGTTTCCGATACCTGTTGCCTTCAGCAGCGTTTATGCGATTCAACAGAAAAATTATTTAACTAACTTCCCGACTAGCTAGACATTTGAAACTTTCAGACTAGATCAGAACACGGTGAAAATGCATTTTTTAATACTTTTAGCCAACTGTGTAGGGTTCCTGCTGCCTTCGGCAGCGTTACCAGTACAAATCTTGCAAACGATTTTTAACTAACTTCCCGAACAGCTAGACATTTAAAACTTCCCCAAGGCACAACTATGACATAAGTCCCCCCCCAAGGCACAACTTTGACATGAGTCCCCCCCCAGGCATAACTTTGACATTAGTCCCCCAATGCACAGCTTTGACACGAGTCCCCCCCAAGGTACAACTTTGACATGAGTCCCCAAAAGGCACAACTTTGACATGAGTCCCCCCCAAGGCACAACTTTGACATGAGTCCCCCCCAGGCACAACTTTGACATGAGTCCCCCCCCCCAGGCACAACTTTGACATGAGTCCCCCCAAGGTACAACTTTGACATGAGTCCCCCAAGGCACAACTTTGACATGAGTCCCCCCCAAGGTACAACTTTGGCATTAGTCCCCCCAAGGTACAACTTTGACAAGAGTCCCCCCCAAGGCACAACTTTGACATGAGTCCCCCCCCCAAGGCACAACTTTGACATGAGTCCCCTCAAGGCACAATTTTAATTTATTTATTTATTTATTTATTTTTTTTTTTTTTTTTTTTTTTTTTTTTTTTACGTATGCATGCATTTTTTAAAAATATTTTTAGCCAACTGTTTCGGGTCCAGTGACAATGTTTTTTAACATTATGTATACTTCTAAAAGTGTATAAGGAAGTCATGTGGTGCCCACATCAGATTTTTTTTTTTTTTTTTTCTATCCACCTCCCCACTAGAGAACAGAAGTTTTCCTCTCTCAATTTTCGCACAGCGGACACAACTTGTTAGAATTGAACATAAATCGATAATATTAATAAAACAGCAGGGGGTAATATTAATCTGGTAATTTACCTGAATTCAGTTTTTTTTTTTTTTTTCCTTTTGTAAAAAATATTAATAAAATTGAAATTATAACTATTTGAAATTAAGATGAGAACATAAAATAATCTCATAAATTACACATAAAATATCTACAAAAATGAAAAATTTTATTTCACTGTTGAAAAAAATAATAATAATTAAATAAATAAAAATTTCACGCTAATGCCAAATATCCACATGAAAATATTTATTTACGCGTGAATTCTTGATTAATAACTGTACCAATTTCGTATCGATCGGTTGAACGGTGTAGCTTTAAACAATGAATTAAAAATCTAGACAGATAAAGCAACAAACTTTCAGGTTTATTATTATTTTTTCCCCTATTGTATATATATTATAGATGAACAATCAAAAGCAAAAAAGTAAACCGTAGTTTGTTTCCAAAGAAGACAGCAATCAGATAAAAAAACTAATTTCAAATTTAAGTTAAAGTATGTTTTGCTGATTTTTCTAACATTTAATTTACTCTTTTTTTTTTTTTTTTTTTGATTCGCCGATATTCGCAAAATGAAAAATATGTATGAACATATGTTCTAAAAACTTCAGCATTCTCATTCCCATACTTTTGTAAAAAATTAAGCCTTGCAAATGGTGTCCACATCATATTTATTTATTTATTTTTATTTTTTACTTTTTTTTGACGACAGAACTACTACTATTTTCAGACAGGACTGTTTTTTTTTTTTTCAAAACCTACTGGTAAATGAGAAATCCATCCTTGACTGCATGTAAAAACCAATTGTCTATTTCGGTATCCAAGACAATCAGCATTCATAAATTAAATGGCTTCTGAACATTTATTGGCGATATATTCCAGATTATGGCTTCTGAATATTTGATGACTATGTATTTCTTCTGGATACGTATTGATGATGGCTTCTAAACATTTGATCTTCTGGGTATAGCCAACAAATATTCGAAAGCAATTTTTTTCCCTTTTTTGTTATAGAATTGTAATATATAAATTAGTCCTGTCGTACTAAATTAAATTCTGTCTTCAAGAGATATTTTATTATTATTATTATTATTTATTTATTTTACAGACATTTGTTTTAAAAAAAGGTCATACTTTACCATAAAAACATATGATGAAACAAATCTTTGTTTTACTTTATAAAATATCTTATATAGTGTAAAGTTTAATGTGAGTTCTTACACATCATTGTGTTACTCATTCCATGCTCTATTTATTTATCTAACTTTTTTTTAAAGATTGGTCCTAAATATTAAAGAAATTAGGCAAAAGAAAGTAGGACCATGAAATCTTAGGCCCACCGCACGCTGAAGAGACATGAGACAAAGTTTGATGCGACATGCGACACACGCATACACTAAACATTTTTCAGGAGATGAACTTGTATTTGGAGCAGTCGCATGTCGCGTTAAACTTTGTCTCATGTCTCGTCAGTGTACAGCGGGCCTTATACGATATACACGTCTCCTAATTCTTTACGAGTTCAAACTTGGTCATTTTGCAGCTCAAGCAACTCGAAACATCAATGCTGCGGATAGGAAGGATACTGCTAAAATACGCACAGTGAGACACGTAGGTTTCAGAAATTCTGTTGAGGAAATAGGCCTTACAAAATGAACCCCGTGAGAGAGACCTGAGAACGCCCTCTGTGGTGATAATCTGAAGTCCCAAGTTGAAGCCAACGTTTACATAATTGTTCGAGAACTTGCTGCCAACTTTGGAGTAGGTATAGCGACAGTTTTCCGACACTTTAAAGCTCTTGGTAAGGTGAAAAAGCTCCACAAATGGGTTCCAAATGAGTTGACAGAAACGCAAAAACTGCAACGTTTAGAGACTTGCACATCATTGAGTTTTAAACAAAATAGTCCCTTTCTGAATTGTCTAATCACATGTGATGAAAAGTGGATACTCTATCATAATCGGAAACGTTCTGCACAATGGCTAAATGCATATGAAAGGCCAAAGCATACATCCAAACCAAGTTTACACCCAAGGAAGACAATGATGATATTTTGGTGGAATACACAACAGCTTTCTAGGAGTTTATCAAACCATTAAATACAGAATATTACTGTCAACAACTTGATATTGTACAGCAAAAACTGTTGTCTTCAGAGCCAGCATTGGTCAACAGAAAGAGTGTAATCCTTCTCTCAGGATAATGCAAGACCTCATGCTTCGTGTGTAGCCTTTCAGAAACTGAAAGAGTTAAAGTTTGAGGTTCTGACTCATCCTCCACACTCATCAGACTTGTAGCCTAATAACTACCACTTCTTTAAACATTTGGACGCTTTTTTGGTAAGCAAACGCTTTGTCAAGTAGGAAGCAATCAAATAGTCTTCAAAGAATTCCTTGACTCTAATACTAAGGTAAGGTGTTCTTTGAAAATGGCATAAAAAGACTTATTATAGTCGATGGGAGAAGTGTATTGATGCAGGTGGGCATATTTTGATTGAATAGGTTCAAAATTTTTATGTTTAAATCATTAATAAAACTTACGTTCTGAAACGGCCATTTCATATCGAACAACCTGATAGTTTTAAATGAATATGATAATTTTTATACAAAGAACAAAAGAGGACAAAAAAAAAAAAAAAATTGAAATGTGACTATTTACCACATCTAGATGACAGATAAAAAAAGAGTTCAGCTGCTTTCTTTTGAAGCAGGTTTGTATGGATTGTTTAGAGATTAGAACATCAAGACATTCTTTAAAAGAAAAAGGGGAGGGATACACAATGGAAGGTGCTCTTACTGGACAGGTGTGAAGATTTTTACAACAAATGCCATATTGTTAATTTTGTATTTAAAATAAATAAATAAATAAATAAAACTTCTTTACCTAATTATTTATTCAAGGCCTATTTGTAATGTGGATCATTATACTCTTAACATCTGTTCTCCTGTCATGCCATATTGACCACTTTGCGACAGATTAGTGACTGTCCACGACCACGAGGGGATCTCTATTCGGACATTTGCCATCATATAGCTGAAGCCGTGTTTAAGATCTTTGGTCCTACATAGTGCCTTATTGTTTTTTTTTTTTTTTTTCCCCTCCATGTCCATAACACGACAACGAACCATCATTATAATTATAATGAATTTTCGTTACATATTCTGCGATGTTTTCATTAAAAGCACGTTTGTTTCTCAAAATAATAATGATAATAATAAACAAGTGTAAATAGCTTTAGAAAAAATCACGATCTTAATTTTAATTCAACATTTTCCTTTTAATTGGAATAAGGCTAGCTCGAGAATTATGAAATTTCACGAAGAGACAGCTCGTTCGACAGCTCGTCTTGAATTCAGTCTTTAAAATCTCTAATAGACTACCGAATTTATCGATTTTTTGAACTATGAACTCAAACTTTTTTTTTTTTAGCCAGCGTTAAGTTTTTATCAAAATAATCGGTTAAAAAATTGCGAATTTTTACAAAATGCTTTTAAAGAAAGAGGGGGGGGGGGGGAGCACGATTTATTATTAAACATGAGTTGAAAGTGCGACAGCTCGTAAATTTAACTAGAATGTTGTGGCCGCAACATGACTTTCTTCTATATTTTCTTATGCAAATTCACTCAGTAAAAATAATTTATTAAAATCATTATTTAATAAAATTATCTTCCATGATAATGCAGTACGATTTCCATATTAGAGAAGTAGTATAGCACTAAATATCTAAAAAATGTTCATATTATTCTCGACATTACATTTAAAAAAAAAAAAAAAAAAAAAAAAAAAAAGTTAAAAATGGGGGAAAAAAAAAAAAAAAAGTCAACTTTATTTTAAATTATCGCAGATCGATGGTTCAACCATTCATTTTAAAGGTATTGGCAAGCTCTTTTGAAAGATGCCCACCATGAAAATTTATTCCCCTCGAGGGGTGACTTTCCCCCCAGGGGAGAGGCGATGCTTCTACATATACAATTTTTTTCTTCCCAGTTGACTATCTCTATTATAAATAATTTATGTGAATTTCATAATGATTATTAAAAAATAATTATCTTTATGCACATTTATACAAAATTTTGTCCTACACCACCATGTTAAAAACTTAGAAAAAGCGGGATGGCAACGCAACCTGTTACACAATTTTTACCAAAAGTTGATAGGCACCAATTTATATCAAAGTGTAACTACATACCAATTTATATGAAATTCTGTGCAGTAGTTCCTGAGTTACAGTTTCCACAAAATTTTGTCACACACACATACATATACATACACAGACAGACAGACATTTTCTAAAAATGATCAAATCGTGTTCTACAGCTCTCAAAACATGTAAATCCATCAAAAACCTGAGGTCGAAAATTTTTACGAATTCAGTACTTTCTTCCATTGAATATAAAAGAAAGTTAAAATATCATTACAAAAGATTCTTGAAAAATAACATTTAAATTAAATAATAATAATAAATCTTTAAAACCACAATTTTCTACAGAATTTAAACAATTTGGACTGTGAATTTAATATTTATGGGCAAATTTTAATTTTTGTCAAGATCAATTTGAAATTTTCTATAAAATAATAATAATTATTATTAGTAGTATTATAAAAGCTGTTTGTACAGTCCAGTGCAATAACACATACTGTCCATTTTCCAATTCAAGTCCAAAACAAATGCAATTCTATTCTACTCGAGAAAGAGTGAATGATAACTGAGATGAGCATTTTCCGAAATTTTATCTCTGACGTTTCCCTTCTACCCTGTTTCGATAAAGTTTAGACGCTATCGTGTTCACTCACTCTCATACACATACATACATCATCGTAAAAATAACAAAAATAAACTCAGGGAGACCTAAAAATATATAGATACACTAAAATCTCAAAGTCGAATTTTTATCTTCATTACAATACTTTGGGAAGTAAAAACTAGTATGTTGTGGCCACCACATGACTTTCTTCTATATTTTCCTATTTTCACACAGTAAATATAATTTATTAAATTTATTATTTAAAAAAATTACCTTTCATGATAATGCAGACGATTTCCATATTAGAGAAGTAGTATAACACTAAATATCCAAAAATAGTCAATTTTATTCTCAATATTACATTTAAAAAAAAAAAAAAAAAAAAAAAATGAAAAAAAATGATAACTTTATTTTAAATTATCGCAGACCGATGGTTCAATCATTCGTTTTAAAGGTATTGGCGAGCTCTTTTGAAAGATACCCATCATGAAAATTTACTCCCCTCGAGGGGGGACTTCCCCCGGGGGGGGGAGGCTCCTACATACACAAAAAAATTTCCCAGCTGACTATCACTATTATAAATAATTCTTTTAAATGTATTAATGATTATTAAAAAAAAATCTTTTTATGCAAATTTATACAAAATTTTGTACTATACCACCATGTTAAAGATTTAGAAAAAGCGGGATGGCAACGCAACATGTAAGACAATTTTTACCAAAAGTTGATAGGCACTAATTTATGTCAAGGTGCAACTACATACCAATTTGCATGAAATTCTGTGCAGTAGTTCCTGAGATACAGTTGTCACAAAATTTTGTCACACACACACGCAGACCGACATTTTCTAAAAAGGGTCAAATCGTGTTCTACAATTCTCAAAACGTGTAAATCCATCAAAAACCCGAGGTCGAAAATTTTTACGAATCCAATACTTTCTTCTATTGAATATCGAACAAATTGATAAATAAATGAACGTAAAACTTTTCAAGTATTAAATTTATTTTAAAGATTTATATTAAAAAAAAAAAAAAATATATTCTAATTATTTTTGGAAGCGGAGAAAGAACACAGCTCTGCAGAGCGAAGTATTCCTGTCAGAAATTTAACCATCCTGTAACCGAAGTTGTTTAGAATCACAAATGACGAAGACTTAGATTATGGTGTACTAGCAAACTTATGAAGAATTTTCGCACTTTAATTCTTTTCTTATTTATTCAGAAGCCAATTATAATTAGAACCAAATTAACTGATACATTTGTAAACACTGTTCAGCAAAAAACTTAATATTCCGAAGCAGACCATCTAATTTTTCTATCACATTTCTCAGGCAACTTGTATTAATTTGCATTTATTAATTAACAGTTTTTTTCGACTAGCTTACCTCTGTAACGGAAAGTCATAGGACCGGGTTCCAGATCGACTGTCACATGTTGCACGCCCATTAAATAAAAGATTATTCGATTAAACGTATATAATATATATATATATATATATGACACTAGAAATCGTCAAATTCTGTTTCCGAGACCAACGAGACATAATTTTGCAGCTGGTCTCTGAGAAAAAAAAAAAAAAAAAAAAAAAAAAAAAACGCAATCAAGCACGCCCACGCGAGTCTTTCCTGAGGTCAAGCGGAGGGAAACCAGTTGCAACCTTTACACGATATCATGCAAATCAGTCACGATGTCACGCAAGAGCGATAGACCAGCTGCGATTTCAGCAGAAATCACGCTCTTGCTTTGCAGCACGACCTATTTCTTTTTTTATCTCACGTTTTTTATCTGGTTGACCTCGCGTGACCGATTTCTCCGAAGCACAGCTGCAGGATATCTTGTTTGATTAGGAAACACCCACTTCCTTTATGACACGGTTTGTTATTCTTTTTCCCGCGCTTTTCCTCGGATTGACCTCGTGAAAGATTCGTGTGGGCGTGACTGATTGAGTTTTTCCCGGAAGACCAGCTGCAACAACATGTCTCGTTGGCCTCCGAAACAGGATGTACGATTTCCTTTAATGTCTCATTAATAATCACATGGTCGTGCAACATGTCATAGTCGGTCTGAAACGCGGTCCCATGACATGACTTTTCGTTAAGCGGCATGCCGCGTGACAGATATTATTTTTTAAACATATGGTAATGTGCAAACGTGATTCTTTTGGATACTTCTAATGAATCCATTTTAAACGAATCATGAGAGTTTCGACATAGAGTTATCCTTTAAAAGGAAAGAGTACACGACCGTATCTAATCCACTATAAATATTAGTCGTTTTTCTAACAGCTTCATCATTTTGACTACTTGCCATTCGCCGGTTAGAATCTCCAGTTCGAGTCTGATTTTACTTTAACAAATAAACTTTTCTTTACTTTCAATCTCGCCAGTATAGGAAAGTATTGCCCTTCAAGTTCGACATTCCCATCTCCATTTGCGTGGTGTCATCGGATGGGGCCACAGGGATGGACAACAGCAACGCGAGCCAGTTTGTGTTGCAGTCGGCCCGTGCGACTGTCAGAGACAGCGTGTACAAAAATATGACTTTCCCTCCTTCCATGCTGAAAGACACGGATCTATACCTTGTAGGAGGCCAAGATTCTCATGCAGAAAGAAATGGAACCGGAAGCCGTCAAGATCATATTGGTGACGACTCCATCCGAATTCACAATACGTGTCCCGGATGAGCAACTTAAAAAAGACCAAAAGGGTGAGAATCAAAGAGATTAGAAGATTATAGAGATGACATCAACCTTAAAATCGGGTATGCAATGTGAAGCCGGTATCGCTCAAAATTAAATGCCCAAACATGAAGGCATGGTCGAAGAGCATGATAATTTTCTGAAGATTGGGCTACTCTCATTGCTCACACTAGTGCACGTGCCAATGTTTGGGCTACATTTGAACCAGTTTTTAGGAATTCATTACAGGCTTCAAGTGAAAGACGTTCATTTCATCTCTATAATCTTCTGACCTCTTTGGTGAGAATAGTTGATGCCCCAGCTCAATAAAGCTTAAAAATACTATTTAAACTTTTTTTTTCTTTCTCTCTCTATTTTTCGAGGGTGTGGCGGTGTCTGGTTCTCGTTAATCTGTGCTGCAACGTCAAGTGTTCGATGGGGTCATTAAGCAGTCATTGGGCTAACAATGCGAGGCACCCCCCCCCCCCCCGTGGTGGATCAAAATTGAGATGGTCCCACTCTTTCTCCTAATTTTAGACTATCCCGTGCATAACTATTTTTTTTTATCCTTCTTTCACTCTAGGCCAAAGCCACAAACAACCCCCCTCTAAATTTTAGTTATGCATCCAAATTACTTCTCTAACCCTGTGGCAGCCCCATACAATATTTTTTTTAACTCTCATCAGATTGTGTAATCATTCAGCATTTAGGTTTAGGTGTCGCTTCCCCCCCCCCCCCCCCACTGTCTTACCTCCTTTTTGGGCTGTAATTTCGTGTGCACAACTACCTACTTCGGCTCCTCCCTGTGTCCCCCCCCTAATTTTTTTTTCTCTGAAGCAGTTGTGCACTTAGTCAAAATTTTGAAGCACCCAAGTTCATGTCTGTGTGCTCCATTGTGCTATCTTGGAGGTGCGGGTGTGCCGGTCGAGCTATGTGTCCAAGCAGCAGATGTCCGCTACTTAGCATCCTGTGTAATACTGAAAAGTTCCTGTTGTAGCAATGACCACTCTCTCATGATGTCATGAAGAATTTTTCCTAGAAGTCTGAACGAAGTTCCCCGGGCACAGCTCACTTCTATGTAGCAACTAGAACTAGAATACTGTCTGGTAGCAGCCAGTCGCTATACGGCGATCTGGCGATTATTCGCTCAGGACGTAGCCTTTCTTCATTAGGTGCAAACACGGGCAACTGCCTTGGAGGCAAAAGCAAGACTGTCTTGCTTTTGCCTCCAAGGCAGTGGATTTAAAATTTATGGTGTGTGAAGAAGTTTTAATTTCTTGCTATTGTCTGTACGCCAGTTTTTGAATTTATTTTTGGTAAGCAGAAAATGTGTATGCTTGTTATAGGTCACCGCCGTCATACAAACTGTATAGATTTTGGTGAATACTTTGATTTATAGGCTCATGGTTAATTGAAGTGCAATTGCATTAAATTAAACAAGGTCCTGAGAAAGACACTCAGGACTCAAACATCCTATTATAATTTTCTCTGTTGTTTGTTTGACGACTTCTCTTACTTTATTTAAATAACCGCTAATCACTCAATGTTCAGAAAGTCAAAGTCTGCAGTCACTGCAGATTTATTTATTTATTTTATTCAATGTCAATCATTGTTTTGGTTTTACGTGGGATAAAATTTAAATATTGGTTTAATTTTTTATTAATTTTATACACAGATGATTATTATTATCATTACTATTATAATTATTGAATAATGGTGATTTGTAAATGCCGAATCGTAACTTTCCAAGATTGGGCGTCAACCCTTATTCTTTCACTTAAATACTTAAATCTACATTATGAAAATTTTCAATGGGATACAAGTATTCAATGAATATATCGACCGACTATATCCCAGACCACCGCTAATTGCCCATTGAATAGGTAGCTCTCTGTGACGTAAAAACCACTCAACCTCAATATGAATCTGAAATATAGCATCTTGAAAATTTTATAGTGTAATAAAATTTGGCATTAATTTATTAAAACTGCAACCTAGAGATTTCGATTTCTGTTTCGATTCCAGTTATTTTATTTCTGTGTTCTTCTACTATTCAAGTAAATCCGTTTAAATTTTCAACTTTTTTGAATGATACTAATATTTCTAACTTTTCTGCAAATCGTAATTTTATTTTATTCATTTAGACAGTTATTTTCTGAAATTTGATTTTATTCGATTCTTGAGCGAGCGTTAGGTAACCTAGGGGTGGAGATCCCAGATTATCGCAATTGCGTAGCTCTGTGCGATACAAAAGCCACTCGAATTATGTCTAACATTGAGTAGCTTTCAATTACGTAACCATTATTAAGCGTAACCAACGAGATAAATAAATTAGAGTGCTGATTCAATGGATGAAGGATTAGCTTTCCCTGGTTTAAGATGAATCACGTGACATGATCCAATAGGTTGCTATGCTTGGCGCTTTATCGCTTTTTTGGTGATTTAAAATTACAGTTCGGTAAATTATCATTTCTATCAACATGACAAACTTATGACCGAAATCCGTATTCCGTACTACATTAATGAATGAAATTTTTTTTTATTTTATTTTATTTTTTACATGCTAAATTGAAAGCATGCGTATGAGCAAAGTTACGTAAACAAACAAAAGCTTTGGCGACAATGGCTGGCTGGGTTTGCCAAGCGGCGCCATTTACAGTATTATTTCGAATAATGCGGAATATAATACCATGAATGAGAATAGTCAGAAAAATTGTTTCGAATGAATAATAAAAATATTATTTAAGCAATAAATAAATAAATAAAGAGTACGATCTTTTATATTATGATTATTTTCAGCACATGATTTACTTCCATAGCCTTCATCGAATAGTTGAAAGAAAAATAACAAATATTATGTATTAAAATATGCAAAATAAAACAATTAAAATTTACCAGTGAAAAGTTATTCGTCCTCCTGCTTTATAAGATAGTTTGCAAACGCAGCAGCGCCTACCCATTTAATTTTATAACAAAATAAATTCTCTTCGAAAGAGTTGCAACTTCCAAAACTGTGGTCTTCCATAGATTGTTTGGAAATAAGCTAGTTGTAATCAAGGAAACCACCGAATACGCAGGTGCAAGGGATTCATGTCACATGACTCATCTTGGACCTTCTCAAGAGTTACCATTTCTCACTTTACTTTATCTCTTTGAGCGTAACAAGACGCTCGCATTAAATGTTTTGACAGATGCTGTTGGCATCTTCCATCCCATAAATAATGTAGATTTTGGTACCGCATACATTAGCGTAATATATACAGTCGGTCGAAGAATTCTTCGAGCGACTCCACCCCTTCAGAAATTTTCTTGATCCGATTTGGTTGCATATTTTAATAATAAAATTTTTGACCTTTAAATATATTATTTAAATACTTTATTTGTTTATCGGATCGTTAAAAAAATTATTCAATATCGGTATAGCATAAATTTAGAAAGGGTTGTCGCCCAATATTGTCTATTTAAAAATTTTATCTAGTGTCGGGATCATGCCAATTTAAAAATTTTATTCAATATTGTAAATTTAGAATTTTCTATCGGAGTCGTTTCAATATTGGAATTTAGAATTTTATATCGGAGCCATTTCAATATTGGCATTGGTATAACATCCATTGAAAATGTTATCTAGCATCAGGATAATGTCAATTTAAAAAATAATGTCAATATGTAAATATTAAGGTAAATTTTTTATCACACCGATTCAAAGTCTCAATCGGACTCCATCCAATATTGGCATACTACCGTCGCAAAAAAATAGGCCGAACGAAGCGTCAAAGACAGAAATCTGCCATGAGACGCTTCGTTCGACCCATTTTTTTGCCCCCTCCAGATTCTCTAGTTGATCAGTTTGTACCATCTAGAGCTATCCCCACGAAGACTTTGATTCTGGACGGAGGGGTGTCTGTCCAAGAAATTGTCTCGAACTTGTCTTCGTGGAGGCGAGGATCGTCATCGTGGTCTCCGTCGAAAAACAGCATTGTTCTTTCCGCGAAATCATGGATGAATTCGTCTACGGAGACCTCCGACTCCCTCACGATTCGGACTCTGACTGCGTTCTGGATGCAGGCAGTCGGTACCAAAGGATCTAGTATATGGACTTTGGCCGATCTAAACATCGCCTCAAATCCCATAGAAGAGAGCACATCTCCGAGTCGAAACTTGACCTCGTCTACAGGATATACCCAAGTATTTGCCAAAGAGAATTGCAGCATGATCCTCTTGTAAACGAGGTCCTTCACTCTGAGCTTGGTGGTTCGCCTAACATAAATACTGGAATTTTTCTTACCCATCAGCTTGGCCACGTCGGCAGCCTTCACGAACAAAGTCCATCGGCAGAGACGACACACAAGATCTTAGCCTTCAGCTGGGGGTGTTCAAGAGTAAAAAGCCTGACTACTAACTGACAGCAACAGAAGTCGAAATGATGAAGACTCCTAGAGGCAGCTCGTATTTATACCCGATCCGTGACCTAATTTTATCTAGCTTTACTAGGAAATATTGCCTCTCGTTCAAAAAAACTCAACAGGAAGCAGGATAAAATAAGGTTTTTCCACTGCAACAGGATGAGATCGGGTTTTTCCTAGAATTAATCTCAGGTCGGATGACTGATCAACAGGATGTTGCAAGGTTTTTTCCACTTAAACAGGATGAGATAATGTTTTTTATAGAATTAGCCTACGATTTCATGTCGGATGACTCATTGACGGGATATTGCAATGGTTTTTCCACTTAAACAGGATGACATAGTGCTTTTTATAGAATTAATCTATGATTTCATGTCGGATGACTCATTGACAGGATGTATTCAACGAAAATAGGAAATCTTTGAAAACGAATGTTGTTAAATGATAAAATTAAAAAAAAAATTATATATATATTAAATATTCAATTTTTAAAATATTTAATTTTTTTTTCTTTTTTTCGATTTTTGTATTTTTCGATTTTTGTATTTTTCGATTTTTTAATTTTTTTTTTTTTTTTTCGATTTTTAATTTTTTTTTTTAAATTTATTTATTTATTTATTTATTTATTTATTTTTCCTTTCGATTTTTATATTTTTCGATTTTTCAATTTTTTTTTTTTTTTTTTTTTTTAATGTTTAACCAATATTGAAGAATTATAAACTTAGCTTTATAGAAATGGTTTAAACGAATGTCGACAGGATGTTGCACGTTTCCATGAAATCAGGATGAGGTCATGGGTTTTTACACGATATGGCCTTGACCAAGTCGTTGCATAAGCTATTTCTTCAGAAACAGGATGTGGTAAAGATTTATAACTTATTGTCTAATGTTGAATGACTGATAGACAGGATGTTGCACGTTTCCATGAAATCAGGATGAGGTCATGGGTTTTTACAGGATATGGCTGTGAGTCAGAATGTTGCATAAGCTATTTTTTCAAGGTCATATATATATATATAGTTTTTTTTCAAGGTCATATAAAAAAATATATTTTTTAAGGTCATATAAAAAATATTTTTTTTTGAGTGGGTGTGGCTTGGCTATATATATATATATATGTTACCGTTAAAACGCGAAATCCGTTAATCTGCAGATTACCTAGCTAATCTGCAGATTAACTAAAATGACCCGTTAAAGTGCGGAATAAAGAGTTATCGGCATTTTAACTAGGTAATCTGCAGATTAACGGTTTCAGTATCGTTAAAGTTCAAATGTTTGTTTCGAGCCTTAGTTTTTTTTACATTCACTGTGACGTCAAACAGCCATGTGATACAGATACGCGAATGACCTTCAAACATAACTAAAACTTTTACCCCTTCACTTCCGCTACGCTATGATGATAAACCGATAAACGGCAAACGCAAAATGTGGAGGATGGAAGCCAAGATTAGGTTTATTATTATGACTAACACAAAATTTAAAGTAACAAGTAAGTTATAATTGTTTTAATTTTGATTTTATTTCTATCTTTTTTAATTCTGTCAATATAAGTTTGAAAAGGGTCTGTATTTTATTAATGAAATTTAATCTTAATTAAAAGCTGTCTCTCGTGAAACTCCATTTTGAATTATGAATATTAGATTTACATTACAGTAATTATTTCCTTCCGAACTAAAACTATTAAACCATAACTTTTTAAAACTAATTTATTTTAAAATTGATTTAAATTACTATTAATTACTGAAAAAAAAAAGATATATTAATAAACTTTGAAAAATATTTATGGCATTTAATAAATACTTAATATGAAATTATTGTACACTTTTTAGCATTTCATTACATTTTTTTTTCTCTCTTTCAGTTTCAAGTATCCTGTACATATTTTATACATCATGATTATATTTATTTATTTATTTATTTATTTTCAATTTTGTTCGCTTTTTCAGATAATTTCGTTGTAGTTTATCACATAAAAAGTGTTAATAAAGGGTTTTTTTTTTTTTTTGTAAAATTAATATATTTGCTAAACTTGTGCAGATATAGGTATGCTGCAAAATGTAGTTTAATAAAGCATTGAAAACTGTCATTTTAATTTTCATGCATTCTAAAAAATGTTAAAGCAGTTTTAATTATTTGAATTATTTCTTAAATAATGCTTCTGATTTGTTTAATTTAATATTTCTAGTAATATTTTATATAATTTAATACTTTTAGTATTTAAATAGTAATAGCAAAATAAGTTGTTAATAAAACTTTTTTTTTAAATTTTAAATTGTTAAATATTTTTATTTTGAAAAGAAATCGTTACTGTATTACAATTCTAGCATTTATTTATAAAATATAATTTATTGAAAGCTATTAAAGCTATTATATTTCATATTAAAAATGAATAACATCTTCAAACTTATATTGACAGAATAAAAAATATGAAATAAATAAAAAATAAAACAAATATAACTTTAAAAGATATAAAAATTAAAACACATACAGATTAAAATAAGTAAAGAAAGAAATAATATAGAAAAGAAAACTATTTTTTTTTTCGAATGAAAAAACAAATACAACACAGCGTGCTGTAAAATTACAACAGATATCTTATTTTCACTTTAACTAGTGCCTAGTAGGTAATCTGCAGATTATCTAGGTAATTCGCAGATTACCTAGGTAATTTGAGAAATAAAACAAGTTTCCTCACATTAACGGATCAAGCTAGTTAATGTGCAGATTACCTAGCTAATCTGCAGATTAACTGATTTATGCACTTTAGCGGTAACATATATATAGATTTTTACAAGTTCAGACCTTTCATTTATAAAGTCCAGTTATTTTTTCACCCATCTCGAAATTTTTTCTAACAAGGAGACGGCAAGGGTGTGGGGTCCTCAAATCGAATGGAGGTTCCGCGTGTAATTAGCACTCAGTGAGTGTATTCATATACTCAAACCTTAGAGCGCACTACTTAGCCATCGCCAAGAAAAAAAATTCCTGAAGTTTGAAAAAAAAAAAAAAAAAAAAATTAATTTGTATTAAAATTTAATGAATCGTTATAAACAATTTCTTTTCAACTTTTATACATTGTTAAATCGGTATATTCCCAGAGACCACCCCGACCCCTCTCAAGGGTTGTGATTGCTTTTGTTGAAGCTGTCAGGGAAAAGAGCGATAAAGTCTAGCTATGGCAGTCTGCACTCCTCATTGAAACTCATTGAAACCTTTGGACAGCCCCTGCCCGCCTGTCCAGCATGTTCCCTCTTTCGTTCAAGGTTCAAGATAAACTGCTATCGGAGAATTATAGAGGGTGAAAGTGAAGAAGATAATATTTTTACAAACCTTATATAAGATTTATTGAAAGATAGAAAAAGAGCAGAATTTCTAACGCATTTAAAATTGTAAATTTTGTTTTCTCCATAATTATCTTTTACAAGTTTATAAAAATTAAATAAATAAACTAATTAATTAAATAATTCATAAATAAATTCATAAATATTAGAATCGCCCGGTGGTTGAATCTTTATTACTTTTTTAAAGTAAGCATTGAAATAAAAAATATAAAAATTCAAAATTTAAGTATAAAAAATGTTCTAAGAAATTACACTATCCATCAAAATAAATAAAAAATGAAATGAATGAATAAACAAATAAAATTAAAATTAATAAATATAAGTAAATATCATCATCTTTTTACTTTCCGAACACTATAGTGAGGAAAGTATTGTAATCATGTCAAAAATCCGAAATTTTAAAATTGTAAATTTTGTTTTCTCCATAATTATCTTTTACAAGTTTATAAAAATTAAACAAATAAACTAATTAATTAAATAATTCATAAATAAATTCATAAATATTAGAATCGCCCGGTGGTTGAATCTTATTACTTTTTTAAAGTACGCATTGAAATAAAAAATATAAAAATTCAAAATTTAAGTATAAAAAATGTTCTAAGAAATTACACTATCCATCAAAATAAATAAAAAATGAAATGAATGAATAAACAAATAAAATTAAAATTAATAAATATAAGTAAATATCATCATCTTTTTACTTTCCGAACACTATAGTGAGGAAAGTATTGTAATCATGTCAAAAATCCGAAATTCAGATTTTGATGTTTCTATACGTTTCGAGGTCCTCTGAGTCCGTTTTCACTATTTTTACGATGATGTATGTATGTGTGTATATATGTGTGTATGTATGTGTGTATGTATGTGTGTATATATGTGTGTGTGTGTGTGTATGTATGTGTGTCTGTGAGTGAACACGCTAGCATCTAAACACTTTGTTGCTGAAAGTTGGTACATATATTGCAAGTCACCAAAGTACGAACCCTATTGATTTTGGTGAATCTAGCACTTATAGTTTTTTTTACAGGGACACCAGGAAAAATTCTTTATCATTAAGGCCTATTGGGCCAAATTTTTAAAAGTGCGATAGCGTCTAAACGTCTTATTAATCTGAGCAAAAAATTTGTACACATGTTATAGGTCATAGTTGCACGATTTGTTTAGATTTTGGTGAATTTAGCACTTACAATTTTTTTACAGGGTCACAAAGAAAAATTCTTTATCGTTATGGCCTATGGGGCCAAATTTTAAAAAGTGTGATAGCGTCTAAACACCCCTAATCAAATATTTCTGCAATCTGCATAAAGAAAATCAAGATAAAATGGCAATTATTTGTAGAAAAAGAGCAGAATTTCTAACGCATTTAAAATTGTAAATATTGTTTTCTCCAGAATTAACTTTTATAAGTTTATAAAAAGTCTGATGAGAATCGGGATCCCGATAGAAAAGTTTAACGGCAAACAACGAAGTTAGTAAAGGTTTTTAATGTATTAATTTAGTAATTTCACTTCGTTTTTTAATTAATATAGTTTAATGTTAGGTAAATAAGTTAATTAAGTAAATAAACTAATTAATTAAATAAATAATTAGAACATTGAATTCAAATGTGGAAAAAATGTTTATTGATTTATTATCTTTAAATATGAACAGATATTACAATTTTTTAAATAAATTTAAAAATAATACATCAGTTAATGCAACTAAATTATGTTGTTTAAGAAAATATGATAAACTGTCATTAATTCATTATAGAACTTTAAAAAATAAAAGGATCGAAGGAAAATTTTATAGTAAAAAATAAAACAAACCTCTTACCGATTTTAATGAAACTTTGTATAATTATGTACAATTTGTGAAAAAATTACAGTAAGTGTCAAACATACTTGGAGGAGGGGGGGGACAGAGGAAAATATATTAAATTTTTAAATTACCATTTTAGCAATTTTAATAATATATTACCACTTAATTTTTATGAAGATTACAATGAGTGTATTATATACCTGGAGGGGCACAGGGGAGGGGGGGGTTGATGGAAATAAAATATATTTTCATTTAAAACACCCTATTATAGATTTAAGCAAAAACTTTGTATAATAACATACAATTTGTGAAAAAAATCACAATAAGTATCAGACATACTTGGGGGTGGGGGTGGAGTTAAAGAGAGGGGGGAGACAGAGGAAAATAAAATATTTTTTAATATCACCATTTTACCGATTTTACCTAATTTCTCCTTGTAAAATTGATGCTTAACATCAACGAGAGTGGAAGTGTTCTATTTCTACATAGGGCGGGGGAGAACAAAAGAGACAGATTAAAAGAAGAAAATTCATTTTTGATTAACTTTTTTACAGATTTAAATCATATATCGAATTTTTGCATAACTCACTATAATTATTCATTAATAGTAATCGATACACACAAAATATAAATAAACAATAAAACAAACGATAATAAGTGTTGTTTAAAAAGATTATTTTATTTTCCATCTGTCCCCCTACCCCCCCCCCCCCCCCCCCTTATCAACTTTAGTTAACTTTCACTATAATTTTAATAAAATGAAAGTGATAGTCGTACAAAGTTTCATATAAATAGGTAGCATGGTGATATAAATCAAACATTTTCTTCACTCTGTCCCCCCCCCCCTCCTTAGCAAATCGTCCAGATATGTGTACACTCACTGCGATTGCAATTTTTCATAAGCAGAAAGTTGCATAGATACAAAGTTTTTTTTTAATCGACAATGCGGTTGTTTAAGGAATAATATATTTTACTTCTATCTGCGTCCCCCTTGCCCCCCCCCCCCACAAATATATAATGCACTCATTTTGAGATCTTCATAAAAAGCAAGTGGTAGCTATAGAATATGTCTTTAAAATCGGTAAAATGGAGATATAAAAAATATTTTATTTTCCTCTGTCCTCCCCCCCCCTTCGTCTTTAACCCCCCCCCCTATCCATAAGTATGTCTAACCTTACTGTGATTTTTTTCACAAATTGTACGTTATTATGCAAAGTTTTTGTTTAGATCGATGATAGTGTAGTTTAAAGAAGAATACATTTTATTTCCATTGGTCCCCCTTGCCCCCCCCCCAGGTATATAATACACTCATTGTAATATTCATGAAAATTAAGTGGTAGTTATAGAATATATCATTAAAATCTCTAAAATGGTGATATAAAGAGTCTTTATGGGAGTGAGCTATTTTCAAAACTATAACCATATTATTTAATATTTTAGAGAATATAACATTTTACATGCGGAAAAAATCATTAGTGAATCAATCATTAGTGAAGTTATAAAATGTTTCATAACTTCTATCGACAAAAAAAAAAAAGCTAGATTCATTGTAGTAGTTCAGTCCATAAAACAACTCTTCTAGAGTATTTTGTCAAAGTTTTATAAGATTTATATAATAACTTTTGGAGTTATGATGTTTTGTGAAAAAGCAAAATGTTAAAAATCTCATTCTGAGAAAAAGCAAAAAACGTAATTAAAAACCAGATTTTACCTATTAAATAAAAAATAATTTTAATAACTTTCCTGATTTATTTCAAAGTTTTTTATTTCTTCTTATTATTTTTAAATTCATTTTATATTCAGTAACAAATTTTGATGCTTATACTGAGTAAAACTTTTATGAAAACAAACATTTCCGGTCACTTCTGGTTTCAAAAAGTTGCGAGAGACTAAAATTTAGATGCCTGTAACTCAAATTCTAAGCAAGATAGAAACAAAATTCAAACTGATTTAGCAAGTTTAAATGTCAGGCTTTAATACTAAACCAAAAATAAAAAATCTTAGTTCTGACTGAAAATTGCATTTTAAAGGTAGGCAGGCGCCTTAAAAAGTATGTAGGAAAGAATTTAAAGCTGAAGCTGTAGGAGATTTGTCCACAATAAAACATTAATAGACTATTACTTTTTTCCCCCAGATATTTTCGAGTGTGTAAAATTATTACCTCGCTTTATCTTAAAAATATATAGAGAGTATTATACAATGCTATAATTAACTGAAAAATTCCATAATAAAAAGTATAGACAAAAAAAAAAAGTAATTTTCTTTCTTTCTTTTTTACAAGTAACTATGTATAACCAAAAAAAAAAAAAAAAAAATCGACAAATAATGACAAAAAATTAATAGTTTCCAAGTGGTCTGTAGAGCAAATGGTCTAGATATTACAAATTTCTTTCTATTATGGAAAAGAAATTATACTGATTTTTAGCATAATATTTCATTTTAAGAAATGGGGTACTAATTGTTATGAATTTCAATTTAACATTAAATATGGGAATTTCTGTAACTTTTTTTTTTTTTTAATCTTCTGTTATAGACTATTAACACGTTGAGCGCCACGCAAATTCTTAAAATCCATTAAAATTCCATAATGATACCTTCTATAAAAAATGAAAATTAAGCAAATTTTAATAATTTTTCAATCATTAAATGTTATATTTTTAGTCTTATATCCTATTTTATATGCGCACCGATGGCTGACAAGGCGCTCAATGTTTTAATTTTTAATTTTTACTGTTTTTACTTTAGGGGTAAAACTTTCACTGAAATGTTTGAAGTATAACAGGTTCTGCACACTCCTAAAGTTTCAAGATGATTCCTTCAGTACTTAAAGATATATGACAAAATGTCTAGTACCTAGAATGGCTGACATGGCGCTCAACGTGTTAATATCGGTATTCAATAAATAGCGAATAGGCGGGCAGAGCTTTGCAGTGGTTCATAAGTAAAGCGAGTAGAGTGGAGTCGAATCCTCCTTCGGGGTTGCATAGCTCCATCGGCTAAATACTGAATTTTACAATACTAGGGAACAGAGTTCCCTAGTATAGTAAATCAAAAAGAGTTATATTACATTTTCAATATATTAGAAAATAACACAATACAAGCAATCAGTTTGTTTTTCTTTGAAATAAACTGTTAAAACCGAAAACGAATCACGTGGAACAATTTCTGGAAAACTTGCGAATGTTGGCAAATTTAATAATTTCTACGATTCAAACTATCGTGATTCAGAGTACTAAAAATCTACAGAAAGAAAATAAATGCTGATTGTTATTTAAATATTTTATTACTAATAATATTAATAGTTTTTGCATAATAAGAAAGTGCTAATGCTATGGACGACATTAAAGACGGTATATTCCTTTTCTCAGCACATGATGTTTTCAGACAACCTGGACAATTTTATGTGGTAATATAACATACACATATACTTAAAAAGAACATTAAAAGAAGTGATAAAAAGATTTTTTTTCAGATTTTGGCGATGAAGTAAAATGGCTGTCGCAATTGTAAATAAACATTTTCGTGAGAAACGTCATACCTATTTAGATGCCAAATCTCAAATTTAGTCAAGCGGTTCTATACTTAAGCAATTCTATTTATTTATTTATTTATTTTTATTTATTCATTTTTCCAGCGATTTTTCTAAATTACATTTTAATTATTTTTAATAAAAGTTTGCATTTTTTTTTTCCCACATGAAAAGAAAGATATTTATTTATTTATTTATTTTTGGAATATGAATGTTAGAATCAGTATATAGCTTATGATAATTTTAATAAATTTTTAACAATCATATTTATGTTATAAAGTTTTTTTTTTCTGAAATTTCCATTCTTTTTCTTTTTTAAAGAAAATGATAAAAATGCTAGGCCTTTTACGGATTTTTCTATTTATTTTAATTTATTAGAAATTGCCATCATTATTTTCGAAAATTTATCTTCATTTTCAGTGATTTTAAGATGTTAATTGAAAATATTTTAATATAAATTTTTTAGTGAACTAAACTCGCCATATCCTCACATACAAGTTCCCTCTTTTGTAATTTTTCCCCAACATCTTTAAATAATAATAATAATAATAATACCTTAGAACAGAAATATCAATATTTCCATAACGTTAAAAGCATCAATGTAATTTTTTTTTTTTTTAATGACAGTACATTGTACGCTACCGAAACCGCAGTGTGCAATTAACAATCTTTTTTAAATCGCTGTTTTTAACATTGCTTATAGATATAATACATAACGTACATAATATATGCCTTTCTTTACTAAAAATATTCCATTTCTTAAGCATGAGTTTTCTAAATTTCACTTTAATTATTTAAAAAAAAAAAAAAGACATTTATTATAAATTTTCTTTTTCTCGAACAGAAGAAGAAAAAATATGACATAAAATTTAAGGTGTAGTTTACCAATAGTGTCTCAATAGTATCTCATAGACGCAGGTTAAAAGAAACAATACGAACTGCCGTAGTTAAGAAAAGATTATGTACAGGACAAAATATTATCACTTTATAATGAGAATAAAATATGGACGGCTCATTGTAAAAGTGCTGTTACTCCATGTTTTTTAAATATAGATATTTTTACTTAGTTGTAACACATTTTGCCGCACCTTTCATTATAAAAAAGAAAAAACTCCAATAATTATTGCATTAAAGACACATAAATGGATAACATGTTTTTCTAAGAAAACTAAAACTTCCAATTTTTTTTTTTTTTTTTTTTTTTTTTCTAAAAGGAAGTTTCTAAGTTATTTGAAATTATTTTTAATATAAAATATAAATTATTATAACTATCATTTGTATTTAACACAAAAATTGATAACACTTACTGAATCCTGACCTTTTTTCCCTATGCATAAATTCGAAAAAAGCTAGTTATTTCAAAATCAGTTTCTAAGGAGATTATTCACTTTTACAATGAACGAACCATATAATAGTAAACTAATAATACTAATATAACAATAAAAATAGAATAAGAATATGCCAACGAATAATGTGCAAAGGCAACACAAATCCATGTACATAATACAATAAAATAAGTTAATTTCTAAAATTTAGTATGAAATTGGATTATATTATTTATAACACCCAAAAAATTAGCATTACATTCAAGGTTTCGTTAAGAAAGATTTTCGAAGTGAATATAATTCACACACAGTTACGTAGATAAAGAATTTTCAAATTAATTGCGCAATAGCACTATGTTTAATACGAATTCCATATACTATCATAATAATATTTCATTTGTAAATAATCAAACACAATAAAGGAAGACTTAATTTAATAATTAAACAGCCACATATGGAAGTGAAAACTTTCACAAGGAAGATATATTGAAAAAGTTAATGTGAGTTATTTCTGAAACATTTATAAATGAGATCATACATAGTATAGCAAATATGAATAAAGTAAAATAAAAAATAATAATAATAATTATTATTATTATACGAGGAGGCCATCAAGGCTTAAGATGGGTGAAGTGAGTTGTAACCTAAAAAGTATTAAAATTTGAAAAATAATTTTATTAACTTTTTAATACATTTAAGTTAATATAACTGTTCAAATAAATTTAAAACACCAAACTTATTTAAGTTAACTACTTATCTAATCGGCTTCTGTGGGTTTCTGTGGTGAATTATTCAACTGTTTCCAGCCGTTCTCATTCTTTTCATTATTGTCATTAAAAATTATATATATATTTGTGTGTGTGGGGGGGGGGATTTTTTTTTTTTTTTTTTTTTTTTTTTTTTTTTTTTTTACCTAAATTGTAATTTTTTTTTTTTCTTTACTAAACAGTTGTTCTGCGTAATACTGCTCAAATAAAGTGAGATATATGTAATATTTAATTCCGTAGTTTAAGTAATTTTAAAAGATTTTTTTCCGTGCAATTATGTATTCAATAAAAAAACAGCAAATTATCAGCTTCCTTTGGAAAAAAATCAATTAATCCTCCCTTGTCAATCTTCGGAACTCCCTTCTTTGAGGGACCATCTTTAACAAAATTACTCAAATGCAAAAAAGGTAACCCTACTCTGCACCAAGCGGAGATGATTATAGTGATTGATGACCATTTTCCCCCACAGTGGTATCTGGGATATAATCGTTAAATCGCGAATTCAATGATTTGTAACTTTTTAACGATTAGAACTTAGAACTGTAGATAGAATAAATACAAAAGCCACAGTTCTTTTAAATATTACCATTTATTTTTTATAAAATAACATATTATTAAATACAATGAATATTTATGATTATACGTTTATAGCATTAGCAATTCTTTCAATCATTCATCTTTACGAATACACAAACCTGGATGATATTTATCATAAAAACAAGAAAAACACAAATTTTGTCGAGAACTTGCACAACAAATAAATGCAGCTTTTTTACAGGAGCACGGTGTTTTGAGAATTTCTCCTAAAAAGCAAACTTCGTTCACATTCATAAATATTTCTCGATGTTCAGATAATTTTGACGCATACCATATAAAAAAGTTAGAAATCATTAAATTCGCGATTTAACAATGTATAAAAGTTGAAAAGAAATTGTTTATAACGATTTATTAAATTTTAATACTTTTTTTTTTTTCAAACTTCAGGAATTTTTTTCTCGGCGATGGCTAAGTAGTGCGCTCTAGGGTTTGAGTATATAAATACACTCACTGAGTGCTAACTACACGCGGAACCTCCGTTCGATTTGAGGACCCCACACCCTTGCCGTCTCCTTGTGTGTAAGTTTTACAGATTTTCAGATCAGGGCTTAGTCTTTAATATTTTCAACCGGACTTAGTTCTTTTACACGTTTCAGAAGATCCACTGCAAGATATCAGAGTTTGAAAATTTTGACAAATTTGAAATTTTTCAAAGTCCAGACGATTTCACGAGGCATGACTAGAAGACTGTTGCTGGCAGACGTTCAGACACAATGATGGTGTGGGCACGCTAGCCATCGTTTATATAGCCAAGCCACGCCCACTCAAAAAAAAAAAAAAAAAAAATATGACCTTGGGAAAAAAAACTAAATTTCTACCTAATTTTATTGCATCATATACGTCATCATATTGCGTCAAAAAGACAGTCGGATGTTCAATCTTCGAACGCCTATGGAAATGGATATATATATATTTTTTCTTTATAAACTATTTAGTATATATATATATATATATATATATATATATATATATATATATATATATATATGTAGTATTATTAGGTTTAAAAGCCCAAGAAAACGATTGCGTATATTTTTGAAAGTGTAAAATAATTAGGAGGGGTGGGAAAGGCAGAGGTAGGAACACGCGTGTATACGCTGCCGCAGGTAGTGGGGACCTGGACCAATTATTCTCCCGATGAGAGAAGAATTTTTTTGTATTTTATATTTATGATTTTCCCTTACGATAATATAGAGATTCATTAAGAGTGTCGAACATAAATGCGTGCGTACAGTGCACAACGGCCTGTGCTGTCGAAGGCAGTGGCGACCCGGAGCGACATTTTTCCCGCTGAAAATTTTTTTCTATTTTTTTTTTTTCACATGATAAAAATTAATGCAATTTTCAGAATTCATTAATTTTTGTCATTCATTAAAAATAGTGACCAGCAAAGTGGGGGTAGCCTACTAGTACAGAATAAAGCATTTAAAGTAATAAGTGGTCCAAAGAGTACCACTTATTGTTAAAAAGAAATGAAGTGAAAGAAAAAGGATCACAATACGATATTCAGCCTAACTGACTCAAAATGGTCAAATAAACTGTGTGATGCTGCAATTTTGAAGATAGTTTGGGAGCCTCAGATATGGTCACACAGTTGAACAACGATATCTGATATCTTCGATGGGAGTTGTGTATTCAAAAAATGCCTAGCCGTATTTCCGGAAGTCAATTTTCATTTTCAAAACGAAAATTTGCGAATTGTGAAGATAATCTTTGATATCTGCTGATCATGTCCGATCCTACAATGCTCTATAATAGGCGTGTATAATATTTTAGAGGTGACGATCATTCATATAAATGGCTGGCGTAATATTCTGTTTATACATAAGAGTACTATTGGTATCATGAAAAATGATTGTTTTTCGAGTGACACCATATTATTACACAATGTGTCACACACAGCAGCAATCAGAGGCGACAAGAGATTGAAAACCTATTCCCTTTTAACATAAGCTGACCAGATTTTTACAAGCGGAAATGAGTACGAATGACGCAATGTATTCAGTTTTGGTCAAAAAATGAGGACATGCCTAAGTTAAGAATGAAAACATTTCCGAGGACAAAAATACAAACGCATTTAGGCTTTTATATTTGAACAAATATACAGTTCTGTATCATAAGGAATACTGCTTATTTTAAATTACATCAGTTGAAATCATAAATTTAATAAAAGCTAATATTTTTTGTATGAACCTATGAACGTTATGATAATTATAGTTAAAATTTACTTTTCTCCAGGATTTAAGCTTATATAAGACCCCCGTTAATGGTAGTGTGCGCAGAAAAACAGAAAATAATACGTTTTCACCAGAGTAATAATATTTCATACTGAAAGGAAGTACAAATCTAAAATTTAAAACTCATAACTTCAAAAGAAATTCTCAAGTTTTGCTTCTGATGTCATTAAAAACAGAAAGAAGGAAAGAGAGAAATTCCAGGTGCAGTTGAGATTTAGGAAATAAAATGGCACTATAAAAATTTAATTTAAAAATTTCGAAATCCTATAAGCATGGAAGATATGAATGATAACTAAATCAGTAAATTTGCTGCTCGTAAGCTGACGTTAGAAGAAACATTCTTATTTAGATCTCAATTGAAAACCGAAATTCAACCACACAGGCATATGTACATTTTAATTTATTCCTCAGCATTGTAGGCATGCCCGTCCTTTTTTCACACTACTTTTCTCGAAGGGCATTTTTTTTTTTTTTTTTTTTTTTTTTTACTTATTTAATCGTAATTACATACTGCAGAAAGTTTCACTAAAAATAAAATAGTGTAAAGAAGCAGTGCACAAATAAAAATAATAATAATAATAAAATAAAAAATTCGAATGTCTACACCTATTACTCGTAAATTCAATTTCTTTCCTGATAATTTCACTAGGGATAAACCAGATATCCAGAAAATATCCGGTATTCGGATGATTAGTCAATTTCAAAAATAACGTTGGATATCCGGACAAGACCACCACATATGCAACCGGATATCCGGCTCTATACTAAATAACTTTTTTTAAACATCACAAATTCATGACAGAATTTCCTGATTGCCTTATCTGGTAAAATTCATATCCGGTTCATCTGTATATTTTACTGCTTATATTTCCAGCAGATTCAAAATACCAAATTTTTAATCCAGATGATACATTTTCAGATACATTTAAAATAAATTTCTTTTTATATAACGCAAAGCTCAACTGGGGGACTTTCTATTACTTTGTAATTTAAATAATGTGCACTATTTCAGTAATTCATGTTTATACATACAAATGAAATTACATAGCGCTTTTTATCTGCATAATTTTATTTTATACACAAGATTTCATTTTATTCCCAAGTCCAATCCAATGAACATTTTTAACAACCTAGATACAACCATAAAAGATTAAATAAAAAAGTATTAATATTTAAGAATTGGTGGCAGGAATATTTAACTTACATTTTTAGCAATTCTCAGAAAATGAGGACAGAATAGTTAAAATGGAGACAAATGTTGTCCTCATTAAAAATTTTCAAAACTGAGAAAGATGTCTAAAAATGAGGACGTCTGGTCATCTTATTTTAAAAGGGAAGCATTGCATGAATGAAGAAAATTGACGTCTTAGACACGCTAGCATTAGAAACATTTCATTGGTTAATACAACGAGATATATAAAGTAGAGTGATAAGTGGAAACCCTTGAGAAGGTCCAAGATGATTCATATGACATGCTCTCCTTGCACTTGCGTATTCGGTGGTTCCCTTGGTAACAGCTTATTTTTTAGTAAATTTCTATGGCAACGGTTTGGAGATTGTTCTTCGCATAAGTCATATCCGCTAATGTTTTTGTTTACTTTACGTAGTTTAATATTCTTTTGTTCTAAATCATTTTGATTTTCATTTTACTTCTTTTTTATTTCGTGTAGTTGAACTTTAACCGATAAAATGCTTAAAAAGAGTTGAAAAATTATTATTTGTCGTTAAATTTAGCTCATTAAAAGTTTAAATTTTCTTTTATAACACTTTTAAACTTTGTTGGGAAACGATGGAAAAAAGGTATTTTATTATTTATTAAAATGTGAAATATGTGTAAAATTATTTTAAAAACAATTTATTTCGGTCATAGGACTGTCATGTTACCTAATAATAGTGATAATTTGTCGAACTGATATTTTAAATGCCAAAATAGCGATAAAGGGCCAAACACAGCAACCTATTGGAGCATGTAACGTGATTCATCTTGAACCACGAAAAGCTAATCCTTCACCCATTGAATCAGCACTCTTATATATATATCTCGTTGGGTTAATACAGGTAATTGATGACGATAATGTTCCTTCAGCGAATAAAAAATATCCGGTCGAAGCAACTTATACCGCTTTAATATTTTAACATGGTATCGCTAGGAATCACCGTTACACAGTCGCCTGGAATAATAAAGTCTTTAAACATATCGTTTTCAGTAAAGAAACTAATTACTTAATTTTATAAGATTAAATAGATCGATAACTATTAAAAAAGTAATTGGATAAATAAATAAATAAAAAACACAAAAAGTTAAAATTTTGAAGACGTTTCGGCAGCCACAAAATAACGAGCTCCCTTGGCTCGTTGATTTATCGTTATATTTACCGGGGAAAATGCGTACTATGCCCTCTCCAAATTACTGTAAAACAAGAGTCATTTTGCAAGCTAAAACTGGTGGCAAAGCTGGGATCCCCTTGGCGAAATTTGAAATAGGATACCAAAGTAGATCGACGTATCTCGCCAAGGTCTTTATTTATTGTGATAGCCATTTTAATTCATCGCTAAAAGGCAAAAAATATTTAAAATAGCCAAGGGGATCCGTACAAAAGCTGAACCAAACTGAATTTATCTCTGAACTTGACATTGCCTTATTCCTATCACTCGATTGCTGATGTTCCAAACTCCATAGTAAACATTCACGTTTTTGTACAGAAATCAAGAGTATGAAAACTGTTGGTCGTCTGGCCCTAGCATGTTGCAATCATCTGTAAATAATTTCTCTCGAAATGGTGCCTCTTGTTGCAGTTTTCAGAACTAAACCTGGTTGGCTGGTAGATTTTTGGTACAACTATAGTATTTCCCCTCAGCTAGATTTGGCGATTTTTCGTTGGCGCCGATTTGAATGATAACGATGTCGTTCTGGATTGTTTGCGATATAATATGGCAGCCTGCATGCTATTTATTTTGGATTTATGATTTTATGATTTATGATTTATAATTTAGCTTACGATTTTATCATTTATGCTATATGATTTATGATTTTTAGATTTATGATTTAGCCATAATCGCCAACGAAAAATCGCCAAATCTAGCGTAGGGGAAATACTATAGTTGTTCCAGATTTTTTTTTTCTAATGGTAACGTAATGTTATATATAACGCCAAACATGAATGTTACACAGCTATTATTACCCCTGTCCGATCTGCTATATGCAAGATCTTAAAAATTCAAATCTTGCAAAATTATAAAATTTTGCATAGGCTAATGTACCTTATGTGTGATCATGTATGACATTTTGGAAATCTGAAAATTTGGGACCTACAAGTCCGCGCGTTAAACAAATTCTAGGTTCTGGTAGTCAGATAACATTTCCAGGCTTAGAATCTCCGCTACACACACACAGTTAGGAAGGAGATCACACACCGAACCAAATTCAGAATTCTAAACATTTTGGTTTGAAATCGATCACATGATATCAATAGTATACATATTTTAATGAAATGACGAAATTTCGATGTCTCCAGCTTTTCTAGGTTATTTATAATAATCTTAACCCGAAGAAATGTGAAAGTTGCCTTATCTGACATTGCTGTGAAGGCCGATAGATACTCATTTTAGCATGCTCTAGTGCCTTACGTTTGTCGACTCGACATTGACTGAACTGCTTGCAGTTGCTCACTTTGTTCTCATCCCATGTTTCTCCGTAACCGATTTTGATCCTCTATATGGCATAGATTTGATATCTGTCGTCCTTGATGATTTTTGTATTTGGCCATCAAAAACATAATAAAAAAATATACATGCCAGATGCATATTTTCATAATATATATATATGTATATATTCTACGAAATATTGGGAACAACTATAGTATCTCACCACAGCTGAATTTGGCGATTTATTTTTGGCGATTATGGCTAAATCATAAATCTAAAAATCATAAGCTACATTATAAATCATAAATCCAAAATAAATAGCATGCAGGTTGCCATATTATATCGCAAACAGTCCAAAACGCCATCGTTATTGTTCAAATCGGCGCCAAAGAAAAATTGCCAAATTCAGCTGAGGGGAAATACTATAGTTGTACCAAATATTGTTTCATATCATTGATTGCTCTTTGAATATGCGTTATTATAATAACCATGATTTTTGAAAGGAATTAACTACACTTGGCAACAAAATTATTGAAGCACACATCCACATTTTTCATATGTATATTTTTTTAGTTTGATCTAATTTTTATCATCACCGTACTTTTTTATAAACAGCATAAGACTAGGATCATGACTCGCTAAATATTTTCTTAACAAAACAGTATTAGGTGCACATATTTTAAGTAGAAATTATTGCTAGCGCTTCAATAATTTCGTTGCCGACAGTATGTTCGCCAGATAACTTGCCGATCTTTTTTTTTTTTTTTTTTTTTGGTATAACTTCAGTATCCCCACAGCTGAATTTGGCGATTTTTCTTTGGCGCCGTTTTGAACGATAACGATGTCGTTCTGGATTGTTTGCGATATAATATGGCAGCCTATATGTTGTTTATTTTTGATTTATGATTTTATGTTTTATTATTTAGATTATGATTTGATCATTTATCATTTTTAGATTTATGACTTAGCCAAAATCGCCAAATATCGTTGTGGGAATATACTGAAATTGTTCCTCCCCCCCCCCCCTCACCCCAAGGACGATAAGTACCAAATCTGTTCCCCCTGCTGTGCAATTTCTCTAGTGAAAGTTGTAGTTCTAAACTTTATTTTAGGCCTAATGCATACTAAGTCTTACTAAAATTCTTGTGAAACATATTAAAATACTTCTAAAATTAGTCTTAATATTTGAATGCACAATATTATGCTTATTTTTCGAGAACTGTGAAAATGTATTAAAAAAAAATTACTTTTTATATTAATAATTACTCACCTGTATCCATGTTTTCAGTTTCTGTTACACTTTCACAAGATGCCTCTTTCGTTAATGAATCTGAAATATATTAGCAGTCGTAAATATAACATCAGAAATAATCATACAATTATAGCTAAACTGAAATCTTCTAAACTCTGAGAAATTTTTCTTTGTAAACACAAATGAACTTTATTTAAAATTTATTCTGAAGAAATAATTTAATTTAAATAATTACTCTACTTTTCAAAGTACTTATAATTTTTTCGAGTTTGCATTGTGAAGCATTTGAGATACTCTATGGAATGCACTGTAAATATGCAAAGAAACGATAAAATGCTATCACGCAAATTGGAAGGGAAAAAAAATGAAATCTAAAATTCATACTTGTTTGCCACATTGATTTCATAATTTCGATTCCTTTTCCTACGTCGTCACGCAAAGTGACGACGTAGATGACGCATAGCTGATCAATCAATAATACTTGATATATTATGAAAACAATGCAATTTATTAATAGGATTACAACGAATCTGGTTATCACTCAACAAAGCTGCGACATACCAGGATTGTAAATAATAATAAGCACTCATAAATCTCAAATTGGATGTAGCCAAATTAATGTACAAAAGAGAATGTGTCTACAAATATTATTTCAAAAATAAATAATTCATGGAGAAAATCAAAGATTGGTGCGAAATTATTCAGAGACTGGCAATCAGGAACTAGTATGCTAAGTTGTCATGCTTCAAGATTTTAGCATTACTTTGAACGATCATGGAAATATACGAAGAAAAAGTGAAAGAGAGATAATTTTATTTAATAATTGTGTTAACTTTCTAAAATAGTTATGGCAACGTTTTTGAAATTTTGTTATAAAACACAACGAGATATATAAAGTAGAGTGATAAATGGTAACCATTGAGAAGGTTCTAGATGAGTCATGTGACATGCTCTCCTTGCATCTGCGTATTCGGTGGTTCCCTTGGTGGCTTATTTTCAGTAAATTTCTATGGCAACAGTTTGGAGATTGTTCTTCGCATAAGTCATAACCGCCAATGTTTTTGTTTACTTACGTAGTTTAATATTCTTTTGTTCTAAATCATTTTGATTTTGATTTTACTTCTTTTTATTTCGTGTAGTTGAACTTTAATCGAGAAAATGCTTAAAAATAGTTGAAAATTTATTATTTGTTGTTAAATTTAGCTCTTTAAAAGTTTAAATTTTCTTTTATAAACACTTTTAAACTTTATTGGGAAATGATGAAAAAAAAGGTATTTTATTATTTATTAAAATGTGAAATATGCGCAAAATTATTTAAAAAACAATTTATTGCGGTCATAGGACTGTCATGTTACCTAATAATAATGATAATTTGTCGAACTGATACTTTAAATGCCAAAATAACGATAAAGGGCCAAACACAGCAACCTATTGGAGCATGTCACGTGATTCATCTTTAACCACAGAAAGCTAATCCTTCATACACTGAATCAGCACTCTAATTTATATATCTCGTTGATAAAACATTAAACGTTGTTTGAGGGACGCATATTCTCCATGGAAGGAAACGATAAAATCTTATCACATGAGACACAAATGACGGGAAAAAAAAGAAAAAAAAAATCTCCTATGAAGTGAGTCTAACATACGTACTTTCTTTTTCTGGTTGATTTCACATTTTCTTTATTCATGGCGCATATACGTGAAATAACGACTTAGGTGAAACACGAAGTATGAAATAATACTGCGTAGCTACATTTTTAAAATATACTTTGCACGCTACCAAAAGAGAAGAGATAAAAATACTGCTTTTATTAGCGATATAATAACCATCTATATAATATTTCTCCAACGTGGGCCAATTCCAATTAATTTTTGTCGAAACGATACGATAGTGGTGAAATTAATAAAATACGTGAAGATAAAAAATAATACTCAAAAATTAACAATATTCTAGCACGCGGACTCAGCTCAATGATCTAATAAGAAAACATGACGGCATTTGTATGATGACATTATTTTATGGGAAATATATTTTTAAAAGTTATCTCTTCAGAATCTTTGCAAGCGTCATTTTAAACCTAACAATATTTTACAGAATATGAATTATTATCATAAATAGAGTTCTAAAAACCACGTGACTTTCTTCTTAAAAACCGTACTTTGCTGAAGGACAACGCTAATTTTGCCATGCCTTTGGAAGCGTGGTAGTCGAATTTTTTTTATGCTTTTACAAATACATTTACAACACTGTGTTACAATAAATTTGTAACACTATTCCGCAATGATAAAATGGGTCAGTGGGGTCAACTGTCCCTCAGCAAACAAATATGCGACCAGGGCCCGACTTAGACTACCTGCAGCCCCGGGGCAAGCCTATTCTGGGGGGCCCCCTTGCAGTGGCATAAGAGGTCTTTAGGTTGCAGAATTTCTGTATTCGCCTGTAGGGGGGCCCCTTCCAGAAGGGGGGCCCAGGGCATTTGCCCCGTATGCCCTGCCGTAAGTCGGGGCCTGTATGCGACGTCATCTGTTAGAACTCTATTGACTAAAAAACGCAATCATAAAAAGTATAATCAAAATAGGATTTTTTTTTTTTTTACTTTCCGAACACTATAGTGAGGAAAGTATTGTAATCATGTCAAAAATCCGAATTCGAGATTTTGATGTTTCTATATGTTTTGAGGTCCCCTGAGTCCGTTTTCACTATTCTTACGATGATGTATGTATGTGTGTGTGTGTGTGTGTGTATGTATGTGTGTATGTCTGTGAGTGAACACGCTAGCGTCTAAACGCTTTGTTCGATTAACCTGAAAGTTGGTACGCATATTGTAAGTCACCATAGTACGAACCCTATAGATTTTGGTGAATCTAGCACTTATAGTTTTTTTACAGGGACACAAAGAAAAATTCTTTATCATTATGGCCTATGGGAGCAAAATCTTAAAAGTGCGATAGCATCTAAACGCCTTATTCAATTGAGCAAAAAATGTATACACATATTATAGGTCACAAATACTCAATCTGTATAGATTTTGGAGAATCTAGCACTTATAGTTTTTTTACAGGGACACAAAGAAAAATTCTTTATCATTATGCCTATGGGGCCAAATTTTTAAAAGTGTGATAGCGTCTAAACGCCTTATTAATCTGAGCAAAAAATTTGTACACATGTTATAGATCACAGTTGAACTAACTGTATAGATTTTGGTGAATCTAGCACTTACAGTTTTTTTACAGGGACACAAAGAAAAATTCTTTATCATTATGGCCTATGGGACTAAATTTTTAAAAGTACGATAGCATCTAAACGCTTTATTGAATTGAGCTGAAAATTTATATGAGTATTATAAATCACTGTTGCACTAACTATAAGCATTTTGGTGAATCGAGCATTTATAGGTTTTTACAGGGACACAACGAAAAATTCTTTATCATTATGATCTATGGGCTCAAAGTTCAGTAGCGTTAAATAAAACATCATGTAATAGATGGAGAAAAATACTCAAACACTCTATTATGGTTTTCTCTCTTTTGTTTGTTTAACTCCTCTTTCTTTACTTTATCTACAAAACTGTTAACTACTCAATGTTCGGAAAGTCGAGTGGAGTCACTCCAGATTTTTTTTTAATAAACAGACAATCCCGCCAAAATCAATAAAATGTCATTGCATTCTTGGCGATAAAAATTTAAAAGGAGTCATATGGAGGTCCTTTACTAAAGCTGTACTGCCTGTGGAAGTATGAAAACGAAACTGAATCGTTAACCATGAATTTTATTTTGAAACTTTTTTTTTTTTTTGAATGATTCTGGTTTCACTACTGCACAATATTTATTTGGTTATAATAATAATTTTGCTTTTGGTAAATTAAAATTTTAATTAGGTGGTGAAATTGGTATAATATTCCAAATTTTTAAAGGTAAATAAGAAAAGAAATAAAGTGCGAAAATTTCGCACGGGTTTGCTAGTATTTCATAAAATCGATTCGTTTTTTCCCTACCTGAGAATCACATTATCCGTCTATAATCATTGGACAAGATCTTAATTTCCGCCATCATAAATGCTCTATTTTGCGCCTTCTCTTTTTACTGTAAGCCATCTCAACCTGATGATCCTTATTATTATTATTATTTTTTTTTTTTTTTTTTTTTTTTTTTTAAGTTGTAGAGCGAAAACCTAAACCAACTTAACCCTTTCATAAACATACACAAATTAAATAATGTATATTTTCTTTTTATTAGAGAAGACAGAAATGCCCCGTGCTAAATTTATTAACTTTTCAAGTTCATAAGTTTAGCTCGGGCAGGTCTGCGAATAAATATATTTAAATTTCAAAATTATTGCTGTATATTTACTAAATACATGCTTATTATTACTGTTTTTAATCACTCACCTAATTCTTTAATTCCAGTAGTATCAATCTGTTTAGAATTAATAGCTGCGAGATTACTGATTTCGGTTACTTCAGGCTTCGTAACTTCAGTAGCTTTTAGTTCATTAACTCTTTCTCCAGGCTTACTAACTTCAGTAGCTTTTAGTTCATTAACTCTTTCTCCAGGCTTATTAACTTCAGTAGCTTTTAGTTCATTAACTTTTTCTCTAGGCCTACTAACTTCAGTAGGTTTTAGTTCAATATCTTCTACTTCAGGCTTTGAAACTTCAGTAACTTTTACCTCATTAACTCCTACATCATGCCTACTAACTTCAATAGTTTTCAATCCATTAACTCCTACTTCAGGCCTACTAACTTCAATAGTTTTCAGTTCATTAACTCCTACTTCAGGTTTATCAACTTCAGTAGTTTTTAGTTCATTAATTACTATTTCATATTTACTAACTGCAGTTGCTTTTAGCTCATTAACAGCTAATTCAGGCTTATCAATTTTAGTAATTTTAGGCTCATGAATTCCAACTTCAATAGCTTTACACTCTTTAATTTCAGACTTTCTAACTTCAGTAGCTATAGACACAGTAACTTCAATTTTAGGCTCATTAATTTCAGTAACTTTAGGTTCATTAGTTTGGACAGTTTCAGGCTTGTCAACTCCAACTTCAGGTGTATCACTTTCAGTATTTTTAACTTCTATTTCCGACAGTTCTTTTTCTATAATGAATTAAAATGAAATATTTAGTAATACCAGGCAAATAATGGATGCAGTGAAAACAAATTATATTAATGCACACATATACATGCACAAAATAAATAAATACATGTGAGTATATTTACTTACCAGAAATTTTTTCGGTAGATGCTACTATTCTTAAAAGGCTTGCAGCAGAATCTGTAATAAAATTATCTAAAATAAACAAACAATGGAAATTAATACCAATAAAAATGCATATTATTATTAACCCTTTAATGCTCATTAATATCGTACTGAAATCAAACATTTAAAATATTTTTATGTGTCATTTTTTCAATATTTTTTCCTTCTTTTAATCTCGATTTTTAAGCTTTTGCTTATTCTCTCTTCACTAGATAGCAGTACTACGCCAAAATTGAACAAATAATATTTCAGAGGAAGCCATATGTAGTATGATACATTAAATTTTTTATTAGGTGCGAGTGCACCTCGCTGCTTTGATGATATCCTCGTTCCTACTTTTATTACCTGATGAAGCGCCGTGCTGTTATTTTGGTCTGAAACAATAGTTTCGGGTTTTTGTAATTTATAGTGTTTAACTTACAAAATTACTTATTAATTAAATTAATTCTTTGAATTTAATTAGGTATCATACTGATGTTTTAAACCAAAAATTTTCTAGAAAATTAAAAATGTCGATTTTTCTTTTTACATATTTATAATCAACAATAGTAAAATAGCCATTTTAAAAATTAGTTTAACAATTTAAATAAATAAATAATAAATAACTAGTGAACGTTAAAAGGTTAATAAGAAAGAAAAAGTTAGTTAATGCTTATAAAAGAAAAGAAAAAAAAATCTCAATTTACCTGAATTAGCTTCCACGGCAGTGTCTTTCTTCACAGATTCTATAATTTTTGCTATGTCAGAAATCGAACCATCTTTCACCGTATCTGGAATACAAATTGTTACAATGAATACAATATTTACAATTAATAATTAAAAAAGTTAATTTCAATGCAGCATACAAAAACAATGACAACATTTTATAGGAGTTCCTACGTGATCGAACCCACCGTTTATTTCCCCCTGAAGATGTAGAAAACTAGAAGCAGTGATGCCAGATGGTCGAAAATTATTTCCCCAAACAGGTCTTCAAATTTCTCCAAATGACGGTTTTTTTTTTTTTTTTTTTTTTTTTTTTTCAAGAAAATCCCCAACTTGATTTCTACTAAAAAAGGAAAATAAAAATTTTTTCAAAAAAAAAAAAAAATATATGTATATCAGCCAGATTTAAGCCATAGAAAGCTCAGATTTTTCCCCCAAATGAAGGCAATTTTTGAAAAAAAATCCCCAAATAACAATGAAGCTATTGAAAGTCCCTAGTCGTAGGGATAAATCATTACGATGCCAACATAGACTGAAAGTTGAACTCATCGAGCAGATATACCTAAATTAAAGCTCGATGGTTGAACTCCCCAGATTTGTCCCCAAAAAACGTCCCACAAACATTTGGTCCCCAAAAGCCTCGAAAATCCCCCAAAATGGGGACAAAATCCCCAATCTGGCATCACTGACTGGAATATTGGCTTGCGTGATCAAAAAGTTTGGTATGAACAGCTAGGCTAGCTAAGCGAGTCCGGAAGAACTCCAACTTGGTAATATGATGCATGTCTGTGTGGTAGAGGAAGAGGGAGGGGCCAATGTAATAGCTATATTTTCACAAAGTCATACCAATCGAGCTTTAATCTAGTATATCTGCTCGATGGTCATACCAAAAATTGAGTCGTACACAGTCTGCAGAAGGATGGCTCAATCTAGCCATTTTCTGCTTGCCCTGAAAAAGGCACTTCACACGCCTCGAAGCAGAACAAAAAGCTTTGACTATTCCTGCGAAAATAAAATATTAGAATTTTGCTGCACAGAAATTAATCTAACAGGTTGTCATCATCTGGAAAATTATTTTTCTCTTGCTTAAGCAAAAATAAATAAATGAAATGAAATGAAATTAAGATAACGTTAAATAAATTTTCAAAATAATCTTAATAACAAAAGTAAGAGAGAACTTTATAAGCAATCGATGTTATGAATTTTAATTAGTAAGCGGAAGGATAGCATTCAGTAACTCCAAACAGTTTGTTATATTTTCATACACACACACAAAATAATAATATAATAAAATAAGCTTTGACAAACTTGGGAAAATAAAATATTAGAGAATTTTTCGTGCAGAGAAATCAATCTGATACGGTATCAACGTCAGGAAAACTATTTTACCATGCTCTTAATAACTTTTATTCTTGTTTGTTTGTTTGTCCGGTACAAATCTTGCAATCGAATTTTAACTAACTTCCCTATTAGCTAGACATTTGAAACTTTTACAATACCTCAGAACCCGATGACAACACAATACTTCGAAGTCCGATTAGTTTTCTTATAATTAATTAAAATATGAAAATAATAGCATCCTAATAGCGTTAAAATAGCCATTAAAATATTAGCTATAATTTAATTGCTGCGAAAATAAATAATTTACGAGTTCATTTTCTTTCGACATAAAAATAAATACATTTAATTAAAAAGTGAACATTAAAAAATTATAAAAAGTTAAATTATGCATCTCACAAAAATTGACATCACTATCACTTTAAAAATTTTATGTACATTGATAAGAGCTCTATGATTCATCAGAAAATTTTAAACATGGTATATAATTTTTTTTTTAATCTTATAATTAATTTTCTTGTAACCTGCTTCGACAAAATAAATAAATAAATAAATAATAATGAAAATTTGTAATAATGAGAGTGAATTGATGTTATTAATGCACTGCTATTATAATCCTCAAATTTCTTAATAAAAAAAATTTATTTATTATGCTTTAAGAAAAGAAAGAATTTCATTTTATCTATTTTCTAACAAAAGAATAGTTTGCCTTAAAGAAAAATTTATAAAAATGAGAGTGAGTGAATATTATACCATTGCACTGTTATCACAATTCCCAAAATTTTCAACAAGAGATTTAATTTAGTATGCTTTAAGAGAAAAAAAAAAATTCTTTTATTTTTATCTATTTTCTATAAAAAATATTTTTATCAATTTCATCTTAAAATGAAAATGAAAGAATATTTTCAATATACTCTTATCACAATTCCCAAATTTCTAAATAAATTAGATGTTAATAAAACTAAAGTGAGTTTTTTGTTAATCTGTGCCAATTTTTTATTATGTAAATCTCTATAGAAAAAAAAAATGGATAAGGTCCCCACCCTTCCATTGCAGTTATTTCTAGGTTGTCACATTAGACACCTGACAAAGGTTCCTTTTATCCCCTTTATTCATTCATTCATTCCTAGAATGGAAGGGAAAATGAAGAAATACCTCTGAGATTAACATCTTTAGGGTGTAACAACAATCAACTGAAAAGCTTGCTGCAGCTGTACAACATAAATGCTTTGTCCATGATCCAATTCCCAGAAGTGGATTGACCAGAAAGGAAATGGAAGGAATGCAGTTTAAAGGTCATACGAGGAAATTTCAAGGTCACGACAGAAACTACAGGGATAACTTGAAGCACAAGAACTTAATAGCCCTCTGGGTCTGGACTTTTGCATTGTGTTTCCTACCCTATTTGTGAAAAGAAACCCTAGAGTATTACACTTTCTTGACCCTAGCAAAATTAAAACTCTCTTCTTTTCATTCTTTCTTTATATTTCAATTTGTTAGGAAATTCTATTGCATCTATCCAGGGCCCGATTAAACTTTAAAGCTAGGGGAAGCTCGGTATCATTTCGGGGCCCTCTTTCATTTCAGAAAATCTTGTTTTCCTGTTACATATTGTAATATAAAAATGCTATAGACCAAAAATTAGTGTGTGTTTATAGTTTTTTTTTTTTTTTCATTCATATATCTGGGTGGTTTCTACATACAACATTAGAATTGTATAACTTATTAATTAAGAACATTCAGATTTTTGAGGTTAAATAATAGATTTTTCCCAAAATAGTGAATATTTTATCTTGCTTTAGGCGAATTTTCTCAGAAAAATTCAATCCCAGTATGAAAATATAAAACAGAAAATTCAAGACCCTGTTTTTAGTTATTTTGGCGGCCCCTCTTAAATTTTAGAGGGGAAGCTTGTGCTTCCCGAGCCTTTTGGGTAATCAGGCCCTGCATCTATCTAAGAATAGTCTTCTTTATGACAGTGAGGGGAATTCTTTTCTCTGTCTTTGGAACAATTTCCCAAGTTCTTAAAAATTCTTTATTTATTTTTTTCTTTTTGTAAGTACATGCATAAAATTTCTTAAGAAGTTTGTTTCACTTAAAAATTTTTCGGGATTAATTAACTTGGCGCGTATTTATATATTTTTACTTTTTTTTTTTAATAGTTATTAATGCTTTACTTTAATGGAATCGTACATTGGGAGATTTCTTGAGAGAGTAAAATTTATAAATTAATACTTTTTGGTACTCTCATTCCGAAAATTTATGCCTTTGATCGTTTTCGGTGGAGGTAAGCATTGGTTAAGTGTGTTCATATGAAAATACTTTGTACCAGATTTCTTTAACGCATGCCATCGCCCCCCTCCGAGTACGAGGATCTGGATACAAGAATTTTAGAAAGTACCAAAACTCCATACATGATCTTAAGATTGTAGTTACCTATGCAAATTTTTAGAATGATTTTTTAAGCAGGGTCTCTCAAGCAAAGTTAGCAAAACTGCATAGGGTAAGTGCACCGGTGATTGACACTTTTATAGCAATCTCTGATGTTTTTAATGTTCCAGTGATCATTTTTAGAAAATATTTTTAGAAATCTTAAGTTAATACATATGGCATGAAAGACATTCAGAACCACATATATGTTAAAATATATACATTTGATAACAATTTTTTTTTTATTATGAATTTTTATTTGACACCCACTCAATGTTCCAGTAATTGACACTGCCAGTTTTTCCTTTTTTTAGTAATTGGCGCCCTATATTCCATTGTTTGACACTGCTAGTTATTCATTTTATCAGTTATTAGCACCCTATGCTCCAGTGTTTGACATAAAATGTTAAAATTATTACATCTAGTAAAATATATGATTTTATTATTTTCTTATTTATTAATTATTTCGGGATAGATGTCAATTACTGGAGCATGCCAATCACAGGAGCACTTACCCTATAACTGATATTATTTTTAACTGTAATTTTGCTCGAAGTGGTGTAATCAGAGACATCATTTGCAGAGGGTAATGTGGCTTCTGGAGGACTGAGACTGACTTCGTAGTTTGTTTCAATGATCACAAATAAATATATAGGGGAGACCCGTGTACCTAGGGCCGCTTTTTTTCAATGCCCAATAACAGAGCCCTTGACCTGTTTAAAATTATCAAACTGATATGTACATATCTTTAGGACTAATTACTTCCAATTGGGATTAATATAAATACCTAAAATAATAAATTCTGACAAATAGAAGGTTTTTTTAAAAACTTCACTCGTGGCCCTAGGTACAACACCCTCATTGTACAGTCACCCAAAAAAAAAACGCCACCCCCCCACCTAATTTCGCCGTAAATTATCGTAGAAACATTTGACTGGTACCGATCGATTTGTAATAACGTCTAGTTTATAACGGTATAGTTAAATTTTGCCTAAGGGGTCGTCTACATATTAAAACTGGCATTAACTTCGTTTTCTTCAATGGCAACCCCTATTTTTGACTTCATATTCAGATTTCTGAGATCAAGGCGGTTCGAAAAACATACCTATTTATATACCTTAAATCAATTTTAAATAGAGTTACACGGGAAAATGTATTAGGGGTCCGTCTATACATTTAGAATATATAAATCATGATCTACCACCCATTATACATTATTTATTAAGTTTCACACCGGAAAAAAATTTCAGAAATGTTAATTATAAAATAAAAAAAAATGACTAATTCACAGAACTTTCTGAGTTAGTTTATGAATTAAAAGATTTTTCTTGGTTTCTATTGATTAAACATCAGATAGTTCACTTCATACGAAGAAATTAAATAGCTTGAATAGATATTAAAATATCTATCATAAGAAAAAAAAAAAGGTAAAAGGTTTTAAATTTGTTTGAAAATTCAAAATTATTTTAACTCAAGCTGCCGTATAATTGTCTGAAACGGCGGCACTCAACCTGGTTCCCACGGCCGTTTCACAGTGACAATGGGAGTTTGTTCTGATACTGCAGTACTTTCATTTTCTTTAATTGACATTTTTTAAATATTAAAACAGATTTTTTTATTTTTATTTATTTTTTTTTAATTAATTATTATTATTTTTTTTTTTCATGACATTATTAAAAACTTTTACATAAATCTCCACGATATTCTTTTGCTTTTATATTTTATAATGTGTAACAAATTAATATGCAAAATAATAAATCCTACTACTTAATGGGATGTTCTAAAATTCTACACTGTGGACGGTGGGTGTAGAAAAGCTGACTATCCTTAATCTAAATCTTCACTTGAAAAGGTCAAAATGTCACATAACTCTTTTTTTTTTTTTTTTTTAAGGAAAAAAGAAGAAGATAAGGAGGAGAAGGAAAGATCAAAACGAATATAAAGCATATTAAACGTTAATACCCTTTAAACACTGGAAAAAGGCGGGGTTTTGTATTGTGTGTCATTTGGGAGCTGTAGAGTGCCAGAAAATTACTTTATGTAATAAAACTTTTCATTTAAAGGGTATTTAAAGCAGCATTATATTTAATACATAGGCTATTCAGAAAAAAAAGTATTTAGAAAAGTACCATTCATCTGGTTCATGAAAAATAAAGAACATTTTCTGGCATTGCTCTATGTATATACATTCTTGTCAACCTATCCCGGAAGATTACTGGTCCCGCCCCTTTCCGTACATTTTTTTCACATCAGTCTTTTTAGAGCCGTGTCAGCCATCGGTGGCTGACACTGATCTTTCCATTTAGGCTAAGTCAGCCGGCAGTGATATAAAAATATGATATAAAACTGCAGAACTTACATAGTTTTAAGTAATTACTGACAATTTATTTAAAATTTACTTCATGGTTTTTTTTTTTTTTTTTTTTTTTTTTTTTAATAGGATTTTTATAGGATTATATCGTTAAGGCCTAATGGGGTTTATTGAAACTCGATAAACATAACACGCTTCTAAGCAGCACGTGTGGCCTGAATGGGATTTCCATAAGAATTCGCGTGGCGCTCAATGAGTTAATCGTAAATGTATTTGAAGTTAATTACTCTAAAAATTAAATTGTGCACACACAGGGGCGGGAACTAACAATGTTACGGGTTAGGTTGACAAATATGCATATATATTTTGCTTGATTTATAAAAAATTATAACACATTTTCTTCTTTTTTTTTAGTATTTTGTGTTTATATCTCTCATTAAAAATAAATACAATATTCATATATAAACATTTCCATACAGTAATGTATATAAACATATTGATTAAAGAAGATTTGATGATATTATATAATTATTCTTCTATCTGTATAGTATATTAACACAAATATATTTTGTAAATTTCGCAGCATCGAAAAACAGCAACATAGCTTCCATATCAAGTCTTAATGTAAATAGGACGTAAGCGTACTGTAGCTAGTGTTGAAATTTGAAAAAAAAAAAAAAAAGAAAAAAAAAAAGAATAACAGTGGGCTAAAAATACGCCGGAATAAATTAAAATGTTGTTTATTCTGGTCAGGTGATATCACTCGTGCTAAATAGCTGGATCCGCCCTCTCTTAAGCTCAGGTTCAGCTCATCATAAAAATATTGTTTTTAATATCTGCCGCACCAAAATGTTCAAAACACAAATGCCAATTTTCATATATTTTGAAATCTTCCCGTTTCAACTTTAAAAGCATTTAGATTAATTTATTTTATTTTGAATTTTTAAATTTAGACGTTTAAAGTCTTTTAAATGAAATTTCAGGATTCTGTAAGATCAATATCTATATATTTGAAAGTAATAAGACAATTCCTTTGATTTAAATTTTTATTCCATAATAACTGTGACATTGATTTCGTGATTAGGAAATTGAAAATAAATACTATTGAGCTATGTTCCAATAATAGATCTTATAAACTTAAAAAAAAAAAAAAAAAAAAAAAAGCAATTTTTCACTGTTTGATTCAGTATTAAAAACTTAATAGAAATTTGATATTTTATTATGTTACATTATGGGATAAATTTTAAATAACACAAAGCTTACAAACGGTACAGTAACCAAATGCAAATGTGTCACAACAAAATTTAAACAGAAAATTCATGGTAAAAAATATTTTTAAAATTATTAAATATTCATAACAATTATAATAAAACGAATGTCGAATGCATAATTGCTGTTTCATGCAATCATATCAGTTTCGCTTTACCGTGTTTTCTAAAATGTGATATTTGACTAGAGGTGTACGTACACTTGAATATTGAAATGCGAAAAAAAGTGTAACAGGGTTAAAATAGAATTTTAGCAGCGAAAAACTAGAAAAAGATATTTCATACTTATGAAGAAAGATTTAACGTATTTGGATCGGATATATTCCTCACTTGTACCGTAAGCCACGCCTCTTCAGAAATTTTCTAAAACTTTGTAATATAAAACAAACTAATTTTGCATGTTTGTAATTAAATCATTTAAGTTTTGTCTTCAATAATCGATGTAGTAAATACCATTGTGATTTATGCATACCAGCGTCACATATAGAGTCAAATAGGAATATGCATATTAGTCTTTTTTTTTTTAAATAGTGTTTCAGCGAATCAGAGGCGGGGCTTCTTTTCTTTTGAATTTCTTTCACAATCCCTCGCCTACATTGTGATAACTTTATAAAAATATGCCAGTTTGTATAATAAACATCCAAATATTGCTTAGGAAACAATAAAAATAACATAAAGGTAAATTAAAATAGTTTTCCGTCAAATTATATACAAACATTTTCTTATAGAGGATACAGATTACAACAAGTGACGGCCCCCTAACAGGAATAAAAAGTGAAATATCACTGTAACTCAAAAAATAATGTTAGGAACGTGCTGTAAATTTGGAAACCCATGTTTTTGATGATGCCCGTTCTATTCGTGCAAAAATTAACATAGGTCATAATTCATAATTTTTTCAAATATGAATTTATTAATAATTTTCATAATTCAAAAAATGTTTTTTTAGCAAAATTTTGCATGCAATATGTTTGGGTCACTTCATTCTAACGAATAAAAAAAACAGAATTTAAATATCATAATTATTTCGGAAGATATGATTTAATGTTTGTCACATTCATTTAATATTAGCACCCCCAAACTTTGACAGCTTATAACTCTATGAAAAATTGAGCGAAATATATAAACTATACCATTTTCCGTGATGATTTGATCCAAAGAATTCAAATAAATTATAAAAAATGGGGGTTACCATTGAAAAAAATGAAGTTGATGTCAGTTTTAATATGTAGACGACCCCCTAAGTAAAATCTAACTATAACATTATAAACTAGGCGTTATTACAAACTGATTGGTACCAGTCGCATGTTTCTACGATAATTTAAGGCAAAATTAGGTGGGGGGTGGCGTTTTTTTTTTGGGTGACTGTACCTGGGGCCAGACCTCATTGTACCTAGGGCCATTCTCTCAAATTTAGATTTCACTTTGTAATGAATAGAAAATAAGCATATAAACATGTATTTTATCAAAGAAACAATATCAAGTAATATATTTATTTATCATATAATAATTATCATGTTGTTGCCTTAATTTAAAACACGAAATTTTTCACTTTTTTTTTTTTTTTTTTCTTTGGGATATTCTAACAGAATGTTTTTTTTTTTCCTTCAATTTCTTTTCTTCTTCTTCTTTTTTTTTTTTTTTTTTTTTTTTTTTTTCTGGAGTGTCTCTTGAATTTCTAGATCTATCTGGTTTTCGGTCACATTTTTTTCTTTGATGTGGGAGGTTTTGCTTTAGGTAAAGGTTTTGCTTAGGTTCGTACCTGTTAAAGCACAACACACGAAATGTTAGATGTTGAAGGTTTCGAAATTTCAACAGAACACGAAATAGAGACATCCAATTCTATCATTGTTAGTTCGCTTTCTCCTGGAAAATCTTTTTTTTTTTTTTTTTAATTTATGGAGGGGTTTTGTCTTTCAGTCACATTTGAACTTAAATATTCATCCTCAGTGAATGTGTTTTGAATTATTGGCTATATGCCGGATACACGAAAGCCTGATAGAATATTTACAGGAGTAAAGGCCGACGGATAGGACTTGCCAACACTTTCAGCAACGTCATATATAGTGATTGGTTTACCAGGGTTTGCCAACATCCAATTACTATAGGCTGTGCTGTGTTTCTTAACATTTTCTCGACCGCTGACGTAGATTCACGTCACTTGAAAATGGGAAACTCCACCAGTGGGTGTTTCTTTTGAAATTTGTATGTTATTTGTTTCTAAAAAATATACACAATATTCATATTTGTACAATCAGTATACTATGGATGCAAATACTTTGATTAGAGAGAGAGTATGATTATAATGCATATCCATTTGTAATATAAATGTGAATACGGAAAATTTTGTTTTCAAAAACTGTAACTTATGCGAAACACGCCCACAGGAGGACTTAACTGTCAAAAAGATAAAAACATGCGGTCCCGAAAGTGTTAAAATGTCCAAACACACTGGCCCTAGGTACAAGGCAGCGATGTGGCCCTAGGTACAAGTTTTGGTAACTTCATTCAAAATGCCTTCCACTAAAAAATCCACATGCAGAGAGGACTAATTAAATATCTCATTTATTACTCAATATAAGAAGCAAAATTATACACTAGAAATAAAAGAAAAATATTTGATTTGCCTTTGTAAAATAGCAAAAGAGATGAGCTGCAAAATTTTACTTCAAACCATGTAAATTCGTTTTCTACATGTAACTTGTCAAAACTCTCTCCTCAAAAGTTCCAAAGTAGTTGTAAAATTAGCAATTGATGTTGTTACTCGCCCAATTGAGTAGTAAAACTTAAAATTAAATATTATTCAAATAAAGTGGGTTGGCCCTAGGTACATGATGGCCCTAGGTACACGGGTCTCCCCTATATGATTTCGAAATATCTGGGTAGGGCTCGATTCCCCACAGTCACGCTCTTGTCTGGAAGTTTTTTTTTTTTTCGTTAGTTTATAGGTGAGATACGCGAAGATAAAGTCACCAAATTGCATTAGGGCCTGGGTCCCACACTGGACTGATGTAACCTTATGCTGACTTCTATTCTAGCACGCCTATGTTGATATTTACATTGGCAAACAAAAATGATTACACAGGCAAGGTGAAAAATAATAATAATAATAATAATAATAAAACGAGTGCTCTGAGGTCAAAATGTAAAATTAAAAGCGCAAATACAAATAAATAAAAATAAACTACTCCAGAAATATAGGATTCATAAAAACTTTCGAGAAATTATAAAAATGAAAATATTCTTTCATATATCTTCGAAAACAACGAGGAGCAGGAATCAGAGCTCACGACTCACGACGAATCAGGAATATATTTATTTTATTGGCACCGTTATTTATTAACTTATAATGCTATTCATTTGCGTCATATGACGTTACTTTTGAAGTATTTATGAATCTATGTTTATGTACCGACGGACGGTAAAGTGAAGAACGAAATTTCTCATACAAGCAACTAAAAAAGTTGTTTTGGTGTCGATTTTATCATTTAACGCCACCTGCAGAATGAAATTACAAGGAAATATATAATAAAAACACAGTGGAAATAAACAGAATATTCGAAATTGTCAAGAAAATAACAACGGATACGTATACATAAAAAATAAGAAGAAGAAGACAGAAAAGTATGACAACGTCAATGTGAGTGCTTTGAGGCACCTGGTAGGTACCTCAATGTGGTCGCAACCTGTGGAAAATAAGAAAACAGGCCTGAAGTCTAATTAGGTTCGCCTGATAAGAATTTAGACTCTAGTTAAAAAACCTGAAGCAACCAAATTAAACTAGAGCAAAGCACTGGAAGTAGGTGAAAGGGAAAAAAAAGAATAATAAATACTTAACACTCTGAGAAAACTGCAAGTCTGTTATTCAAATTTAAACAAGAATTAGATTTTCTTAATAAACATCCCGAAAAGAATTCCAAAAATGAAAAACATAAATAACGCACTTTGCTCTCAGCACTGAGCTCAGTTGCCGTTAGCGCAGCGGTCTGACAGACCGAAACCAATACACATTTTCATGCATTTATTTCCACCCCTCAAAATGCGTAATGTTCCTTGCCCTCTTTTTCGACCTTCTTCGATCCCAAGGTTGCATACCAAATACCACTTAACTGGCTTTTTTTTTTTTTTCTTCTTTTACGCTTTGCGGTCTGTGAGGGAGCCGCTACAATGTTGCCAGACTTCGGGATTATTCCCCATTTTGGGGGAATTTCTGAAGCTTCGGGAAAATATTTGGGGTCAGAGATTTAGTGGGGAGCAGTTTGAGGAAATGAAAAATTTTGGGGGAAAATATGGAGGTTTTCATAAACATTGACAAAAGATTTTTTTACTAAAATCCCACAGGAAAAAAAAAATTATCAAGTTTATCAACTGATAATGCACAGATTCTGAATTCTATTTCAGAAATAAAAAAATAACATTTAGAAACTTATGATTATAAAATGTATCCTGTTTTTTGCCTTTTGTATTCACCGATTTCATGAATTATTTTTATTTGGTTCATGTATGCTGCAGCAAGCATTGTGAATGCTCGATACGTATTAATTGCCGCTTGAAAAATCAAGCTAACAGTAAGCTGAACCAGTCTAAACCAAAACCAGGATGCTTTAAGTTTGAATTAAATATGCAGGCACGAAATATCTATTTTGATCTCTTCAAGCTCTCAGAATACCTTGTTTTTCATGTATTTTACAGTCCCTAAAAACTTTTTTTATGTATACATATGGGATAAAACTAAATGATTAGAGGGGGGAAAACTACACTCAGAAAGTTACACAGATTGCAAATTTTCGAAAAACTAGTGTATTTAAAGTTATTTTTGTCAATGGGGATTTTTTTTTTTTTTTTTTTTTTTTTTCAAAAAAGAGCTTCATTTGGGGAAAAATAGCAACTTAAATCGGTTAAATATTCTTTAATTTTTTTTTTTTTTAATTATAATCTTAGTACAAATTGAGCTGGGGAATATTTTGGAAAAAACCTTTGATTTGGGGAAATTTGAAAACATTTTGGGGAACTTGACTGTCGACCACACTGGACCGCTATGTTAGTTTTCGTCCGAGAGACTGAAATTGTCGCCACCGATATTTTTGCGATATTTGTGGTCAAATAATAAAGAAAATGGAATTGAGTGCCTGTTGCTTTACAAGTTTTATGATTATATTAAAGTTAAAAATCTATTAGTTTTATAGGGAATATTCAAATATTGATAAGGATTTTACTAAAAGTAAACGGGATTCGAGTTCAGAATTACCTTTGCACAGAGACAAAAAATGTTAAGTATAAATATATTTGAGTATATATATACGATATTTAACTTAATAGTACAAAAAGAATGATATTCTGATCTCCTAAAAAGTAATAAACCCTGATGCATTTTGCTTTTCGTTAAGGTAGCAAAAATTTCTATAAAAAATAAATTTTATGTTTTTAATGTTTTTTTTTTTTTTTTTTTTTTTTGATTACGTAAATAAATCATTTTACGTAAGTTAATGGCTGATAATTATTAGGTAATATTTACATAAATTATTTTATATAAATATACACACATTTTGTTTTTCATATTACTACAATTTTATGTATTTATTATTATATAGATTAACAATATATATATATATATTTATTCAATTTCTTTCTTTTTTTTTTTTTTTTCTTTCCTTTTCTCATCTCGCGACATTCTTTTAAATCTTATTCGTTTTCTAAAAATCATCCCCCAGTTTTAAAAATTGGCTAAAACAAAATTTAACAAACAAATTTAAGAAAACTGCCTTTATTTATATACATGATAAAATATAAAAGAAACCATATTATTTAATTTTAAAAATACCTAAAAATTAATATTTAATCAGCGAAAATCATAATCCCGCCTTTTTCATGTGATAAAAATAGGTTTTTGTTTACAAAAAAAAAAAAAAAAAATTCTCAAAACCTTCAGTCAATAAATTACTTTTTAATGAATAAAGAAAGCGTAATAAATCGATAAAATTGATTTTATAAAGTAAACATTGCAAAGGCAAATTGCTCTACAAAAATAAATAAAATCCTTAAATGATGTAAACATGACAATAAATTACTTTTAATGATTATCAATAAAATAAATCTCTAATAATATTTTTAAAGTAAACATTCTATTCTTTTAATTAATAATACGATGAAAGAAATAAAGAATAAAATGAATAAAATGTCAATGAATAAAAAATGCATCTACTGGAAATGCTTATATTAAAGATAATAAATAAATATTAAAATGAATTTTTTAAGTGAAAGTAACTGATTAAAATAACGATAAATTAAGTCTGAATTACTTTTATTAAAACTCATAAATCTATCTTGATGGCATGATTCGGCTATCTGGCGCCAAGAGAATTTTAACAATTAAATACAAAATTGACATTAACTGGCCAATAGGAAGGAAAGAAAATCCTGGAATTAGGAAAGGTAGAATAGCTGGGGAAAAAAAAAAAAAGAAACAAGAACGAAAAATTATGCGGTAAGTATTGATTATTAACACTTTCCAACTGTACGTACTCGTTGTATCGTATAAAATTCAATGTCCCTCGCCTACGTTATCACAGAACGGACAGACGGAAGGACTGAAAGGCATACAGATACACTATTTGAATTCATAATCACTCTAAAACATTACTGGAAAGTGTTAAAAATGCTTAACGCAAAAGAAAATAAAGCCCTTATATTCTAATTGCAGCCCTTAATATATCTGAATAATTTAGTGTAGCCCTGTAAATCAGGCAATTAACAATATCATATTCCATACAAAACATTAATTTACCATGTCAATTTCTTTATTATTTTTACAGCAGAAAGTTATTTATATGTGATTTATAAAAATGTCTGCCCCAAAACGTAATGCATTGTTATTTTTTGGATGTCCCTGTATACAAACCAATTGTACAAGACCTATTAATGCCATTTTAAATAGGGAACATTCCATAGTAAACTTATTTTATTATTATTTTCCATAGTAATATATATATATATATATATATATATATATTAATTCTGAAAATATTTATGGACGCTGAGGGCGGGAAGGCGGACAGACAGGTAGACAGTCAAATACGCAAATTGAAATCATATTCCCACTTAAAAATTATTAGAAAATGTTAAAAACTCTTAATGTAAACAAAAATGTAATTCCGAAAAAAATGCTATTAACCCTTAATGTAACTACATATTTTTGTGTGCCCTTGTAAATCTAATGTTAATCATACTATATTCTATAGAAAGCATTCTTTTCTGCTTATGAATAACATATTTCAATTTCATTAATATTTGTTCAAAATAAAGAATTAAAATTTGGATGACAGAAATATCTCTCATATAACGCAATATTTTGGTTTATTTTCGGGTGTCCCAGTACACAAACTAATGTTGGTATTTGCTTCATTTTCTATTAAAAAAAACATCCAAGAGTGAATTTAAATAACATATTTAAATTTCATTATTAAAATGTGGTTTATAGAAACACTTCTTATAGAACACAATGTTTACACATACTTTCGCGTGTCCCTGTACACAAACCAGTAGAGGTATTCACTCCATTTTCAATAGAGCAAGCGCATGTTTATAAACAAGCAACGCTATTCTGCAACTTTTGCGCATGTAGGCAAAATATCTGCCTTTCCATTGGTGCTTTATCCCACCTTTTGCCTACATTCTAAAGTACGCGGAGAATCATCTGTCGCAGTGACGTCACGTGCGCCTGCTCTATAGGGAACATCCGATAGTGAACTTGAATAACAAATATCAGTTTCAAGAAATTCCATAAATATTTACTGGAGTTACAGCGCGGACAGACAGACAGACAGACAAACCGAAGCCATTAACACTTTTCAACCTTGTTGGAAAGTGTTTAAAAGGCCCTGCAAACGTTTGGAGAGGGGCATTTTTCATGGTATAATAAATCGTTCCTGTCGGGAAACGTAGTATCCCATACGCCAGTGAAATTCACATGAATTGGACACTGGCTCTGACTCAGTTTTAGATACTTGTTAATAAAGATGACAATATGTTGAAAACAATCTTTATACTAAAATAAATGACTGCATCTCCAAGTTATTACACACATATTTTTTATAACGCAAAATACTAAAGACTATATTTAGTATAAATTTTAAAACAAGTTAAAGGAATAAGGGAGATGAAAATTATTAAAATCGATTCGATTAAAAATTTGAAACTTTTAGAATAGCTCGGAACAGTATTGTCATCGTGTTCTGAGCTATTCTAAAAGTTTCAAATGTCTAGCTTGTCGGGAAGTTAGTTATAAATCGATTGCAAGATATGTATTGGACAAACAAACAAGCAAATAAGAAAGCGAGTTAATAAATCATGATAAAATATATTCTAAAAGTTTCAAATGTATAGGTAGTCGGGAAGTTATATGATTGTTGAATCATATAAACGCTACCGAAGGCAGTGGGGACCCGAAGCAATTGGCTAAAAGTATTTAAAAAAAAAAAAATCATTATCACTATGTTTTGAGCTATTCTAAAGGTTTCAAATGTCTAGCTAGTCGGGAAGTTATATGATTGATAAATCATATAAACGCTACCTAAGGCAGCGGGGACCAGAAAAAATTGGCTAAAAGTATTTTAAAAAAAAATGCATTGTCATCATGTTCTGAGCTATTCTAAAAGTTTCAAATGTCTAGCTAGTCAGAGAGTTAGTTAAAAATCGATTGCAAGATTTGTACTGGACAAACAAACAAACAAAAAACTATGGTAATAAATAACGCCTATCCAATATACTAGCTTGTGATATTTAGCTTGAAATTAAGACTGAAGGCTAAATTCAGAAAATTATGATATTTTGCTTAAAATAACCTACACAGTTGCAAAATTACCATCGACATTGCCAAAATATTTGTAGGTCAGAAAACTAATGTAAATACGAATATTTTTATTGACATAAAATTAAAAAATATAATTTTAAAAAAAGTATCATTCATCTGCAGTAATAAGCTTTTTTAAAATGCATAATTTGAGGATTTCTATTCAGCTTATTTCAACTTAAGTTATATAATGTCGTGTTTTTGATATTAAAAAAATACACATTTAAATCAACATATTTTTATTGTCTTTTTCAAAATAAATGTTCACAAATAAAATACCAGATAAACATATGAATGAGATCTCCGAAGTCCACAGTAATAAAGAAGGAAGAGAACTGTTTTCTGAAGATGGTGCTGAGCTAAGTGTTAAACATGGTGTAAACTGAAATACTTATTCAAGACCAAGATTTTTTAATGCTAAACAACGATAATTTCATGGATTATTAGGATTTAATTTATCGGATTATTAGGTATTCTTCAAAACCAATCTAGATAATCCCTCTTACTAATCGAATCAGTAGAAAACTAAAATTATACTATTCACGTGAATGACTCATTAACTGATACGATATCTAGACGAAGACATTCATTTCTTTAAATTTAGATAAATGTTATCCGCTGACACATACTGTATGTTTCTAAGAACACAATGCTCGGATCGGGACAATAATCAGTTTTTACTTAAATTACATTATATACTTTTATTTGACATAAAAATATATATTACATGCACAATGAATATTTACCATTAAAAGATATTAGAAACACTGAACAAAGCTCGGAAATTCACTCTGATAAGGAACAAAAAGAAACGTTTCCATGGTGCTGTGATGAATCGAGAATGATGAGAAATGGTTGCCCTGTCTAGATTCAACAGTCTTGAGGCAGAGTCGAAACCTGAATGACCGTTCAGACCAATGCCATTGCCTTATGAACAGAAAAATTAATAAACTTCATGCACGAGCGACGACTGCGGGTATTGATCGATTTAAGCGGCTGCTTCCCATTGGCTGATACAGCAACAAACAAAAATTTCGAACTCAGCAATTGGCTTTCACATACCCGCAATGACGTGTCGATGTTTGGTGCATAAAGCTCCATTTAAACTGTTCTTTTGAAAGACTCATTACTAAGTGATAAGATATCTTGACGAAGGACGAAGACTTATAGATAAGCGACTAATCTTATTAACTGGTACATACTATATATCTCTAAAAACAACAACGAAATGTGCGATAATATTCAGCTTTAACTTAAACTACCATGGACTTATCAGATTGCACTGAGTGACTGAGTAGAAAATTAAACTTAATCTTTTCACTTAAAAGACTTAATATCTGATAAGATATCTAAAACAGAAAACAATCCTATTGACAAGCACCTTAAACATCTAATCTTATTTACAAGCGATAAATTTCATCAGCCGATAAACACAAAATATGTTTCTGATAACAAAATGTTCCGATTGGCATGGCCTGATTATCGAAAAGACTCATCTAAAATTTATGAGGGACACTAAAATAAACTGAAAATAGAATCAGGAATTTCCTGTTTTAAATTTTCACACTAAGAGAATAAGAATGTTCACCTAAATCACACTATTTTGCAAAAATACACACTATTTTGCGAAATTATTTAGCAACAAAAATATGAATATTCTGAATCAATAAGCCGTTAGCCAATCATATGCGATCTTGATGGTGTAAGTAGAAATCATCCTGATACATAAATGCAAAACAACTACGAACATAAGCAATGATTTTTGGTCTATAATTTTGTATGATAATACACAGGGAGAACAGGGTCTTCTAAATTATGCTAAGGTAAGCGTGGAAATTAAATTTGTAGCTCTGCTGTTTGGGACAGCATTAAATTCAAACTGAAATAACATTACATGGCTGAATTAGATTTAACAAAAATATAGATATAAAGCATCTATATATTCATATTTTATTACTTTCTTCTATATTAAATAGAAGAAAGTATTGGATTCGTAACAATTTTCGGACTCGGGTTTTTGATGAATTTACACGTTTTGAGAGCTGTAGAACACGATTTGACCATTTTCAGAAAATGTCTGTCTGTCTGTGTGTGTGTGACAAAATTTTGTGGCAACTGTATCTCACGAACTACTGCACAGAATTTCATACAAATTGGTATGTAGACCAATGACATAAATTAAAGCCTATCAACTTTTGGTAAAAATTGTCTCACAGGGTGCGTTGCCATCGCGCTTTTTCTAAATTTTTAATATGGTGATATAGGACAAAATTTTGTATAAATATGCATAAAGAGAATTATTTTTTAGTAATCATTATGAAATTTACAAGAATTATTTATAATAGAGAAAGTCAACTGGGAATTTTTATATGTAGGAGCCTCGCCACCCCCTCTGGAGGGGGGGAGTCCCCCCTCGAGGGGAGTAAATTTTCAAGTTGGGTATCTTTCGAAAGGTCTCGTCAAAACCTTTAAAACGAATGGTTGAACTATAAATCTGTGATAATTTAAAACAACGTTGTCGATTTTTTTTTTTTTACATTCAACAAAAGAAAAAAAAAGTTTTTTTTTTTTTTTTTTTTTTCCAACGAAATTGAATCAAACTTGATATTTAGTTGGCCCCTGACATAAACTGCTGCTGATTAGATTAGATTTTCAATCGTTCAACAGGTGGCGCTGTGATCGTATGTTTTCTAAATTTTTAACATGGCAGTATAGGACAAATTTCGTATAAATGTACATAATGAGAGTTATTCTTAACCTGTGATTGTAAAATTAATATGAATTATTGATAATAGTAGTAGTTAAATAGGGAAAAATTTTTGTGCATGTGGGAGCATCGTTTCGCCCCCCCCCCAAGGGGGGGGGGTAAATTTTCAAGATGGGTATCTTTCGAAAGGTCTCGTCAATATCTTTAAAACGAATGGTTAAACTATAAAAATGTGATAATTTAAAACAAAGTTATCGATTTTTTTTTTTACTTTTAGCGAAAAAAAAACTATTTATTTACTTTTTAATATTTTTACTGAGTGAATTTGTATAGGAAAATATAGAAGAAAGTCTTGTAGTGCCCACAACATACTAGTTTTTCAAAATAAATAGTTATTATTAAAATATATCAAAAACAAATATTAAAACTTTAAAGTTCACTCTCATAAGGAGACTTGGCCGACTGATGATCTCATTTAAAAGTTTATATTTCCATTTAATGTTTATAAATTGAACTATGTTAGGCAACAATTCTTATAAATTTTGAAGTATTTTTTACAGATTTAAAATCTTTAAATTACGTTTTCTCAGTTTGCATTTTTTCATAAATTTATCATCTACAAAATGCTAAAACTTCAACAGATATTAAAATAATCTGGTGTGTCACTCGCACGACTTTCTCTTACCCTGAAATTTAATGCTATAAATACAGGTTGGAGATTAAGAGGTAAGATAACGATGTTATGTAAACCTATGTTAAACAATTCAAATTAGGCTTCGGAAGAGTTTTATATGATAATTAGTTCTGTGTGAGAGGGCTAACCCCCGTTTCATTAATGCACCTACATTTATATAGAATTTAATTCGGTTATTAAAAAATAATTCTGCTTTTAAAAAATAATTTACTAAAATTATTATTTAAAAAAATTATCTTTTATGATAATGCAGACGATTTCCATATTAGAGAAGTAGTATAATACCAAATATCCAAAAAAGTCCATTTTATTCTCAATATAAAAAAAAAATACGATTTTTTGTTGTTTTTTTTTTTCGTTAAAAGTAAAAAAAAAATCGATAACTTTGTTTTAAATTATCGCAGATCGATGGTTTAACCATTCTTTTTAAAGGTATTGGCGAGCTCTTTTGAAATATACCTATATACTCATCATGAAAACTTACTCCCCTCCAGGGGGACGTCCCCCCTAGGGGCGGAGGCGAGGCTCCTACATACACATTTTTTTCCCCAGTTGACTATCTCTATTACAAAAAATATATATCCGTTTCGTTTGGTTTGGTGCAGTCTATAGATGTTAAACTCTATTTACCTGCAATTTCCTCCATAGACGTAATGTATTAGAATTCTCTTGATTGTCCCTGTACACGAACCATTTGTTTGATCTTAACGAAAAGCTTACTGTAGCATCTATATATGATACACATTTAGAATACAAAGTTTGGAATGTCTGCTACCATTTGTTCTTGAGATATGCTGATAACAGACAGACACACACAGACCATTCGCTAAAAACATGATTTTCGTATTCAGGGGACCTCAGAACATGTAAATATAACAAAAACTCGCGTTCGAAAATTTGACCCAAAAACAATACTTTCTCCACCTTATGGGTAAGAGAAAGTAAAAAAAAAAGACTTAAAACACTAAATACTTTTAATTTTTTTAATTTAATTTTATTATTTTCAGGGGGGAAGTGTTAATAGAACCTTCTCAAATGAATAACGGATGGATTTTATTAATTATGTTTTCGGAAATAAAAAAATGAATGTTATGTAAAAATTTGCAAAAAAAGGGAAAAGAAAAAGTGACTTTTCTTATACTTTTATTTATTTTTCTTTTAAAGACATTGCAAAATCTATCCTTTCTTCTTTTAAGTAGGTTCTATTAAACATGCATAAAAAGTATTAAATCTTTTCTTAAATATCTGTAGAAATTTTAGCATTTTGAAGATCATTTTTATTTTAAGCACGAAAATATGAATGAATGTGCACTTGTCTGTCTTCAATAGAGTACACTGTATAATAATTAAAAAAAAAAAAAAAATTAAATTTACTGAAATGTTTATCCAGAGTCTCTGTAAATTTATAATAATTCTTATTTAAAAGTATTCATATTTACAATAATTCTTATTTAAAAGTAAAATTGAGATTCTCAATCACCATAATATTACATGTATTCTGTTTTTTTTTTTTTTTTTTTTTTTTTTTTTAAATAGAGTAAGTGCACCAGTGATTGACACTTTTAGTGCAACCTCTGATGTTTTTAATGTTCTAGTCATCAGAAAATATTTTTAGAAATCTTAAGTTAGTACATATGGTATGAAAGACATTCAGAACCACATATATGTTAAAATATATAAATTCGATAACAATTATTATTTTTTTTTTATGAATTTTTATTTGACACCCACTCATTGTTCCAGTAATTGACACTGCCAGTTTTTCATTTTATCAGTAATTGGCACCCAATGTTCCAGTGTTTGACACTGCTAGTTATTCATTTTACGAGTTATTAGCACCCTACACTCCAGTATTTGACATAAAATGTTAAAATTCTTATATGTAAAATATATTATTTTTCTTATTTATTAATTATTTCGGGATAGATGTCAATTACTGGATCATGCCAATCACTGGAGCACCTATCCTATATCTATTTTCATTATTTAATTTCTTTATAAAAATTAAAGATGAATACTTTAGAAAAAGTATTCACGCAAGACCAGAGTTGGCAAAAAAACAGTTTATTTTTTATTTTTTTAAACCAAGTTTTTATTAATATATGTTTCCCAGACACATTATATATACATATTTCTAAATAAAATTGCCACTTTAAAAATTAAATAACACTTATTATTACTTCATCTAAAAATAATCTAAATTAATAATAATAAACCAGGATGAGATTTTTCAGTTTTTTTGTAGGTTGTAATTTTCTTTCTGTAATAATGTACAAGAAACAAAGTTTGTGCTTTGTAAGTCAAAATTTGTACGTTTTGATATGAAGTTCTGTTACATTGTGAAATTAAATCAAGTTTTCACCCATCCATGTTACTAAAAACATTTGTTTTAATTTATTTATTTTAATGTTCAAAGATAAAGCAAGCAAATCATTTATTTCTGTTGTATAGGCTTTTACCATCTAAATTCTTATGTTTTAATTTTTTTTTTTTTTTTTTTTTCCCATAAAGTTTTATTTATTAATTTTTTTACACTTTTGTCAGTCTCATCCCTGAATAAAGAATCAAAGTGTATTAAATTTTAGTATAGCTGAAATCTTAAAACTTATATAAACATTTCGTAATTGTATTACTTTACAAAAGAATAAATCACTTTTAATTTTATGAGTTTTCATTAAAATAATGCAAATAACAATAATTAACAAAAATTTAATGTTTTTTTTAGAATGAATGTTAAATCTAACATGCCTTATTAATTTAACAACAATAAAATTCTTAACTTAATATTAAGAACTGAAAAGGAAAAAAAAAAAAAAAAAAAATCTGGTGTGAAACAACCACACGACTTCCATTACACACTATTACATATATTATATACATTTTTGAGAGATAATGCGATCAGAAAACATAAAAGTGAACTAAAGAGAAAATCGTTAGAGCCGATTTTGAGATACCAACTTTTACAAAAAATCAATTATTGACCGGAAAACAATAATTACATACAAAAGGATATTTAAAAGTGAGTTAATATGGCAAGTTTGAAAATAATCCGTACAGCTGTTTTTAAAGGAACGCCCTTGGGAGACGTGAAATTGAGCTATTTATACAGGACGCCTATCAATTTTCCTGAACTAACAAACTATATTATTCGAAAGGACATCTAATAGAGTGTTTATATAGCAAATTTGAAGAAAATAGTTAGAGCCGTTTTTGAGATACGGACTTACGGTCCCACTTCCGGTTTCCGATGTCCCACTTCCGGTTAAACTCAATTATTGACAGGAAAACAATAATTACATACAAAAGCATATTTAAAAGTGAGTTAAAATGGCGAGTTTGAAAAAAATCCGTACAACTGTTTTTAAAGGAACGCTTTTGCGAGGCCTGAAATTGAGCTATTTACACAGGACGCCTATCAATTTTCCTGAACTAACCAACTATATATATATAGTGTTTATATAGCAAGTTTGAAGAAAATCGTTAGAGCCGTTTTTGAGATACGGACTTACGGTCCCACTTCCGGTTTCCGATGTCCCACTTCCGGTTTTTCAATTTTCACCAAAATTTGGAAATTTCATCTGCACACCAGACGTATTTCAATTCTAAAGTTTCGTAGCTCTATCTTTATTAGTTTCTGAGCTATAATAGCCAGAAGATTCTCCGTATAAGTAGTAAGCCGGGCACTTTGAGGGTCAAAAGGCGGGGCCAAGAAAAGGCGTGGTCAAGCTGTCAATCAAAGGATGGACGTCATCAAAGGGGCGTGGCTATTCTCGTGAAAGATGACGGGGGTAGAGTTTCGTTTTATCCGTTGGCAACCTGGACTTCTTGTCAGAACATGTGAGGGAGGGGGAGAGTTTTCTTAAAGGGACAACACAGTGAATGGTTGGTTGGTTGCTTGATCGTGAAAGATGACGGGGGTAGAGTTTCTTTTTATCCGTTGGCAACCTGTCAAGACATGTGACGGAGGGTAGAGTTTTCTTAAAGGGACAACACAGAATCCTGTCAGAACATGAAAGAGAATGACGTCATCAACCGAAAAGAGGACAATGTATTATATTTAGTAATTAATTTTTAATGAGTAGTTCATTAATCAATTTTAATAAGTAAATTTTATTATTTTATTGATTATTAATTAATTATTTAACTGACTATTTTAATTCGCTAGATTTTTTACAAAACGATATTGCACTGTAGGGGATTTGAACCCACCATCTATAGCATGCGAGACCAACGCGCTACCAACTGAGCTACGGAGACGTTACCTTGAGCTTTCTTCTTTATGTTTTCACCTCTTACGAGATAGGGGTGGGAAGAGGTTTTCCCCACATGGCTTTTAACTTCAAAGTATAGTCCAAGGAGATTGATAAATGACGTGATTTTCTCAAAATATTCATATGATATTGGTGATTTGTTCATGTTTGTGAAACATTTTTAAAAAATTAGAAAATATTGTTTCTTTCTTGAAAAAATATTAAAACTTATTTTAACCATTTTTAACCATTTTCTTAAAATTTTATTAATAATACGATCAGATTTTATTTTTAAACATGCAAAAAAAAATATTTTGCACATGTTCCTTATTTATTTTACGTTCTTATAAATTACAAAACATATATATATATATATATATATATATATTATTTATTTTATTTATTATTTATTTATTTATTTTATTTATTTATATTTTATTTTTATTTTTGTGAAAAAAAGTTCAATTCTTTTTCTGGAAAATTTATAAAAACAATTCAAAACTAATGTTTTATTTTTTTTTCTAAAAAAATTAAAAATTTTTTATTTTCTTACACTTTATTTACAATAGTAAAAATACTATCATATTTAATTTTAAAACATGCGAATTTTTTTTTTTTTTTAACAGTTATTCATTTTTTTTATTTTTAAGTTTAATAATAATAATTTAAAAAAAAAATTAACAATTCTTTTTTTTTTTTTTTTTTTTTTTTTTTTTTCATTTTGTTAATTCTGTAATTTTTTTTTTTTTTTTTTTTTTTTCTGAAATTTTTAAACTTTTTTTATTTTTATTAATGTAACTGTTTTTAGGTTATGTGAAATATTTTTTTAAAAATATTTTTTTCTTTTTTCAGTTTGTTAATTCTATATTTTCTTTTTCTGAATTGTTAAACTTTTTTTTTTTTTTTTTAATTTTATTAATGTAATTGTTTTTAGATTTAATAAAATATTTTTTAAACATATCTCTTCTTTTGTTTGAGATTGTGAATTTTATATTTTCATTTTGTGAATTTTTTTAACTTGTTATTATTTTTTTCTTTTTATTCTTATTACTAATTTTTAAGTTAAAAAAAATATTTAATAAAAAAAAAAATCTTTCTTTTTTTATTTTATAAATTCTTTTATTTTCTTTTAGTGAAAAAATATAACAAAAATTACTTATTATTACTATTTAATGAAACTTAATTGTATTACTGTAATTAATATTATCATTATTCAGCAATATAATGAAATTTTTTATGCAATGTTCTTTTTCAGTTTAAAAAAATTATATTTTATCTTGTGAAAAACTTTTTAGTCATTTATTTATTTCTTTAATGTAACTGTATTTTCTTACTCGCAAATTTTCAAAAAGAGTTATTATCATTTAATAATTTTGATTAAGTAAGGAATCTGTTTAATACTGTCATATTTTAAAAGATATTTTAAAGAAAAAAATGTTGAATGTTCTATTTTAAGGAAATAAAATTTAACTTATGCATTCTGCTAGATTTGCTCAGGGAAAAATTACATTGAGTGACTAAAATTATAATTGTAGTCCAATCTAAAACAGAATTCCACTCGGCATGTGTTGAACTAAGGGATTTCCTTATTACTATTATTATTAAATAAATTGTTTTGGTATTACTATATACCCATTATGATACTTTTTTCATCCCACCACAATATAATTCATCATATTCACACAACTTTCCATTATTTTCATATTACTTCTTAAATATATAAATCTACTGAAACAGACACCGAATCTTCAATACGTTAATTAGTTTTAAAAATAATTTATCTCTTTTTGGGTAAATATGTATGACATCTTCTATTATTTACACATAACTACATCAATATTCGAAAATAATAATTTGCGAAATTTTCTTGTACATAACAGTTTTTCATAATTCTGATAGAAATTTATAAAAATGAATTACCTTACAATGACCACCTATATCACTAAAGTCTTCAAAACATAAATCTTCATTCATACACATGAAATATTTTCATTATCTTATCACCTTGTTGACAATTCGAGTTCATGCTATCCTTTTTATTCAAAAGCATGTTAACAATTTAAGCCATGAGACACTTACCTATATTTCCATAAAGTTACAATTTAAATGTCCCATAGTTTTTACAATTATTTTTTAATAGCTAAAATAATAATAAAAGTGTTTGAAATTATTAGCTTTATAATTATACATCTTTAAAAATAACGAAGTTTTAGTACCATTTATAAACTGGAAATATATTGTGTTAACTTTCTTATACGATAAATAGTTTAAAAATAAATATTTACATAGTTTTTATGTTTACGATAGTTTTATATACAATGATTCATTAAAAATATATATAAGTTATAACTGATACCTTTTTATTAGAGCAAGAATCTAACTAAATAACATTTATCTAATTTTTAAGCGATCAATAATAAAAAAGTGGCAGTACATTTTTTAAACAAACAGAACATTATATATGCATTCTTTAACTTATTAACTTAGACAACACATTCTGTTTATATTTGTACACATACATCATCTCATTTTGGATTTTAACTTAAATAATGTTTATCACTGTGGTTTACAAAAGAAAAGAAATTCTAGACATAAAAGTTCTAATTTATAAATATTTACTGATTAAAATAAATATATCTTATAATGAAAATCATCTTTCATAATGTTCATTAAAAAACTTAATAAAAATTCACAAAATTTTCTAAAAATAATTTTTTTTCACATATACAAATAAAAAATATTTTACTATGTTATCTGTTTTGAGAATTTTTTATGTCTGAGTGATATTATTTTAGTATAAAGGAATTTATATCAGATATGAGATTTGTTGGAACTTTCAACATTTTTTGATAATTTTTCAGATATTTTGTTGTAGTAAAACTTATTTTATTTCTCATGCAAGCTGTCAGAAAACGCGATGCAATTTTTTATTTAATTTTTCTTATTACTTTTTCCTGTATCTGAGCATTCTACTTTCAAATATTTTCTAAGTTTAAATATTGAAAATATGGTACCTTGCATACGTTTCATTTCACTTTTGGGGAAAATCATCGAGTTTATTGAGAATATTAGAAAAATCGCACTATTTTTAAAATTTATGCACGGATTGCGAAATTTTTACCCATTTCTTAATATCCGTTATATTCCATTTAGTATGTTTTATGGAAGATCATAATAGCAAACTTACAATAGAAAAAATAGATATAGAGCTCAAGAACTTTAATGACTTAAAAAAACCGCTTGCCACGAATCTTTTTTTCTTTTCACTTGAATTACATTTTAATTTTTAAAAAGTTTCTTTTAAAATAATTTTCTAATAATCTTAACATGAATTAAACACAATCGATTATTAATTTTTCCGGCAAATTAAATATTTTGAACAAAGTTGACTTTTATGAAAGTTTTGGCGTAACACCAAATGAAATTTCGAAATACTGTTTTTATGAAAAATGCGCTAGATTACTAATAAAATCATCCAACCTATACAGAAAAACGCTATGAATTTTTTAAATTGTGAATAATATGAAAAATAATTTATTGTAAATTGTGTTTATATAACTTAGTTTGTAATGAAAATAAAACTTGAACTATGGCTTTATGCAATTTTATTATTATTATTATTAGTTATATTATTAAATATGGAAGATATTATTATTATTATTTTTTTTTTTTTTCAGAAAAAAATATTTCATAAATTATATGCTCGAATGATGACCAAAAGCATAATATTTTAATGTGTCTTATAATTAGCTCTTTAACGAACAATAAATGTATATTACGTTAGATTTTCAAATATGTTTTTTAAAAAGTACATTCAATCGCATTTATTTACTACACATTATTATAAATGCAAAGGGAATATATCTATCATTTATAGACAGGATATTTTTTCTAAAGAATATTAACATAAACTAAAATATAATTTTTCACAAAGCCTTTTTGTCAAAAGATAAATTTATAAATAGTAATCTAATAAAGTAAATTTTTCCATTAAAATGTCGCATAAATAATAATTATTTACAAAGCAGGTTTTATAATTTTGCATTTTAAAAATCTATATATGATATCGTGCGTAAGTGTATGACTTTCATCATTGAAATAACGAAAGTTATTTTTAAATGTTTAAACTTCCAATATGATCTTTCTAATAAGTTTAAAGAGTCGCATCTCCATTCATCTATTAAAATTAATAATAATTCAAATAAAATTATAAATACTCATACCCCAATTTTTTCTTTATCCTATGACTCTGCATTTTAAGGATTGGAAATCCATTAAGTGAATGGATAATTTATCTTTCAATTGAATGAATGCTTTACACAAGTTACCATCACTATCAGTAAATATTAAGTCTTTCATACAATACAGCTAAGATAACTAATAATTACAATTTCAAGTAAACAGAGGTAGTATTTTAGAAATATAGCACTTAGTAATTTTTTTGTTTTAATTGTTTAAATGCATGTCTTTTTTTTTTTAAAAAAAATAAAATATTATAAATTAGTACGTTTGAGAGATAAGGTTTTATTACATTCCTAATCAGTCACGATCACAATTAACTAACATTTTTATTTTGAGATAAAAACAATTCTTTGCATGGATAAATATTAACAAAGGATTTAAATAAGTGAACAGAAAATAGTACTTTTCACAAGTACTTAAATACAAATGTAATTTTAAAATTCAAGATATATTTTTTAAAAATCAAATAATATATTTTTCTAATTTTATTTAAAAATAAAATAAAATATTTACTTACTTTTCGCAAGAAATTAAATTAAAAAAAAAAAAAAAAAAATGTTTTATTAAGAAATTAAATTTAGAAAAAAAAATGATTTATTTATCCTAAAACTTTATTCAAAAAAGTAAAAAAATCCATTTCCTCTGTCCTAAGCATTTAGTTTCATAAGAGAAAAAATTCTACAAAAAACGAATATATTTAAAGTCACATCCAAATATTTATTTATTTCATAACGTTTTATTAAATTTTTTTTTATTTTTTTTATTATTTTTTATGCATTCAACAGCAGTTTTCCAATACATTTTTACTGCTAACATAGCTTTTACTCGAAATTAAACTTACAAAGTGATCTCTAAAATTTCTTTTAACAAGACGCTTTGTTAATTTGAGATTTTGAATTTAACCAATTTACCAATCGATCTTTCGATAAGTGTCTTTCACTTTTTACTGTTGAACGTTATGTTAAAATTTATTTAGTATAAAACAAATACTCTTACGATAATGAGGGTAATAGGAAAAAGTATTTTTATCATTTTAAACTAAAAGTGAACTGCATTATATGAATGAAAACAACTTTATAAAATAAATCAACTTTGAGAGAATTATCAAATATTTTTATATAAACAAAACTAACAAAAGTTTTTGCATTATTTAAAAATTCCTTATCAAAAATATGATATTTTTTGAAGATTAAAAAATATCTAACCAATGATTAGTTTAATTTTGCTTGAAACAACAGGAAAAACTTTCTTTTAGAATTCAAATGGTGTTGTAAATGATTACCTGTGAAGCAATTTTATAATTATTTTGTTTATATAAATGTTAATTACGTTGTATTCATCAGAAAGATTTCCATAAAAACATTGTATCTTGGTACGATTTTTTTAATCTTTAATTAGTATTTTAACATTATACGTATTCAATTTAAATATTTTGCACTCAGAAATTGTAAATCAATCTTACACATAGCTAAAAGAATTAAATACTATTATTCATAGATGTATATGAAATCAAAATTCAGTGTTATTTCTGATAAAATATTTCGACCAAATTAAAAATTAAGTGCCAGTAGACATAAATTTTAGCTAGACATTTTTTAAACATTTTCAGAGAAATAATACGTTATCTAAGAAAATATATGTTTGTGTTTGATGTCCCCCTTTTTTGCACTCGGAAAATGAAAATTTTTATTTGTTAACCCTTTTTATGTTTTCTTTCGGCTTATGCATAAATATCACTCTTGAACTGAAAGCGAAACTTATGAAATTTACCTCAATTTTTAACACATGGACAAAAATTATGATTTCATTAATAAATTAATAAAATCATTGTTTTTTGTCTGTTTAAATTGGATCAAATTTCATAAGTTTCACCTTCAGTTCAAAAACGATATTTATGCACATGTCGTAAAACATAGAAAGAGTATACAAATAAAAATTTTCACTTTCCGTGTGCAAAAAAGGGACATAAAAACACAGATATATATTTTCTTAGATAACGTATTACTCCTCTGAAAATGTTTTAAAAATGTCTAGCTAAAAATTTATGTCTACTGGCACTTAATTTTTAATTTGGTCGAAATATTTTATCAGAAATAACACTGAATTTTGATTTCATATACATCTATGAATAATAGTATTTAATTCTTTTAGCTATGTGTAAGATTGATTTACAATTTCTGAGTGCAAAATATTTAAATTGAATACGTATAATGTTAAAATACTAATTAAAGATTAAAAAAATCGTACCAAGATACAATGTTTTTATGGAAATCTTTCTGATGAATACAACGTAATTAACATTTATATAAACAAAATAATTATAAAATTGCTTCACAGGTAATCATTTACAACACCATTTGAATTCTAAAAGAAAGTTTTTCCTGTTGTTTCAAGCAAAATTAAACTAATCATTGGTTAGATATTTTTTAATCTTCAAAAAATATCATATTTTTGATAAGGAATTTTTAAATAATGCAAAAACTTTTGTTAGTTTTGTTTATATAAAAATATTTGATAATTCTCTCAAAGTTGATTTATTTTATAAAGTTGTTTTCATTCATATAATGCAGTTCACTTTTAGTTTAAAATGATAAAAATACTTTTTCCTATTACCCTCATTACCGTAAGAGTACTTGTTTTATACTAAATAAATTTTAACATAACGTTCAACAGTAAAAAGTGAAAGACACTTATCGAAAGATCGATTGGTAAATTGGTTAAATTCAAAATCTCAAATTAACAAAGCGTCTTGTTAAAAGAAATTTTAGAGATCACTTTGTAAGTTTAATTTCGAGTAAAAGCTATGTTAGCAGTAAAAATGTATTGGAAAACTGCTGTTGAATGCATAAAAAATAATAAAATAAATAAAAAAAAATTTAATAAAACGTTATGAAATAAATAAATATTTGGATGTGACTTTAAATATATTCGTTTTTTGTAGAATTTTTTCTCTTATGAAACTAAATGCTTAGGACAGAGGAAATGGATTTTTTTACTTTTTTGAATAAAGTTTTAGGATAAATAAATCATTTTTTTTTCTAAATTTAATTTCTTAATAAAACATTTTTTTTTTTTTTTTTTTTAATTTAATTTCTTGCGAAAAGTAAGTAAATATTTTATTTTATTTTTAAATAAAATTAGAAAAATATATTATTTGATTTTTAAAAAATATATCTTGAATTTTAAAATTACATTTGTATTTAAGTACTTGTGAAAAGTACTATTTTCTGTTCACTTATTTAAATCCTTTGTTAATATTTATCCATGCAAAGAATTGTTTTTATCTCAAAATAAAAATGTTAGTTAATTGTGATCGTGACTGATTAGGAATGTAATAAAACCTTATCTCTCAAACGTACTAATTTATAATATTTTATTTTTTTTAAAAAAAAAAAAAGACATGCATTTAAACAATTAAAACAAAAAAATTACTAAGTGCTATATTTCTAAAATACTACCTCTGTTTACTTGAAATTGTAATTATTAGTTATCTTAGCTGTATTGTATGAAAGACTTAATATTTACTGATAGTGATGGTAACTTGTGTAAAGCATTCATTCAATTGAAAGATAAATTATCCATTCACTTAATGGATTTCCAATCCTTAAAATGCAGAGTCATAGGATAAAGAAAAAATTGGGGTATGAGTATTTATAATTTTATTTGAATTATTATTAATTTTAATAGATGAATGGAGATGCGACTCTTTAAACTTATTAGAAAGATCATATTGGAAGTTTAAACATTTAAAAATAACTTTCGTTATTTCAATGATGAAAGTCATACACTTACGCACGATATCATATATAGATTTTTAAAATGCAAAATTATAAAACCTGCTTTGTAAATAATTATTATTTATGCGACATTTTAATGGAAAAATTTACTTTATTAGATTACTATTTATAAATTTATCTTTTGACAAAAAGGCTTTGTGAAAAATTATATTTTAGTTTATGTTAATATTCTTTAGAAAAAATATCCTGTCTATAAATGATAGATATATTCCCTTTGCATTTATAATAATGTGTAGTAAATAAATGCGATTGAATGTACTTTTTAAAAAACATATTTGAAAATCTAACGTAATATACATTTATTGTTCGTTAAAGAGCTAATTATAAGACACATTAAAATATTATGCTTTTGGTCATCATTCGAGCATATAATTTATGAAATATTTTTTTCTGAAAAAAAAAATAATAATAATAATATCTTCCATATTTAATAATATAACTAATAATAATAATAATAAAATTGCATAAAGCCATAGTTCAAGTTTTATTTTCATTACAAACTAAGTTATATAAACACAATTTACAATAAATTATTTTTCATATTATTCACAATTTAAAAAATTCATAGCGTTTTTCTGTATAGGTTGGATGATTTTATTAGTAATCTAGCGCATTTTTCATAAAAACAGTATTTCGAAATTTCATTTGGTGTTACGCCAAAACTTTCATAAAAGTCAACTTTGTTCAAAATATTTAATTTGCCGGAAAAATTAATAATCGATTGTGTTTAATTCATGTTAAGATTATTAGAAAATTATTTTAAAAGAAACTTTTTAAAAATTAAAATGTAATTCAAGTGAAAAGAAAAAAAGATTCGTGGCAAGCGGTTTTTTTAAGTCATTAAAGTTCTTGAGCTCTATATCTATTTTTTCTATTGTAAGTGTGCTATTATGATCTTCCATAAAACATACTAAATGGAATATAACGGATATTAAGAAATGGGTAAAAATTTCGCAATCCGTGCATAAATTTTAAAAATAGTGCGATTTTTCTAATATTCTCAATAAACTCGATGATTTTCCCCAAAAGTGAAATGAAACGTATGCAAGGTACCATATTTTCAATATTTAAACTTAGAAAATATTTGAAAGTAGAATGCTCAGATACAGGAAAAAGTAATAAGAAAAATTAAATAAAAAATTGCATCGCGTTTTCTGACAGCTTGCATGAGAAATAAAATAAGTTTTACTACAACAAAATATCTGAAAAATTATCAAAAAATGTTGAAAATTCCAACAAATCTCATATCTGATATAAATTCCTTTATACTAAAATAATATCACTCAGACATAAAAAATTCTCAAAACAGATAACATAGTAAAATATTTTTTATTTGTATATGTGAAAAAAAATTATTTTTAGAAAATTTTGTGAATTTTTATTAAGTTTTTTAATGAACATTATGAAAGATGATTTTCATTATAAGATATATTTATTTTAATCAGTAAATATTTATAAATTAGAACTTTTATGTGTAGAATTTCTTTTCTTTTGTAAACCACAGTGATAAACATTATTTAAGTTAAAATCCAAAATGAGATGATGTATGTGTACAAATATAAACAGAATGTGTTGTCTAAGTTAATAAGTTAAAGAATGCATATATAATGTTCTGTTTGTTTAAAAAATGTACTGCCACTTTTTTATTATTGATCGCTTAAAAATTAGATAAATGTTATTTAGTTAGATTCTTGCTCTAATAAAAAGGTATCAGTTATAACTTATATATATTTTTAATGAATCATTGTATATAAAACTATCGTAAACATAAAAACTATGTAAATATTTATTTTTAAACTATTTATCGTATAAGAAAGTTAACACAATATATTTCCAGTTTATAAATGGTACTAAAACTTCGTTATTTTTAAAGATGTATAATTATAAAGCTAATAATTTCAAACACTTTTATTATTATTTTAGCTATTAAAAAATAATTGTAAAAACTATGGGACATTTAAATTGTAACTTTATGGAAATATAGGTAAGTGTCATGGCTTAAATTGTTAACATGCTTTTGAATAAAAAGGATAGCATGAACTCGAATTGTCAACAAGGTGATAAGATAATGAAAATATTTCATGTGTATGAATGAAGATTTATGTTTTGAAGACTTTAGTGATATAGGTGGTCATTGTAAGGTAATTCATTTTTATAAATTTCTATCAGAATTATGAAAAACTGTTATGTACAAAAAAATTTCGCAAATTATTATTTTCGAATATTGATGTAGTTATGTGTAAATAATAGAAGATGTCATACATATTTACCCAAAAAGAGATAAATTATTTTTAAAACTAATTAACTTATTGAAGATTCGGTGTCTGTTTCAGTAGATTTATATATTTAAGAAGTAATATGAAAATAATGGAAAGTTGTGTGAATATGATGAATTATATTGTGGTGTGATGAAAAAAGTATCATAATAGGTATATAGTAATACCAAAACAATTTATTTAATAATAATAGTAATAAGGAAATCCCTTAGTTCAACACATGCCGAGTGGAATTCTGTTTTAGATTGGACTACAATTATAATTTTAGTCACTCAATGTAATTTTTCCCTGAGCAAATCTAGCAGAATGCATAAGTTAAATTTTATTTCCTTAAAATAGAACATTCAACATTTTTTTCTTTAAAATATCTTTTAAAATATGACAGTATTAAACAGATTCCTTACTTAATCAAAATTATTAAATGATAATAACTCTTTTTGAAAATTTGCGAGTAAGAAAATACAGTTACATTAAAGAAATAAATAAATGACTAAAAAGTTTTTCACAAGATAAAATATAATTTTTTTAAACTGAAAAAGAACATTGCATAAAAAATCTCATTATATTGCTAAATAATGATAATATTAATTACAGTAATACAATTAAGTTTCATTAAATAGTAATAATAAGTAATTTTTGTTATATTTTTTCACTAAAAGAAAATAAAAGAATTTATAAAATAAAAAAAGAAAGATTTTTTTTTTTTTTTTTTTTATTAAATATTTTTTTTAACTTAAAAATTAGTAATAAGAATAAAAAGAAAAAAATAATAACAAGTTAAAAAAATTCACAAAATGAAAATATAAAATTCACAATCTCAAACAAAAGAAGAGATATGTTTAAAAAATATTTTATTAAATCTAAAAACAATTACATTAATAAAATTAAAAAAAAAAAAAAAAAAAGTTTAACAATTCAGAAAAAGAAAATATAGAATTAACAAACTGAAAAAAGAAAAAAATATTTTTTAAAAAATATTTCACATAACCTAAAAACAGTTACATTAATAAAAATAAAAAAAGTTTAAAAATTTCAGAAAAAAAAAAAAAAAAAATTACAGAATTAACAAAATGAAAAAAGAAAAAAAAAATTGTTAATTTTTTTTTAAATTATTATTATTAAACTTAAAAATAAAAAAAATGAATAACTGTTAAAAAAAAAAAAAAATTCGCATGTTTTAAAATTAAATATGATAGTATTTTTACTATTGTAAATAAAGTGTAAGAAAATAAAATTTTTTTAATTTTTTTAGAAAAAAAAAATAAAACATTAGTTTTGAATTGTTTTTATAAATTTTCCAGAAAAAGAATTGAACTTTTTTTCACAAAAATAAAAATAAAATAAAAATAAATAAATAAATAATAAATAAAATAAATAATATATATATATATATATATATATATATATGTTTTGTAATTTATAAAAACGTAAAATAAATAAGGAACATGTGCAAAATATTTTTTTTTCCATGTTTAAAAATAAAATCTGATCGTATTATTAATAAAATTTTAAGAAAATGGTTAAAATAAGTTTTAATATTTTTTCAAGAAAGAAACAATATTTTCTAATTTTTTAAAAATGTTTCACAAACATGAACAAATCACCAATATCATATGAATATTTTGAGAAAATCACGTCATTTATCAATCTCCTTGGACTATACTTTGAAGTTAAAAGCCATGTGGGGAAAACCTCTTCCCACCCCTATCTCGTAAGAGGTGAAAACATAAAGAAGAAAGCTCAAGGTAACGTCTCCGTAGCTCAGTTGGTAGCGCGTTGGTCTCGCATGCTATAGATGGTGGGTTCAAATCCCCTACAGTGCAATATCGTTTTGTAAAAAATCTAGCGAATTAAAATAGTCAGTTAAATAATTAATTAATAATCAATAAAATAATAAAATTTACTTATTAAAATTGATTAATGAACTACTCATTAAAAATTAATTACTAAATATAATACATTGTCCTCTTTTCGGTTGATGACGTCATTCTCTTTCATGTTCTGACAGGATTCTGTGTTGTCCCTTTAAGAAAACTCTACCCTCCGTCACATGTCTTGACAGGTTGCCAACGGATAAAAAGAAACTCTACCCCCGTCATCTTTCACGATCAAGCAACCAACCAACCATTCACTGTGTTGTCCCTTTAAGAAAACTCTCCCCCTCCCTCACATGTTCTGACAAGAAGTCCAGGTTGCCAACGGATAAAACGAAACTCTACCCCCGTCATCTTTCACGAGAATAGCCACGCCCCTTTGATGACGTCCATCCTTTGATTGACAGCTTGACCACGCCTTTTCTTGGCCCCGCCTTTTGACCCTCAAAGTGCCCGGCTTACTACTCGTATACATACACACACACATACATACACACTGACCAATTGCCAAAAACCACTTTTTTGGACTCAGGGGACCTTAAAACGTGTAAATCAGGTGAAAACCCGATATCGAATTTTCAGACCGAATACAATATTTCCATTACCTACGGTAGTAGGGTAATAGAAGTAAAAAATCAGCACGATAAAAAAAAATCCCTTTTCGGCAAGCTTAAAGGCAAAGGTTACTTTTTTGTTGTTGTTGTTTATGTGTAATAACTTTTAATACAGCCAGTCATACATACATAAAACCTTCTCTGAAGCAAAATTGCAAATGAAATAAGTTGAATCAACAGTAAAAGTCATTTACATAAAAATAATTTAGACATTTCAATTAAAGACGGGGCAATAGAATAAAAATTTAGATTTTTTTGGAAAGAAAGAAAGAAAAAAAAAAAAAAAAAAAAAAAAAAAACGGTTTAAATCGTGGTTTAAACCGTGGCAACCCTGCGCAAGACACAAATATATTCTCGCTAATAATTGATTACATTAACATTAGTCATGAAAGTGTAGACATAAAACAGATTTTTTTTTTAAATCTCTGTTTATTTTTCTCTGTAATTTTATATAAGACTATAGATAAATGATAACCAGCAGTTTTTTGATAAAATTTTTAACAGTGTAGCTGCCGCCCACTCGTGACCATTTAAGTCACTCTAACACATATTCCCAAATCGCAGAAAATAAACAATTGTTCCAATTTTACATTATTTTTATTTCAACTTTGTTTCTGATTCTTGATCTTCAAAGGAAAAAGAAATAAAATGAATAAATAAATAAATAAATAAGGAAAAGTCAAAATATGAGACATAAAAGGGACTAATTCAAATAACGAAATATAATAAAACCAGCGCAGTAAATCATTGTTTTATTTAGAAGAAATTTGCTCAGAAAAGTGATTGTATCATAGAGTAAATTTTGGATGAATAGCTCCAACTGTGAATATTTTACGAATAAAATTCTGGCTGATGGAAAAATAAAATTAAACAACGAATTAAAAATGACTGTGTAAAATTTTCGATCTTCTTTTTTAAAAAAAGGCAAAATGTGAGATATAAATGGGACCAATTCAGAAAACGAAATATAATAAAACGAGCGCAGTAGGTAAAATTTTTGTTTGGATGAAATTTGTTCAGAGAAATGATTGTATATCATAGAGCAACAACTCCGAACTGTGAATGATTTACCAAGTATAGTAGCTACTGTAAAAAGTATGGGTTTAAAGGGAACGTACATACTTATTAAAGTTTCTTCTCTAAACATTACGATGTTATCAAAACCAAAGTTTAACTTGGCAAAAAAGTCTTTTTAGCATTTTAGCTAAAACGTACAAGCAGTATTTTAGCTTTTTCGAAAATTAATTTGATTCTTTGGATATTGTTGTTTCTTTTCTGTCTCTCTCTCTTTCTCTCAATTTGGTTATCCTCATTTTTTTTTTTTTTTTTTTCACTGATGGTTACAACCAAAACATACATACTTGTAATTTTAGAAACGTGAATGAACGAAACTTTATTCGTATTAAAATTCAATATGTTATTAAATAAGATGTGTTGAACAAAACTGCAACATGCAGAATAGTCCCGTTGCAATCGGAATGTGTCACACGTGAGGAGCATAAAAATGCATGCTAAAGAGATATCACTGCGCATATTATTGTGTTAGATAAGAAATCTGCGATAGCCTATTTGTTACAATGACCTCGAGATATTATTTGCCCGAAGAAAACTGTGATGAAAAACCATCGGAGAAGAGATTAGAAGAGAGCTGGATTAGAAAGAGGTGATCACATATCTACATGTGAGACGTTCTGTGGCTTATAGACTTTGGCAAAAATTTCCAAGTCATTGATTTCACACCCATGTTCAACTAAGAATGAATAAGTGCTACGATAAGCGCCAATCATCGATATTTACCTAATAGAACTAAAATGCCAAGAATTCAGTGTTGCTAACTCAAAATTTGTCATGTTCCTTCATGATAAAAGTCCTTACGCGTTGGGACGAATCCTACTAAGGCTCCTATATATATATACGAGCTGGCGCATCAGGCATTTTGTTGCCTTAGGGTTGCCACATGTACCCAGCGCGTTTCTCTGATAAACATAGTTTTTGTATCGTCTTACGTTACTTTAGAGTAACTTGTTTTATTATATTTCATAATTTTAGCTAAGTAAACTATGATATGGAAGTTTGTTTAGCGATAAACTACAATAATCATTCAAGAAGTGAATATAAAGTGTTCACAGGCCTTCTATTTGTGTGTATTTGAGTTTTGGCGACATTTTGTAAAAAAAAAACACAGAAACCGCCCTAACAACACATCTTACCCCAGTACATTCATAGGATATCTTCAGAATAAAATGACATCGAGAATGTACTGTGAAAAAAATGCGTTTTTAGGAATATTATTGTGCTTATTGCTCTTATCTTGACCGGATTAGCTTCAGATCAAGATTTCTTAAAATCATTAGGGAAGCGATAAGGACGTCAAGCGGGAATGCTGTCCTCTTCAGAGGCAAAAAAAAAAAAAAAAAAAAAAAAAAAAAATGGCGGTGATGCGCCGGCCTATTATTTTATTTAAGGGTTCCTACAGCCTACAATTAGCAACATTGCGAGAACTGTCAACCTAATCACCGGACTTTAATTCCATCAAGTGTGCTTGGAATACTTGAAGAAGAGAAAACGAGTTGCAGTTCTCAATCTTCCTCCACAGACGTGTGCTATGCTATTCTAACAACTGTTTTGAAAAGTAATGGCTTTACGTGTTGTATTGCCTCTAGAGGTGATCATACTTCACGTTAATAGCACTTTTCTTATAAAAAATTAGTTTGTTAGTTTTATATATTCTAATTTCTAAAACAGCACAACTCTCTGATACCTTATTTTCATATTATTTTATATTTTACTGTGTATTATACACTGTGTTATAATTCCATTGTGAGTTTCCCTTAATTTTGGAAACCACTGTTAATAACATAGTAAGTGAAAGGGGAGGTAATCAGATTCCCTACTTTTGCTAAATATAATTTAAGCAAAAAATTCCTGTTTAAGTTCTATTTTTTGTGTTTCGGCAGTTTGTTTTGTTTCCTTTTATTGTTCATTTATTTATTTATTTTTATTCGGCAGCTGTAACGTATACTTTACTGTGTATTGTACACTGTGTTATAATTCCATTGTGATTTTTTCTTAATTTTGGAAACCAATGTAAATAACATAGTAAGTGAAAGGGGAGGTAATCAGATTCCATAGTTTTGCTAAATATAATTTAAGCAAAAAAATTCTGTTTAAGTTTTATTCTTTGTGTTTCGGTAATTTGTTTTGTTTCCTTTTGTTGTTCATTTATTTATTTATTTTTATTCGGCAGCTGTATCGTTTGTGTGTTTAATCTTTTGATTAAGCTTAAAAACCGTTATGTTTAATATAGATATTAATTTTTCCTCATTTTAATTTTAATCATATTCAATCGTACGCAAAGTATCATGCACGGTAAAGTGCCGGTACTGTTTCTTTTTACCGTATTTAGGTGTGAAAAGAAAATGAAATAAAAATCAAATTATATCAGATTAGAAAAAAGAAGAAAAACCTTGTAACTGACAACCAAAGAATAACGGTTCCTATTTCTTTTTTTCTTTCTGTTCTTCTTTTATATATAATTTTATTCTAGCCAAGAAGTGCAGAATAATTAGAAAAATAAACTACCAGCTTAATGCTAAATGTGCCTTAACTAACATAAAACGGATCAAATAAGGCATCGAAAATGTGGGAATTATAAATTTTGTAATAAAACATGAGATAAAGGAGAGAACAAATAAGTCATTCTAACCAAGAAGTCCAGAATAACCAAACTGTACAAGAAAAATAAATTGTTAATACTTAGATTTAATGGGCCTTAAGACTAATCAACTAATTTATGAATTTAAAATTTTGTTGTTATTGAACATGAAATAAAAGAAAGAATAAATAAGTCTTAATTAATTCCAGATTTCCAGTGAAACAGTACCTTTTTTTTTTTTTTTTTTTTGCCTGTTTCAAATTAATTTACAGATCAAACAGATGAAATATTATAAAAGTCAGTTTTTGACTCTTGAATAGTAAAATCCCTGCGGTGTTAGTAACCTTTAATTTTTAAGCCCGCAAATTCTGGTTTGAAAGAAAGAAACACAACAAAAATTACAAGTACAATATAGAAGAATCCAATTAGAATAACACTAGTAACTAATAAATATTTTAAATCACTTTTATCAATCTTGACGAGGTGAAAATAAGATTAGTTTAAAGAAATTTTGCAGTCTTTAAAATCTTCTCTATTTCGGATACTTTGATAACAGATTTTAGTTCATATTTACCAGCGTAATATTTCCTTTCGCGTATGGTAATTGCTTCTCCCTATTTTTACCGCATGTTTTATATTTGATTTTGGTAAGATTTCGGGATGGGCAGTCCAGCAACTCACTATATTTGCTTAAAAAAAGAAAGAAAGAAACCTTCGCAACTCGGACGATTAACTGACAACTAAGCCTGTATTAATGAAGTGTATTCAATTGTAATGTAATTTCTATTATAAGAGAATTTTATACGTTGAATAATCCTCTAGAACTTTTTAATGAGATTTAAATGCAATATGTGACATGAAAAACCCATAGATATAGTAATAAGACATAGATTGATCAGCGAGAGGGGAAAAGTGATACCTTTTTTTTCAGGAAAAGTTACTCTAATGGCCGCCTTTCTCCGAGTAAATCACACTCAGGAATACACACGAATAATTTAATATATAAAATTTATGAATAATTTTTTTACTAAAGGTGAATGAAAAACTCCAGACACAGTTTCAAATTCATTTTTCTTTTTATTCTTTTTTTCAATACTCTCTTAATGGCTGATTTTAGAACTTTTTTTCAGCCTCAAAATTTTTTGCTTGATAACAGGGGGACGATAGATCTATATATATTACTATATCTATGGAAAAACCTCACATATTCTTTTTACTAGTTGCATTAATAGGAAAAATTAAATAAATAGGAAAAACGTAATTATTAATTTCCAAATCTTTTAAAACAATGGAAAGAAAAAAAGAAAAGAAATGCAACTCAAATATGTATTGCTATACTTACAAGAAAAACGAAAAATATGAGCTCATTTATATTCAGATTTAATAAATAATAAATCTCAATCGTTCATCTCCTTTCACTTACAAAGACTAATCTTAAATAGTGTTTAATCTTTTTTTTTTTTTTTTTTACGTCATGTAAATCCAGATTCATAATGTAATAAATCACAATATGTAATATCTTTTCGTTTGTAAAAATGATCTTGAATTATGATAATTACACATCTGTCTCCAAAGTCATTTAAATCAAATAAAAAGATATCCGTTGATAATTTTTTCCTTTATAAAGCCATATATATTCGATTGTTTCTAATAAACAGCAGTAATTTCTATGCATTTTGAGTGACATTAATCGAAAAAGTTGTAATCAGTATTATTAAAACTGCTGAAAGAAATAAGAAATATATAAAATTATAACGGAAATATATAAATTACTAGCAGGCTTTGCCCGCTTCGCTGGACATTAAACTTAAATGAAGTCTCAAAATACCATATCTTTATTAATAACCTAAGTTCTCGCTGTGATTGGTAGAGGTTTTCTCGCTCGCAAAGTGAAATCATAAAATCATAATCTCTGATAAAATAAATCTCTGGGTCTCCACTGTCTTCGGCACAACTTACTCACTTTTTACTTCCCCTTCCTCAGCGGTGAGTTCGAAGTTTTGCAAAATCACACTAATGTACATAATGCGTACACTTAATCAATATCCAGTCTGGGTCCCCACTGCCTTCGGAACACACTTCTTACTTCCCCTTCCTCAGCGGCTGAGTTCAAAGTTTTGCAAAATCCCACTAATGTACATAATGCGTACACTTAATCAATATCCGCGCACAAAAATTCGCCATTCTAAGGTAATTCAAAGCGAATTCAAACGGAAAAACATGTTTTTACACATGTTTATTGGGAACAACTTCAGTATAACCCCACAACGATATTTGGCGATTTTTTTTTGTTGGCGCTTATGGCTAAATCATAAATCTAAAAATCATAAATCATATATGATAAATGATAAAATCATAATCTAAATCATAAGATCAAAAATCCAAAATAAACAACATATTAGGCTGCCATTTTATATCGCAAACAGTCCAGAACGACATCGTTATCCTTCAAAACGGCGCCAAAGAAAAATCGCCGAATTCAGCTGTGGGGTTATACTAAAGTTATACGGTTTATTGCCTTCCGACTCCGAGAAGGTGGGGGGGGGGGGGATTTTGAATTTCGTGAAATCCAGTTACAATAAGTGCCGGATGCAAACAAACAATTTACGCACCAAATTTAGAGACCACAGAAGTCTTTAATAGAAAATATAATAAATAAATAAATACAAAACACACAGCTTTAGTATGGGAACCCTTTGGTGACTTTAAATATTTTAAGCCATTTCTGCGATGAACTGAATTGGCTATCTCAATCGTGCAATTAAAGATCTTGGCGAGAAACGTCCGAGCTACTTCGGTTCCGAATTTCAAATTTTGCCAAAGGGATCCAATACTAAAGCTGTTCCATATCGAATCTGGGTTGAAAACGGAAAAAGGGTAAAATAAATTAGAAATATCAGACCTATATTTATAAATTTGATACCGAATGAAAGGGGCGATTTTGCTGAATACAGGGGTTCAAACAGTTTTTCGATGCGACAATTAGATTTTTAAAAAATTACTAAAGTATGAAATTTAAGTGGCAACGGAAAAACGGATAAAGGAAAAAAATTAGAAATATCAGACCTATTGTTACAAATTCAGTACCAAATGAAAGAGGTGATTTTTCTGAATCCTGGGGTGTAAACAGTTTTTCGATACGACAATTAGATTTTTTTAAATTAACTGAAGTATGAAAATTAGATGGCAACACTTCATTTCAATCTTTTCATAATTTGTAGTGTGAATCACGCGAATTCAAAAGTCTTTAACTTAAAAAATTATTTTTATATTTTATTTTTCCATTCAAAGCATTTTAGTGAAAAAATATTTATGGCGCATGCGCAGGCGTTTTTTACCCACAATTTAAACACTAATCAGAATTTTGAAAATTTCTATAGATATAATTTCAAGTTGGGTAAAGACCTAAATTTCTGCCAAGCGCCGTTGAATTCCGTCCAGCCGTTCTCGAGTGATGCCCGGACAAACGTGTTTTAGTATTTTACCCCCTAGGGGGGGAACGGGGGGGGAATTTCTGAAAAGTTGATAGATATAATTTTAAGTTGGGTGAAGACCTAAATTCCTGCCAAGCGCCGTTGAATTCCGTCCAGCCGTTCTCAAGTGATGCCCGGACAAAAAAAGCGACATTCGGACACGATGACACACACACACAGGCAAAATTTTCTGAAGTCATTTTCGGCTTTCATGGGGTGTAAAACGTGAAGATATCGCAAAATTTTTCGATTCCGACAAATTTACAGACAAAAGTCTGATTTTATTAATATAGATAGTATTTTCTCAATAGGAAACGTAATGATTTATTTGGTTTCTATTTCTATTGTCGCCAAATGAGTTTTTAAAATTAAGCATGAAATTCTCTCTAACGGAAAAAGGAGACAGATGTTATTATGGCGAGATTGTTTGGCTATTTTGTGTTCTTATGTAAGTACTTTGGCCAAACTTTTTGATTAATTTTAATCTTGATGTCGGTCTAAAAACACCTATCGTATTTTTCTTCGTATCTCCCCGTGCTCATTTATTTTTATATTGAACAGTTAATTATCTTAACTTTTATTGAACTTCTTTTGATTTTGCACTTTATATAATAGACTTTTTTTTTTAGATTTTACCAATAAGAATCAAAGTTATGAATAATGTGAGGAGTAGTGCCCTAAAGATTGTATGGCTTTATATGTGCATATTATATTGTGAAATGAATTATATTGTAGCATGAAATTCTCCCTAACGGAAAAAGGAGACAGATGTTATTATGGCGAGATTGTTTGGCTATTTTGTGTGCTTATGTAAGTACTTTGGCCAAACTTTTTGATTAATTTTAATCTCGGTCTGAAAACACCTATCGTATTTTTTTCCCCCTATCTCCCCGTGCCCATTTATTTTTATATTGAACAGTTAATTATCTTATCTTTTATTGAACTTCTTTTGAATTTGCACTTTATAAAATAGACTTTTTTTTTTTTTAGATTTTACCAATGAGAATCAAAGTTATGAATAATGTGAGGAGAAGTGCCCTAAAGATTGTATGGCTTTATATGTGCATATTATATTGTGAATGACTTTATATGTGCATATTATATTGCAAACACTTATTTTTGAACTTCTGTTCATATTTTGAGAAACATTTAATAAACAGTAATTATAGGTGAACTTGTGTTTATTAAACATTCGATAATTTACTTATCGACACTGCAATGATGTAATTGGAAAACCAAACAAATTATAGTCTCCTCTCCAAGAAAAAAAAATTATCACATCATAGAAATTAACTGATTAGCTGAACTGAACAGGAGTTGACTTCGCCTAACTGAAGCTTGGAGCAGAGACTTCTTCGAGGACCCCTACCAAACTTTTACTTAAAGTTAAAACTTTATATAATATATATATATATATTGAAATTAGTTTGCATTACATTTGGGGTTTACTTTGGCACACACCGCATGCCCTTGATTTAACATGTTGAGCACCATGTCAGCCATCGCATCGGTGGCTGTCAGTGTCAAATATGATATAAAGCCGCGTCAACCATTGGCGGTTGGCAGTGTAAAATCTATATATATAAAAGAAGACTTCCTGAGTGAGGGGGTGATCTATCAACGCCCAGACCAAACCCCTGGACCTAGAAGCATGAAATTTTGTGACAATGTTCTTTCCATGACGTAGGCATCCACTAAGAAGCGATTTTACAAAATTCGCCCCCCAAGGGGGGGGAGGGGGGGAAAAACGTGATTTCACAAAATCCTTCATATCTCAAACAAAAAAAAAACAGATATCCGTAAAATTTTTGCTTTAAAATATAGCTAACACAAATGTCTAAAAACCAATTTCTGGAATTTTCAAAATTCGGTCCCCAAGGGGGGCGGGGGGGCAAAACGTGATTTCACATGCGTAAAAACGTGATTTCGCATAATCCTATATATCTCAAACAAAAAAATAGATATGCGTGAAATTTTTGCTCTAAAATATAGCTAATGCAAATATCTAAAAACCAATTTCTGGAATTTTAGAAATTCAGCCCCGAGGTGGGGCAGCAGGGGGGGGGGGGCAAAAAATAAAAAGAGAGTTAGATCGTTCAAAATTGGTATATACAGGTTTTCGATATCTACAAATCGATTTCGGATATTTTCGAATTTATAAAATTATTAGGAGGTGCGGGAAGGGGGGGGGGCGGCAAGGGGGGGCTATGGGGCAAAAACAAATAGAAATACAGTTAGGCCGTTCAAAATTGGTACAGTTAGGTTTTGGATGCCTGCAAGTCGAATGGGGATATTTTCGAAAGTGTAAAGTTATTAGGAGGGCCGGGAAAGGGGGAGGGGAGAGGGGGGGGGAGAGGGGCAAAAAAATAAAAATAGAGTTAGATCGCTCAAAATTGGTATATAGATGTTTTCGATACTTACAAATCGATTGCGGATACTTTCGAATTTTTAAAATTATTAGGTGGGGCGGGAAGGGGGGGGGGCGGTAAGGGAGGGGCTATGGTCAAAAACAAATAGAAATACAGTTAGGCCGTTCAAAATTGGTACAGTTAGGTTTTAGATGCCTGCAAGTCGAATGGGGATATTTTCGAAAGTGTAAAGTTATTAGGAGGGCCGGGAAAGGGGGAGGGGAGAGGGAGGGGAGGGGGGCAAAAAAATAAAAATAGAGTTAGATCGTTCAAAATTGGTATATACATGTTTTCGATACTTACAAATCGATTGCGGATACTTTCGAATTTTTAAAATTATTAGGTGGGGCGGGAAGGGGGGGGCGGTAAGGGGGGGGGCTATGGTAAAAAACAAATAGAAATACAGTTAGGCCGTTCAAAATCGGTACAGATAGGTTTTAGAGGCCTGCAAGTCGAATGGGGATTTTTTTGAAAGTATAAAGTTATTAGGAGGGCCGGGAAGGGGGGCAGAGGGGCAAAAAAAAAAGAAAATAGAGTTAGATCATTCAAAATTGGTACATAGAGGTTTCCAATACCTACAATTCGATTGCGGATATTTTCGAGTTTTTAAAATTATTGGGAGGGCGGGAAGGGGGTGGGAGTAGAGCGGTAAAAAAATAAAAATAGAGATATATCGTTCAAAACTGGTGCATAGAGGTTTTTGATACTTACAAATCGATTGCGGATATTTCAAATATGTAAAATTATTAGGATAGACAGGAGGGGGGGGGGGGCGAAGTGGGAAAATAATAGAAATAAGAGTTAGAGCATTTTGGGAATTTTTTCCGAAGGCAGTGAGAACCCGGTGCGACATTTTTCCTACTCAGATTTTGTTTCTCTTTTTTTTCATGTGATAAAAATTAATGCAATTTTGAGAATTCATTATAGTGATTCATTTAAAAATAGGGACCAGCGAAGCGGGCGTTGCCTGCTAGTATGATATAAAACTAAAAATATAATATTGTTTTAAGTAATTACTGAAAATTTATTTAAAATTGGCTTAATTTTTATTTATTACAGGAAAATATCATTAAGGAATTTTAATGGATTTTATTAAGAATTCGCGTGGCTCTCAACGTGTTAATCAGGCTTGGAAAGTGAATTCATCTGAGAAAATACCTTTCCCTGGAATAATAAAAATCATATTTTCTTATATTTTGCGTAGTGCAACATGTCTTTTTCATATGGTATTTATTTATCAGTATTTTTGTCACATGAGGTTAGACAAATATGAAAGAAAGTCAAAGACATTCTGGTTTATCATGATGGTTTTGATTCTAATGGAAGAACGCCGTCAAAGCCCCCATGATAAACCAAAATATCTTTCGCATTTCTCTAACCGCAACGTGAAAAAAATATCGATAACTAATCCAATGCAATTTGAAAAACATATGTAAACATTACGCAAAATATAAAAAAATATTATTTTCATTAAGGTGTGGAAAGATATTTTCTCAGACGAATTCATTCTCAGGGACTGACTAAATCAAGCGTATGCGGGACATGCCAAAGCGGGCCCCCAAATCTAATGTAAACTTAACTTCAATACATTTTTTTCTTTTCCTTAAAGTAAAGTTTGTTAGGGGTCTCCGAAGTCTCTGCCCCAGGCGCCAAATAGGCTATGTCGACCCCTATTCACTTTAGCTAATTAGTTGGTTTCTATTTCTATGGTATTTAAATCTCATAAAAGAGTTTTAGAGGATTATTGAATATATAAAAGTTTATTATAATGGAAATTACATTGCAATTAAATACTTCTCATTAATACAAATATTGCAAGCGTATTTTATTTTATTTTTCTGATTTAATTTCTAGGGAGTCACTTATTATGTCACGCAGTTTTCGGTTTTTTTAACCCCATCTTCCAAATGTCACTAACTGTCACACTTGAATGACACTGCTAGAAACGTATTTTTCCCCAAACTTTCAGTGACAAAAACGCCTGATGCCTAAAACTGATAATAAATTTAAATGTTACAACGATACGACGTGAGCAGGATAAAGATTATTTCACCAGTAAAAAATGCGATGCTAGGATGAGATTCAGTAGCTGCCATAGCTAGTGAAAACTGAAGTGTGACAAAGAAGGTACGATGTAGAGCATCAGTTCTTTATGCTGTGTTAGTAATTTTAACCATAATGCTGACGATAAATTTCGTTCGTGTAATGTTACCTCCGTAAAAGTGTTACTGCCGATTTTTTTTTTCCTCTTACATTATATTTATTAAGATTTGATAATAATAATTCTGTAAATACACTTTTCTTAATATGACTTTAATGATTTGTTTAGTATCCATTTAATTTTTCCTTACATTAAAATATCACACAAGATTTTTTAGACTTCAGCCGATGGCACCGTATATATCCGTTCACAGAGCTGTTGTTTTTTACTTAATATGCTCATTATTCAGAATTACATAATTATGTAGTTTTAACTTATTTTTCAAGTGTGAAAATCATATATAAACATCATAAGATGTGTGACAAGCGTAAAGCTATATTTTTAAATCTCAAGTTAGTATAACCTAAGTAAATTGACTTCCAAAATTCAAGGAAAAATCACAAAAAGAGCCACAACCAAAAGAATTACATGTATAATTTAATGAAACTGACCCACAGTTTACAAGACATAGTATGGTGTAAATAACATGAAGATAAAATACCAGACAATCATGGTATTTTAGAAATTAGCTCATGAATAAAATTGTCAGTTTGGCATAAGAAATTTGCATTTATGAGTATGATTATTTCTAGAAGCACAGCACGTAGGGATTTGTGATACTCTCAACAGGGATGATTGTGACACAAAGGCAAAAATACTGCAAAAATAGAGCCTCAAAAAAAAAAAAAAAAAAAAAAATACAGAATATCAAATGTCACTGAAATTATTTATACTAGAAGCTTTAAATCGTATTACAATTAGTTCGCATATCACCTGGATGACAAACGAACAATCAGTGAGAGCAAAATATAATTTTGCAAGAAACAATGAAAAAAAAAGATGGATTAGATGAAAAACTCTGAAATCAGGAGTAGTTCCTTACCAAACACCCCTGTCTCAATAATATGATCAATGATTTCCCGAGAAGTGAGAACCATTGCTTTTGCAAAGCTGTTGTAATGGCTGTATCACACGAGAGATTTTCACTCAACTTTTTACTGAACACAACATTATACCCATCACATTCAGCCTGACCTTGTTCAAGAACAGCACATTTTCGGATGATCAGCTTTTACGACGGGCTTTACAAAACGTTGACTATATTTAGCGTGCTCATCAAAACTGAGCAATAGGAGGGATGGACAGGATTTTTTCCTGGAATACCTCACATTATCTGTTCGGGGGAACCCTACGAACAGCTGATCGGTTTTCTCGTTCATTCAGCTTCCCCAACTTTGAACGACGCTGAGTGAACATGTTTAGTATAATGTTGTGTTGAGTATATATGCTCCCGTGCGATATGGCCATAGGTGTGGCAAGGATCTAAAGAGGAAGATTGAGAATAGGATTCGCTTTCTCGGGCATCCCAAACATATTCGATATGATTCAAGTCCGCTGATATAACTAGCTATTCTATTTTATGAATTGTTTGGTGCTGATGATAATTTACCACAGGGAGAGCCATGTATAGGCTAGTTTAGACGCCATGCAGTCGAAAAAACAGTACCTATTGCATAAGCATAAGGTCGCATATAAGCATTAAGATCATCATCTCTACAGAAGTGAGCATTCACGGTTCCGAGTGGAAAGACGTAGGTTTGTAAGTCCACCCAAAGAGATAACACCCCAAACGCAGACACTGCCTCCTCTGTGTGAATCTTTTTCAAGGACGTTTGATAAATAAATGATCACGTGTTCCATATTCTCTCCAAACCAAACAAAGCCTACTATCGTTTTGGAGATTAAAACTGGACTTATCCTTGAATAGAATAGGCCTTCATTGGTCGGTTGTCAAGTTGGCATACAAACTCCAAATATGGGAAGTGATATGAAAAGCCCAAAAATGATTAGCCGCCTTACATAAAGACTACCTTCGTGTAGCCTTTGACGCACAGTAGACGCTCGCACCAATTTTCCGGTGGCTTCAGTAAAGGGGTTCCAAGATCAGTTGAGGTTACGGTTCAATTCCTTCCTGCACATAACGCAAATATCCGTAATCGGCGCTTGGTCATCCTTGGTTGAACCTTCTACATACCGAATCAGTGAACTGAAATTGTTGCCAAAGGCTACGAATACAGAAAGCCTAACGTTTAAAAATCTGGTCACCTCTGTCGGATCTTGACTTGTACCTGTTGTTTTCATCACAGCTGTTAGGGACAAGTCAAGATCAAATGACCCTCGATGATCTTTATAAGAATCGGGCAAATGGTCATCGATGTCATTGTAAGAATTAGCTATACGAGATTTCTCACCATTCAAACACAGGGATATCTACAGTTTTACTCTCTTGAATGCATTTTTAAGCTCTTCAAAGATGATACATTCCAACTGAAATGCCACTAATTTGAACTTTTATGATTTTTCCTTAATTTTTTTAAACTAATGCAGTACATTGTAAAAGTTGTATAGTGAAAAGAACAGGATAATTTTGACCTTTTGCAAGGTGGTTAGAGTACTAATACCCCCTTATAGTAAATGCACGCTTATTATTGATTTAGGGCCGTATTCACCAACTTCTTAACTCTCGGATTAAACCTCGGATCAGCGGTAATCGCTCGATCATACGAAAATCGGTATTCTTTAACGAAAATCCGCAGTTCACCGGCTACTTTAACACTTCGTTTTTGATCCTCGAATATCGGAGGATTAACAGAGATAATTCTCGGATCTATTCGTAACGCATGCGCACTCCACAGCTCAGCTTCGTCAACACTGAACATGAAAGAAATATAAATTTTGTTTTATTAGCAGCAAATTGCTTTTAAAATCATGTTGATGATTTTTTTTTTATCTTTTACAAAGAAACACAGTCTTTAAATACCTGATTTTGAACAAGAGTTTAATTAAAAAATATATTTTAATTATTAAACATTTATCATTGTATTTTTACTTAATTTAAATTGAATTAAGTTAATATCATTTCTGACGACATTATACTCTGTTCTGTCATGTCAAATATAATTTTGCTGATTAAGCTATTTTTGATATCAGTAAAGATATATATCTTCTCCTTCATTTTCATGAGCTTAATCGTTAAAGATTAATTCACAAATTGATTTATTTTAATGGGTAGCATAGCAGAAATTTTAAACTTTTCAGTTTTAAACCAATATCTTTGATATAATGATATAACTATAATGTATAGAAAATGCACCAAATTGTTTTTGTTGAATGAAGTTTGTAAACTAGCATCTTAAATTACAAAAGTATACAACAATAATATCATGTCGAATTATCGTGCATACTTTTTTCTGCCTGATGAAAGGTTGTACTTCGACGGAAACAATTGTTGCGTGTTTCATAATTTATGGTTTTAGCTTATAAAGTTTTCATTAATTTATATATTTTCCCCAATTTCTCATAAAATTATTTAATAAACTTGTAAATTTTTTAACCTTTTTATTAATTACTTAGAAATGTACCCGAAATAACTACTGAAAACTGGTAAATAAATGAAACAAGGGAAGTCTATCTCCATTTGCATTGTTTGGTTATGTTTTAGTTTAAAACTTATTCCAAATTTTTAAGTAGTCTAATAAGCTAACTAAAATAAAGAAAAAATAATTAAAGTTATTTAAAAATATTTTCAATTAAAAAATCACTAATTTTTGAAGACTGCTTGATAATAGCTTCTGTAATTGGTCTACAGCCAAAGTCATTACTTGTGTATGGGGGCGTAGTTCGGAGAATTTTTTTCTATTATCCATAAAAATCAAAATTTTAAATCATAGCGTAAACAATTGTCATCTGCGTGACTATTCTTTTAAAAAATGTTCTAAAGTAAAATTGATTCTTAATCCATGCGTAAATGAAAGCGAACCGTGTATATTGCTTTTTACCCTTTCTAATCTTCAAATCCGATTGATTAGTTAAAATTGAAGCTGAACGGTGAATAAAGGCTATCTTCGTTCTTGACCAATTAAAACGAAGCTTTTATTTCCCTTCCAGTTAATCCATGGATTACGTAATCGGCTGATGGTGAATACCGTAGGAATTTAATCCAGTATTAGCTTTAATTTTCGGATTTGCTGATCCATGGTTTAATCCTCGATCAATGAAGTTTGGTGCATACCGCCCTTAGAGTTTTATTATTATTACTAGCAAACCCGTGCGAAATATTCGCATTTTAATTCTTTTCTTATTTACTTTTAAAAGTTTGAAACTCATAAATGTTATACCAATTTCACCACCTAATTAAAATTTTAATTTACCAAAAGCCAAATTATTAATAAAACCAAATTAATATTGAACAACAGTGAAACCAAAATCATTCAAAGAAAGGTTTCCAAATAAAATTCATGGTTCACGACCCAACTTTCATACTTCCACAGGCAGTACAATTTTAATATAGGACTCCCACGACGCCTTTTAAATTTTTGTCGTCATGTTGGCGATGACTTTTTATTAATTGTGGTATATATATATATATATATATATATATATATATATAGAGAGAGAGAGAGAGAGAGAGAGAGAGAGAGAGAGAGATATTTTTTTTTATAAATAAATAAAATAAAATAATTCTTATTTTGATTATTATTTTTTATGATTGCGTTTTTTAGTGAATTTATGACGCAAAAGTTCATATTCTGTATATAACTTTAAAATATTACTAGGTTTAAAATGACGCTTGCAAAGATTCTGAAGAAACAACTGTTAAAAATCCTTTTTTTTTTTTCGTAAAATAATCTCATCAGACAAAGGTTGTCATTTTTTCTTATAAGTCCGTTTCCTTAAATATTGTTCATGTATAAATATTATTTTTTTTTTATCCTCGCGCATCGTATCGTTTCGAAAAAAAAAAAAAAAAAATTGAAACTGGTCCACGTTAGAGAAATATTATGTCGACTATTATTTTATTTTTTTTTAATTAAAAGTATTTTTTTTTTTTTTTTTTAATAAACCACTGTGTTTGCGATTTTTTTTTTTTTTTTTTTTTTTTTTTAAATTATTTGCGTTTTACGAGAGGATTAAGAAATTAAACCGAATTTAAAAAATTGCAATTTTTATTAATTGCAATATATTAATAATATTAATTCTATTGTTCATTACTCAGTGGTTCAGTGTTTGATATTATTTATCACTTGCATGGCCAGAATAAGTGACTTTTCTTTTTGAGTGGGATAATGTTTTAAAAGGATGAATAATAGTCGACATTTTTTACAGCCAACTATAAAGCTTCATTGCCATCTTGCGTCAGACGGGCTGCAATACACCAATCATGTTAAATCTATATACAAGGTTCTTACATTAATAATAATGAAATAATTTTTAAAAATCTTACTTTTTCTAGTGCTTTTTCCCTAATTTCTTTCTATAAATTTTCCTGATTGTCTGATAGTTATTCCGGTGGAGATAATAGGATTATTATATTTAGTTTCGAGAAAAGTTTGAATTACTTGAAAGAATCAACTTATGTTTTCTATGATGGCATGTATTAGTGCTGTCCAACAAAATTTGTCCAATTTATACCATCACGTCGATATTGATAGCATTATGAAAGCAAGAAATATTGTCCTTACATATATGTGTTGTTTTGAACACAAAACAAATTACTTATGAAAGTATTTTTCTCTTATCAAAGAAAAAATGCCTTTGCGGTCGCCAATAAAAAAACTCAAAATAGACTCTAAAGTGGCTGTAATCAACGCTTCTAAACAATTTCTTCGTCAGTTGAGTTCAAAGCACGAAATTTCCAATTTAACATGGGTATCCTTAGAAAGGTGAAGAAACTAGGACTAATCAGAAAATGTAAGAATAAGAAAGAAAGAAAAAACGTTATAAGAAAATGTTCTTCTCTTGGACATATTTTACCGGATTTTTATATAATGGACGGCTCGCCATTATGAAAAATGCACCAGCTATATATGCATAGGCGCCAACGCTAACATGCTAAATGGATTAAATATTTCAAAAACAATCATCCACATATTTTTGAAGTTACAGTGATTTTCATTTTAACTTAAACTGATAATTAAAGTTTTTTCTCTAGCAGATGTTTTTGAGAAGTTATTAAAATATAGATAGATTTAGATGAGAACGAATGTTTAGTCAGTATCTGAACTCTGAATACATATTTCTTTAACGTGGACCAGTTTCAATTATTGAAGTGAAAACTTCTTTAGGCGCGTTGAGCACTTTTGGGTGAAGAAAAATTCCTGATTTTCCGTCATCGTCAGCTGACGCTTTCCATCCTTGTATGATACAAATAATCTTATATATATTATAAATGTGAATGTCCGTGAATTTATTTAACTGAGTTTCACGCCAAAACTGCTCGACGGATTTCGATGAAATTTGTAATGGAGATAGCTTATACCCTAACTTACAATGTTGGCTGCCTTTTATTCCGAAAAAATCTTTGTTTTTGTTATTTTTATGCATAAAATTGCAATTTTGTAAGCTAATAATAGCAAGAAATTAGCCATTTAAATTTTATTTGTAATTTAATTGTTGCCAAAAAAAATTTCGAGGTTTTTTTTTTTTTTTTTTTTTTTTCCTAACAGGAAAATAAATACATTTATCTAAACGTGAACAATAAAAAATAAATAAAATAAAAATAAATTATGCATCTCACGAAAATTGACGTCATTTTTAATTTAAAATTTATTTTACACATTGATAAAGTGCTAATATGCTAGTCTAATAGCTGGACGATACAATTCACAAGTTACTTAGTTTTCACTTCTATCGGCAGTCCCCAAAGACTGCTTTGATTTTTTTTTTTTTTTTTTTTTTTTTTTTGTCGAAACGATACGATAGTGGTGTAACTAATAAAATACGCGAGGATAAAAAATAATATTTATACATGGACAATATTTAAGCACGCGGACTCAGCTCAATAAACTAATAAGAAAAAAATGACGACATATATCTGATGAGATTATTTTGCAGGAAAATATATTTTTAATAGTTGCTTCTTCAGAATCTTTGCATGCGTCATTTTAAACCTAGCAATACTTTAAATATATAGAGAGAATATGAATTTTTGTGCAATAAATTGACTAAAAAACACAAACATAAAAAATATAATCAAAATAGTAATTATTTTATTATTAATTTTTTTAACAAAAAAATATACCAAAATTAATAAAAAGTCATCGCCAACATGGCGACAAAATTTTAAAAGGCGTCGTGGGAGTCCTATATTAAAGCTGTACTGCCTGTCGAAGTATGAAAATCGGGTCGAGAACCATTAATTTTATTTGGAGACTTTTCTTTGAATGATTTTGGTTTCACTATTGTACAATATTAATTTGGCTTCTGATAAATTAAAATTTTAATTAGGTGGTGAAATTGGTATACCATTTATGAGTTTCAAATTTTAAAAGTAAATAAGGAAAGAATTAAAATGCGAATATTTTGCACAGGTTTGCTACTTTTAATATATTTGTGTATGTGTGTGATAAAGCATTAAACAATAAACTACAAACGCTAAACTTTAAACCAATTTTAATACACTTGGAGTATACGGGGTCATCAAAACTCTCTGTTGTGGATTCGGGTAGATTAAAAATTTTTTGTCGGTTTTTGGGTTGATTTAATATTTACCTGTCTGGTCAAATTTACGAGTTCAGTAAAACCCTACCCGTGCAGGACTCTAGTAGCGATCCAGCATGCGGATAAGCATACATCTGGTAGAATAAAATTCATGAGTGTATCAGAGTTATATAAAGCTTTAGAGTATTATAATTTTATTTAGATGACAAGGAGTTACTTATTTACTATCTTTAACGGCCCTCTTCACTTACCGTCGCCGGAAGCCCGAGCCAATGCTATTCTATGGGGAAATTTTCTTTACAAATAACTTATTAAATAATACATATTTTTAAATTCTGTTTTCACATTCTGAAAATCCCTAACTATTAAATTGACGGACCTTTTAAAAAAATTTATTTTTTAAATTTTTAATATTTTATTTTGAAATTGCAAAATGAAAAAAATTCCCATATTGAAAATTCGTATTTTGCAGCTTCAAAATAAAATATAAAAAATTAAAAAAATATTTTTTTAAAAAAGGTCCGCCAATTTAACAGTTGGGCATTTTCAGAATGTGAAAACAGAATTTAAAAATCTGCATTAGTTAATAAGTTATTCGTAAAGAAAAATTTCCTGTAGAATAACATTAGTTTCGGCTTCCGGTGGCTATGAGAGAAGAGGGCCCTTAAGAGATTATTTTTTCCTACTCTCTATTAAACAAACGAAATAAGTAGCAGATTTTGCTGTTTTAAGGAAATCAATTGAAAATTTCTGTAACATTCTCCGGTAAGACCAGATTTTGCCCCCAGACAGCCGAAAAGCACTGCTAAAGTAGAGAGGAGGAAAGTGGTTTTATAAAACCTAACTGGTTTTCCTGGCATATCGGCTGTTTTTTTTTCCCAAATTGTAGCGTAGAGAGCAAAGTCGGAAGTATGTAATGCACGTATTAAAATGATACATTTATTCAAGATAAATATATTCAGAGAATTTTCACATGCGTGAAACGGGCAAACTAAAAAATTTTAAAAATCGTATTTTTTCATGGTCAAATCGTATTTTTATATTTAAGCTTAATTATCATACTAAATATGATAAAATCATAACTATTGGAGGTCTGTGTGATGTATTAATGATGAAAATATTACGTGATAGCCGCAATAGGCTTTTTTACTTCCATTACCCTACTACCGTAGGTAATGGAAGTATTGTATTCGGTTCGGTCTGAAAATTCGATATCGGGTTTTCACCTGATTTACACGTTTTAAGGTCCCCTGAGACCAAAAAAGTGGTTTTTGGCAATTGGTCAGTGTGTATGTATGTGGAGAATCTTCTGGCTATTATAGCTCAGAAACTAATAAAGATAGAGCTACGAAACTTTAGAATATAAATACGTCTGGTGTACTGATGAAATTTCCAAATTTTGGTGAAAATTGAAAAACCGGAAGTGGGACATCGGAAACCGGAAGTGGGACCGTAAGTCCGTATCTCAAAAACGGCTCTAACGATTTTCTTCAAACTTGCTATATAAACACTCTATTAGATGTCCTTTCGAATGATATAGTTGGTTAGTTCAGGAAAATTGATAGGCGTCCTGTACAAATAGCTCAATTTCAGGCCTCACAAAGGCGTTCCTTTAAAAACGATTGTACGGGTTTTTTTTTTTCTTCTTATTTTTTACCTCGCTATGTGTAACGCTGATTAAAAAAAAAAAAAAAAAAAAAAAAAAAAAAGTTTAATTTAACAGAAATTATGACGTCACAATTACAGTAAAGTGCTGAGAAAAATGAAATAAAATTTTATCCTTGATTTTAAACAAATAAAATAAAAGTTAACAAAAAAAATAAGTAAATAAAATCAACTTATCTTACGGCTAAGCAGATTTAGACTTAGCTTTATGACATAGATGCTATAATGTAAAAGATCTTGTAAATCTATGCTAAACGAATTAAACTGGCATGGTAGAAAAGGTAATAAATTTGGGGACATTTAGGTATCCCTTTAACAAATGAACTAGGTACGATTTTAATGAATTTTCCGTTAAAGTTTATTTTCATGAAAATTTAAATTTAAATTAAAGTATTTCATTACTCGAATTCGCTTATTTTGATAAATAAAATTATACCATTAAAAAAAAAAAAAAAAATAAAGAACACTCTTTTATTGAAAAATGAACTAATAAAGGTTTTAGAAAACTATTACATACTTTTAAATCTTTATTAAAAAAAATTAATCGTTGCCACTCGACATCAAATCCTGTGTCACATACGATAGTTTTGTATAAGTATAGATTTTTTGTTTGCCCTTGGAACCTGCCCCTGATGGGAAAAATGCCTGGAAATACTTGTATCTAGTATTGTCATTGATTATGAAGTCGTGTGCAAAATTTCAGGTTCTTTGGACGACAAGAAGTTGCCGAAAATTGAATTGCGAAATTCCGTTACATACATTAATAGTTGCATCATATCAAGTTAATAAATGTGTGTTAATTAAAAACCTTGTTAAACGCTTTAATTAATCATTTAAAAATATAAAATTAAAATAATACGTCAATCTTAATACAAATATCGTTTGTGGGGAATAGTTTAGAATGTCAGTTTAGACAAGAATTTAAAATTTACGATTGAGAGTAATACGTTACAGCTTCCTTTGACTTTTTATCTTGTCGAAACAAGATATTGGTCTGTGGAGAGATATGAGGTTTTCGCGTGGAAAGAAAACATAAGACGCCAAAGCTGCCTTTCGCCATCTCCAAGCTCGCCAAATTTTGTCTCCAAGTCAAAATTTCGTCGTCAACTATCAACTTTTGCCGCCAAATCACAGATTTCATTGTTAAGTCGCAAGTTTTGCCACCAAAATCTCGCCAAATCATACAATTTACTAAATTCATAACAATTAACATTGAAATTCAGCGGTGCCAAATGGTCAAATGTTAACTAATGTTAATGTTCCAGCTTATGTGAACCAAAACAGTTTCACTTTACAATTTTTACTCATCTGACAATAAGAATCACAAAAACACAATACAAAACTTTCAATAATTCAATAAAAATTACAATGAAATAACTATCCAAAAACCGCTACCACTTATCTTTATTTGACTTGACCATAGCAACGCCAGACTTACCAGAACTAGTAAGATCACAAGTGCATTTTCACGTTTCTATTACTTTTTTCTTTTAAAAGAAAGATATTGAACAACAGTTATATAGATTTTAAATAAAAAATATAATTTTGATTAAGCTTGGGTGGGGAGGGGGCGTAGCCCAATAGCCCCCTCCGGGATTCACCATTGCTGGGATTGTATATCTTTAAGGCTTTTATTTGTTGAATGATTATGAGCTTGAATTTTAAAAAATTGAAACGTTTACAAACCAATAAATTTAGCCTAAAATGTTAAGTAGAATGAATAAAACCCTTTTGTAGTTGAAAATTAAGTTTCTTGAAAACTGAATAGCGACGTAAATAATGCAATGTTTGGGAACAAAGCCACTGGCTAGGTATTAATGCATATGTAAAATTTCTTTACAATTTTAACATTAACGTAAAGGTAACCTTTGCCTTTAAGCTAGCCGAAAAGGGATTTTTTTTTTCCCCCCCGACAACAATTTTATTACGAAAATCCTTTTCTTATTCCAATACTAATTATAACATTTAAATATAATAGTGTTAATAAAAAGAAAATAGTGACACGGTAGGCTCTCGATTAACCTTCATCAGATTATCTAGCCACCACCCCAGACCCAGAAAAATAAATAAAGAAAATAAGAAAAGAAAAAGAAAAAAGAAGGAGAAGGACCGGTATGCGGGTGAGGGAAAACCGCATTTTCTCAGCTCAAGCCTACCTATTGTATTGGACTCATGCAGCCGACCTTGAGTCCAGCAAACCGGTTTTGCTTCTTTTCTGGATTCTGGAATGCTGGTGGGTTGGGACTTGGGGTTCGGGTGGGAAGCAATTCAATTCAACCGTCATTGTTGCAATATCGGTGCTGTTTGGATGTTATTTTCGTCAGTGTTGCCAACTGTAGAGATTTATCCCGACGTGTAGGGATTTTTAGCCGGGTTTTTTTTAAATGTAGGGAAGGATTTTGAATTTGTAGGGACTTTCTAAGATACTTCCGTAAAACTTTTTATACGATTTTTCATGGATTATGTTAATTTTTCACTTTTTTCATGATTTTTTCACTGAAGTAGGGACTTTTACTGTCCGTGTAGGTAGAGGCATTTTCAGCTGTCAGTAAAGACATTGTGAAATTCGAGTTGGCAGCACTGATTTTTGCACGTGCATTACACAGTGTTGCCAACTGATAGATATGTAAAGTCGTCATATCATCACGTAAGAGTTCCTTTGTCCTCACCCAGCTAATATGTTTCCATCATCTAGATCATGCAACTCTTACTCAGGCTCTCTACATATTCTAGTGGGGGTAAGTGGTGGTCTTGACCACTGTAGGCACTCCGCAAGCCCCATGATGACAATGTGTTTTTGCTCCTACCCCCCTACAACGCATAGAAACTTTCACAATTTTCTTCATCATTAATATTTTGCTTTCATCTTTTTACAAACTACGGACTTTTTAGAGGTACCAACCATTTCTGTTCAGAATTTCTTTATATCATCTCGGGGCGAAAGTACGACCTATGGACATCCTCAGCACCAAAGTAAGGACTTTATCATTAATGTAGGGACATTGCATCACCAGTGCCTGATTTAAGGCAGGGCATTCGGGGCACGTGCCCTGGGCCCTCACAGTGAAGGGGCCCCCAAGAAATTCAATCATACATTTTAAAAAATAGTTAAAATTTCCAAATATTGCTATAATGATCATTGTTTTTTTTATTTTCGTCAACGGATGGAGGAATTACTGCGCTGTTTTATAATTTGGCATGATGATCTTCCAAGGAAACTATCAACTCATCGGAAAAATTGCAATATTTTTGCTGAACGCAAATACTACAGATACTTGCATATTGCATCCCAAACTTTTACTAAGGCTAACTAAATCTGAGGAACGCACCACAATGCAGATACACGACGATGTGTGTGTGTGTGGGGGGGGGGCTTACTCTTAACAGCAAAAGGAAAAGTGCATTAATTTTTAGGCGGCTGAATCGGAAATAAGCGGTTTGTTTTGTTTGTTGCAATATTAAAGTACAAGAAAAAGGGGCCCACTGAACATGAGTGCCCTGGGCCTCCAAGTGAGTAAATCGGTCCCTGTGCATCACAGGCTTTATAGTTTGTTGCTCGCAGTGTTAACAGGTTGAAGAGCAATAGCGTCGTTCTTTGAATAAATCAAAAGCTAGAAATAATTTATCTATCGAAGATTGAATAAACAGTAAAATTATTAATGCATGAATTCATGAATATGATATTGATAATCCATCTATACAGGGTGTTTCAGTGAACCGTTTCAGAACTTCTAAGAGGGGTAGGGTACATCCTGACAACTCGAAATCATATAGCAATGTGGGGTCGGAAATGCTTTCCTGAAGCGGTGTTGTACACAGAAGCACCATAAAGAAAAGAGACCGTAAGGGAGAAATCGTTTTAATAATACATGAAAAGAAGCAAAAAGTACATGGATTAAAGTAAGTGTTCGAAGTTTCTTCCACGGGCTACAATGCACGCCTCACATCTCCGACGCATGGACATCCGAACATTCTGGAATACTCCAGGCATATCTCGAAATTTTCCGGCCGCTTCAGGAAAGCATTTCCGACCCCACATTGCTATATGATTTCGAGTTGTCAGGATGTACCCTACCCCTCTTAGAAGTTCTGAAATGGTTCACTGAAACACTCTGTATACATCCGATACATTATACAAGAAACAAAAACTACTCAAATTTCCTGGAACTTCAGATAGTCCAAAAGAAATATGTATTAGAAAAACAATGAAAACCTGAACATATGAAGATTTAGATAATTTTCTATATTCTAAATTTTGCATTTCATATCTTTTTTTTTTTTTTTTTCAAAATTTTGCATAAATTTTATTATTTGGGATATCCGCTCATTCGGGACAAGGTATTTACCGACCATCTCGGTTAATCGAGTGCCTTACAGAAGTAAGAAAAAGTTGAAGTTCTTATCCATGCATGCAGTATATTTGATAACAAATTTTAATGTTTCAGATGATAATACCTTATTTTATACATATAACGATTTATTGTATTGCATTTGCCTAAATCCAAAATATTGTTGAAAATATTAAAACAAGAGGAACAACACAAAACTTTTCAGGGGACCACCCATAAATTAAGAAAAATGAAATTTAGATTACATAGTAAAAAAATTCCTTTAACCTTTTATCTACCGACGATACTTTACAATTAGTACCATTAGTTTAAAAAGAGTATAAAATAGAATTTATGGAAGAAATGTCAAAGAGATATTTATAAGAATAGATCGTATACACCCCCTTTTAATCTCACTACAAGGCACGTAGTACAGAAAAGTTATAAATTATGGCTACAAGGCATATAGTTTGCGTATATGAATTTATTTATAACTTTCAAAATTAAAAAGAATCTTTTTTAGGTCAAAATATTGTGTGAAATATGTTTCAATCATATATTAGGATTTTCCCATCAATTCGGCACGCGTTAATATTATTCCAGAGGGCTGATTATTTGCTAAAATGTATTTAGGGTCAAATAGAAAAAAAAATAAAGGGCTTGGCATCTTATTTCAAAAAAAAAAAAAAAAAAAAAAAAAAAAAAAATCCCCCATTTAAGGGACACCATTATATATATATATAACGTAATAGAATTTAATCTTAAAATTTAGCAATTAATAGAACTAAAACAATAACAGCACACAAAAATATAGAACTGAATTTAACATAGAGGAAAGACTGACACAAAAAATTGCGAGATAGATTAAGAACCAATGAGTTACAATAATAACTTAAAATACATACGCCGACCTGAATGATAATAAAAAAGGACCATTAAACTAATGACAAAGAAAACAAATAATTAATCACAGAATTAATTGGATATAGATGCTTGTAATTAGAAGTATACTTATCAAGGGGCGAGTACTTCATAAAGCTGTGAAAGCTGCATCGATTTCGTAAAACGATATTGCTAATCATAGTAATTTATATCATTTCACACCCCGATCGAAGCAGCAGAACCATATAGAATGAGAAGTAAGTGAAATATTAAATTAAAACAAAGATTAAATAAAATCCTCATGGAAACCAAAGAGATATACAGTGCGTTAAGAAATAATAAGACCACAAGCGTATTGGTGCATTTCTGAAGAAGAGAGCATAATATGCAAATTTTTAGTTGCGTATTTAAAATTGATAGGAAAACGCATCCTATCCTAATTCCAACTTTTAAAATTGAATTAAATTTCATTAAAACTTATTCATTTTTCTAAAAATTAAAGACTGTGACTGTTAAGAAATTATAAGACCACCTGAGAAAATTAGCGTATTATACATGACGTCAAGCTCAATATAAAGCTCATGCGTCAGTATTTCGTAAAAGCATTACTTAAGAAGCAAAGGCTTAGGTTTTGAATGTGTTATCTACGATTAATTTGACGATGCCTAGAGGTAAAGAATTATCGGAGTGCGAAGTAAGAAAAACTTTATTTTATAAAGGTTCTGGTAAATCTGAAAGAGAAATTGCGAGGTTAATGAACCGTTCTAAAACTGCCATTCATAATGCTATAATTAGAAAAGATTATTCAAACAAAATACAACGATCTGGTAGAAAAAATATTTTGACAGCACGTGATAATAGACAAATTTTTCGACTGTCAACTAAAAAATGTTTTTCAACTCGTGAAATTTCGAAACGTTTCAGCAAGAAAACTTCACATGTAACAGTCTGGAAGAGTCTTAAATTAAATATTAATACGAAATTTATGAAATTGAAGAAAAAACCAAAGTTATTGAAATGCCATCGAGAAGGAAGATTAAAATGGGCTAAAAATGTCATGTCATGGAATGATGAGTGGAAACAAATTATATTTTCTGATGAAAAGAAATTTAACCTTGATGGTCCCGATGGTTACAAACACTATTGGCATGACTTGAGGAAGGAATCAAAAGAATGCTTCAGTCGACAAACGGGTGGAGGATCAGTAATGATTTGGGGAGTTTTCAGTTATGAGGGGCTGTGTGATTTACAGCGGATTTCGGGTCATATGAACTCTACACAATATTAGTCTATGCTATATGATCATATGATACCGTTTGGACCTTTATTAGGTGGTGCTAACAGGATGTTTCAACAGTACAATGCTGCTTGTCATACATCTAAATCAACACAGGAGTGGTTTAAAAAACAAAAAAATAATGTTTTGCCATGGCCAAGTCGAAGTTCAGACTTGAACCCCATGGAAAACCTATGGCGTATATTATCTCGCGAAGTTTAAGCTAATAATAAACAATTTTCACCTTCCAATTAATTGGAAGTAGCCATTGTAAAAGAATGGTACAATATTTCTATAACTGAACTTAACCACCTGGTTACCTCAATGAAAAACAGAGTGTTTGAAGTCATCAGGAAAAATGGAAGCCCAATATCATATTAATTTTTTATACAATTTTGTTTTTTGACAAGTGGTCTTATATTTTATTAACAGGTTATTTTTCACTCATTTCTAATATATATTTTAATTAAACATTTATTGCATAATACCAAGTTATTGCAAACTAATTATAAAAAAAAATATAGAGCAATATGTTATTTTATGTATTTAAATTATGATTAGAATCTTTATTTTTCTTATAATTACAAAATTAAAGTGGTCTTACAATTTCTTAACGGACTGTATTGTCTTATATATATATATATATATATATATATATATATATGTGTGTGTGTGTCTGTGAAAATATCAATTGAATTTTATATATATATGTGTGTGTGTCTGTGAAAATATAAATTGTAAAATAACTATTTATTTATACTATTACTAATAACTAATAGTATAAATAAATATACTATTGGTTTTTAACATTAATGCCCTCATACTTTTTTTTTCCCTACCATTGATGGTATTATTAAATATACTAAGCCCCTTGGAAATTTTAAAAACATGAAATTTATAAATATGCATAAATTTCATTTGCCCAAATCTCGTGATTATTGTTGTTGCAGATTTCATCTAAATAATCCTAAAAGTTTTTTCACAAGCATTTTCTAAAGATAAAATACTTATCTCTTTGAGGAAAAGAGTTACACTTTTTCCCCCTCATTCATGTTATATTTAATTGTAAACTTCTTGAAAATTTTAAGAATGTAGAATTTAGAATATTTGAAAGAAATTGCGCATATTTATAAATTTGATTTGCCCGAAACTCGTTATTATTGTTGCAGATTTGGTCTAAAGAGTCCTAAAAGTTTTTTCACAAACACTTTCAAAAGATAAAATACTTATCTCTTTGAAGAAAAGAATTTAGCCTTTTTTCCTACCATTGATGTTATATTAAACACAGTAAGCGTTTTGAAGATTTGAAAATTTACAATATTTTTGAAGAAATCGCATATTTATAAATTTGATTTGCTCCAAACTCGTGATTATTGTTGTGGATTTGGTCTAAAGTATCCTACAAGTTTCTTCACAAACACTTTCAAAAGGTAAAATACTTACCTCTTTGAGGAAAAGAATTGCACCTTTTTTCCTCCTATTGATGTTATATTAAACATAGTAAACATCTTCGAAGTTTTAAAAACGGATAATTTGCAATATCTTCCAAGAAATCGCATAATCATAAATTTGATTTGCCCCAAACTCGTGACTATTGTGGCAGATTCGGTCTAAAGAATCATAATTTTTTTTTTACAAATACTTTCAAAATATACTTATTTCTTTAAAGAAAAGAGTTAAATTTTTTTTCTCCTCCCATTCATGTCATATTAAACATGGTAATTATGTAGTAACATGCTATAGCTATATTAAACATCTTGGAAATTTTAAAAACGTAGAATGTACAGCACTTTGAGAGTAATTGCTTATTCATAAATTCGATTTGCCCAAAACTCCTGATTATTGTTGTAGCGAAGCTACTGCAAACAGACAAGAATTTAAAATTACACTGAATACATTTAATTAGATAAATTTCATTATAATACAGTATCGGGGTATCTTGCGTAAAGGGTGTCTACAGCAAATCAGTATGTGATTTGACATTAACTACAGTCTTGTAAAGAAAGGAAGGATTTCATTGTTATTTCCTTTCTGGTGACTAACACTGAATGTTTTTTGGAGGGTTGTTATTTTAGAAAATATCTAACTGCAATGTCAAATGAAAACGAGAATATAGTTCACTGTACTAGTTAATTTTGTTATTTTAGTACACTCCTATGAAGCCATTTTTTTTCCTTCTTTTTAGATCTATTCAGGGTAGCTAGCATTTAAATTTTTCCAACCCCTGTTTATTCTGGTTTATTTTCCTTGACTCTGGCTATTTTTCAAATGAAAATTTCACGACATTATGCAAACAACATAGCTACTTAGAATAGAGAGCTTTCAACGAACGGCTTATTTACGCAAAATTTTACTAAAATTCTCTGGTTTTAAATAAAATTCCTTGACTTTTCCAAGTTTATTAAATTTCCTGATTTTTTCCGATTCCCTGCCTGCTAGATACCCGTTGCAATTTTGTACATTATAGCATCACATTCAGTGAAATGAGTTTATTTTATTGAATGCACTTCCATGTAATTGGCATATTTATTTTCTATATTAATTTTAAATCTCATTTTCTACAATATTATTTACATTCTTCGACAGCCTTTGCCGTGGACACCGATTACGAAAGATTGACGATTAAAAAATGTTTTGAAAACACTTACCATTGCTGTTCTCTGTGACATCAGATTTTAGAGTAGTATCTTCCAGCAAGATGTTACTTTGGGGTTGTTCAGTATCAAGTTTTTCTGTCTCAGTTTTCTTTATTTTGGGTTCTTTTGCCGCAGATTTTTGCATATGGTGTTCTTCTATTACAGGTTTTTTCATCTTGGATTCTTCTGTCACGAGTTCTTTCATCTTGGGTTCTTGTGTAACAGATTTTTCCATCTTTGGTACTTGTATAACAGGTTTTTCCATCCTCGTTTCTTGTGTAACGGATTTTTCCATCTTCGTTTCTTGTGTAACGGATTTTTCCATCTTCGGATCTTGTGTAACGGATTTTTCCATCTTCGGATCTTGTGTAACGGATTTTTCCATCTTCAGTTCTTGTGTAACAGGTTTTTCCATCCTCGTTTCTTGTGTAACGGATTTTTCCATCTTCGTTTCTTGTGTAACGGATTTTTCCCTCTTCGGATCTTGTGTAACGGATTTTTCCATCTTCAGTTCTTGTGTAACAGGTTTTTCCATCTTCGGTTCTTGCGTTACGGATTTTTCCATCTTCGGTTCTTGAGTAACGGGTTTTTCCATCTTCAATTCTTGTGTTATGGGTTTTTCCATCTTCGGTTCCTGTGTTATGGGTTTTTCCATCTTTGGTTCCTCTGTTATGGGTTTTTCCATCTTCGGTTCCTGTGTTATGGGTTTTTCCATCTTCGGTTCCTGTGTTACGGGTTTTTCCATCTTCGGTTCTTGTGTTACGGGTTTTTCCATCTTCGGTCCTTGTGTAACAGGTTTTTCCATCTTCGGTTCTTGTGTAACGGGTTTTTCCATCTTTGGTTCTTGTGTTACGGATTTTTCCATCTTCGGTTCCTGTGTTACGGGTGTTTCCATCTTCAATTGTTGTGTTACAGGTTTTTCCATCTTCGCTTCTTGTGTTATGGGTTTTTCCATCTTTGGTTCTTTTGTTACAGGTTTTTCCATCTTCGGTTCTTGTGTTACGGGTTTTTCAATCTTCGGTTCTTGTGTTACGGGTTTTTCAATCTTCGGTTCTTGTGTTACGGGTTTTTCAATCTTCGGTTCTTGTGTTACGGGTTTTTTCATCTTCGGTTCTTGTGTTACGGGTTTTTCCATCTTGGGTTCTTGTGTTACAAGTTTCTCCATTTTCAGTTGTTGTGTTAGAAGTTTCTCTAACTTCGATTCTTGTGTTACAAGTTTCCCCATGTTCAGTTCTTGTGTTACGAGTTTTTCCATCTTCGGTTCTTGTGTTAAGGGTTTTTCTATCCTCGGTTCTTGTGTTACGGGTTTTTCCATCTTGGGTTCTTGTGTTACAAGTTTCTCTAACTTCGATTCTTGTGTTACAAGTTTCCCCATGTTCAGTTCTTGTGCTACAAGTTTTTCTATTTTCGGTTTTTGTATTACAGATTTCTCCATCTTGGGTTCTTGTGTTACAAGTTTTTCCATCTTCGATTTTTCTGTTACAGATTTCTCTATCTTGGGTTCTTGTGTTACAGGTTTCTCCATCTTGGGTTCTTGTGTTACAGATTTCTCCATCGTGGTTTCTTGTGTTAAAAGATTTTCAGTTTTCGGTTCTTGTGTTCCAAGTTTTTTCATCTTCAGTTTTTCTGTTACGGGTTTTTCCATCTTAGGTTCTTGTGTTACAGATTTTTCCCTGTTTGGTTCTTGCGTAACAAGTTTTTCTCTCTTAGCTTCTTGTGTTACAGGTTTTTCCATCATAGGTTCTTGTATTACAGGTTTTTCCATCATAGGTTCTTGTGTTACAGGTTTTTCCATCATAGGTTCTTCCATCTTATGTTCTTGTGTTACAGGTTTTTCAATCTTGGGCTCTTGTGTTACAGGCTTTTCCTTCTTGGGTTCTTGAGTTACAGGTTTTCTCATCTTGGGTCTTTCAGGTTTGTCCATCTTGGGTTCTTGTGCTGCAGGTTTTTCCATCTTGGGCTCTTTTGTTGCAGGATTTCCCATCTTGGTTTCTTTTGTAAAAGGTTTTTCCTTCTTGAGCTCTTTTGTTGCAGATTTTTCCATCTTAGGTTCTTGTGCTACAAGTTTTTCCATCTTGGGTTCTGGTGTCACAGGCTTTTCCATCTTCGGCTCTTGTGTCACAGGCTTTTCCATCTTTGTTTCTTTTGTCACAGATTTTTCTCTTGTGGGTTCTTTGGTTACAGATTTTACAATCTTGAGCTCTTGTGCTGCAGGCTTTTCCTTTTTGGGTTTTTGTGTTACAAGCTTTTCCATCTTGGTTTTTTTTACTATAGATTTTTCCACCTTGAGTTCTTTTGTTACAGATTTTCTCATCTCGCGTTTATGTGTTACAAGTTCTTTTTTAACAGTTTTTTTCATCTCTGGTTCTTGTGCTACAGAATCAACCAACTTAAATTCTTTTGTCCCAAGCTTTCCTAATTGAGGTTCTTTTGTTGTAGGTTTTTTTGTCTCGACGCCTGAAACTTTTTCTAGACTATCAGCTTTCTCAGGCACTAAAATGGAAATGAAAGTAATGTAAGAAAATGCAATTTATTAAATTGTTTTAATTATTTATTTACTTATTTTATCATAAAAAAGTATTTAAAGCCAAAATTACCAACAAATATTCCAGTAAGGTCCTTAATATTGGAATTTGGGCTTTTTAGACTTAATTTAACTGTTGAATGCTCCCCGGGACCGTCTGTATTTCTCGCCTTGTTATTTTCCATTATTATTTTCCCAATAAGCGATACAGAAGGGGGTGATCCATCCATCTTTGTCTTTAATAACTTGCGATCAATTGGCTTAATCTTAATAATGGATTTTTTCGATTCTCCAGTAACATTTGATATAGAGCTGCATGGCTCCATTTTAAATATAGGAATATTTTGAATGATCATCATACCTAGAAACATATATAAATTTATACTTTTCTATATAAATTTTCGTGCCCTAATCTGAAAAGGATGGAGATATTCAACCGGTGAAAATGATAAAATTCATTGAAATATCCATTATCAATCATAAAACTGAAACAATATTCCATCATCAGAATATAATTTTATCCTATGCGTTTACAGACAAAAATATCTTTTTTGAAAAATTGAATAGAAAAAAATAAATAATTTGAGAGATCTTGGATACAGTGGACAGTTTCTAAATTTTAATATGAGATATCTTTAAGATGGAAATCAGGCGCGGTTGTTATTCTAAATAGAAACACATTAAAAAATATTGCCACATACATTAAAGTATTTTAGAATCAAGCCTTTATTTCAAAATGGATTGAAAACTGATTAAACGAAAGTGGATTAGAAAGAAATCGCACGATTTGACACAGACAGACCGGTTTTTCTTTTAGAATCTACTCCTGAGGAGATAGGTCTCTGAAAATATTTTTATACTGCATTGTCATCAACTATAGACTTTTATAAAATTTGAGAAAAATGGGTTCTGCAGAAGTGAATTAAAAATGAATCGCAAGATCTGACACAGACAGTCAAATTTTTGCCCCCCCAAACCTGCGCCGAGAGAGAAAGAGCCCTAAAACTGCTTGCATATTGTATTGTCATCGATTCATGTCTCAAATTTAAAACAAAAAATTGGACCAGTAGAAGAATATTAAAAATAAGCAGCTTATTATTGTGACACGGGCAGACAAATTTTTGCCCCTGGAACCTGCCCCCATGCCAATTATATTCATGAAAGTACTGACGTATTGTATTGTCTGTGACTATGGACTTGTGTGCATAATTTGAGATAAAGCAATTCGTAGAAATGATTAATATGAGTCGTAAAATTTGTCACAGATTATTATTATTATTACATAATTTTGTCCCCGTGCATACATCTGATGATATAATTTCCTGAAAATTTTTGCATATTGTACTGTCATCGGCTCATGTTTAAAATTTGTGTAAAATCGGTTCGGCAAAAGTTCATTAAAACTATATCGCAAAATTTGCCACAGGACGTTAGAGTTTTGTTTTTGGAACTTGGTCTGATAAATTCCAAGTGTGAACGCCGCACCTCTGATTTCGAGAGTATTCCAAAACAAGAACTGAAAAGTTTGGTACGAAAATGTGGCAACGGGTGTGCGTATGTGAATCAAGATGGACTAACGTTCCATTCTATATGTTTTTTTAAAAAATACTTTATTTGATGTTAATTTATGTGTTCGTTATGGATTTTATGTTTGTGCCGTAAGTAAAAGTAAAATCTTTAAAAGTAAACAAAGCGTGATCAGTGTCTTAATGTGTCTCAAGATGATTTTACAGGAAGAAAAGAACCAGGTGCGAAAAAGAAGTCGCCACACCAAGTATAAAGACATTTTATTGTAATCGATTAGTGACTAATATGCAAAGCAAAAGGGGTTGAAAATGAATTTGTCATTAAGTATTTCCCTTGGAATCTGCCCCTGGTGAAATATTGGGTTGGCAAGAAAGTAACTGAGACTTGCACAAATAGATAGCAGTACGCTTGTTTTGCTAATCTTCTGCCAATGTTATATATATATTTTGTGCGAGAGATTGCAAGAAAGTTAAATGTATCAGACACATATTAATTAAACGTTTGGGTTCTGCGTGAATTGAAATAAATTCACATAACACAACGAATCTAAATTTGCTATACGCATTTCAAACGTTGCGAAATAGATCTTTTTTAAAAACGAATTATCAATGGTGATGAAAAAATGGATCGTCTACAGTAATATTAATCGAAAAAGATCATAGTCTAAGCATGATGAACGGTGAACCAGCACAAATTATATCGAAAGCTGAATTGCATCAGAAAAATATCACGCTGTCAATTTGGCGGGATTACAGATATTTTGTGTATTTTGCACTGCTTCCAAGCAACCAAACGATTAACTCAAATGTTAAATACTTTATGAAAATCGAGGAAGGAATCAAAGAGAAAAGAAATCGTGTTCTATCACGTCAATACGACATATTTAGTAACATGTAGTTTGGAAGAGATGCCGCATATCCCATATGGCCCCGACCTTGTACTATCGGATTATCATTTATTTAAAAATTTACAAAACTTTTTAAATGATGATTATGTGAGCAATAATCATGACCTCAAATCGCTGTTGCAGAGATAAGAGAGGAAGATAGACAAAAAGTCTGAAAGTACGTTCAAAACTCAAAGATAATTTGGTTTTTGCAATAAAACAAGAAACAAATACACAAAATCATACTTTCTACAAGCAAAAATGAAGAATATATGAAAATAAGTTGTTTAAGAAAAGTCAAAAGAAAGAAAATTAAACAAAAATAAGAATATTTAAGAACAACAACAACAACAACAACAAAAAAAAACATAAACCCTAACAGTACATCTTATCCACAAGACATCCTCAGGATATCCTATGGATAAAGGTATATCCAACGGACATCCTCAGGATGTACTATGGATAAGTGTGCTGTTAGGGAAATTACTTTAAAAAATATGAGAAAAGACTGAAATTCCTACAAAAGTCTGAAAAAAATCTCATCCCTGCAGTTGGTTCAGTTGTTTGCTGATAAGGACTAGAAATTCTGTGAGCGCTGAATTATGAAGTAACTAGAAAGTTGGCAAAAGGTCGTGGAACAGAATGAAAGATATTTAACTGATTAAAGTTCACATTTCTTAGAGAAAAAAATTGAGTTATATTTCACACTAAGAAGCTGCAATTACTTTCTTGCCATCTAAATAGATCTCTGAGAACGCTTGCATATTGCATTGTTATCGACTATGGACTCATGTCTCAAACTTGAGTAAAATCAATTCGTCATAAGTGCACTGAAAATTTGGAAGATTTGACACAGGCAAACAAATTTTTGATTCTAGAATCCGATCCTGGTGAGATAAAAACTTAAAATGCTTGCATATCTTTATCACTATGACCCGGTGTCTACGTGGACCCCAGAGACTTTTTACCTTGCTGAAAATAATAATACCTATCGTATTTATGAAAGGCCATGGCCAGCGATATCTCCCCTGAAGATGTGTTACTTGAGAGTAAAAATGCAATTGCACAAATATTATGGGTGGAGGGTTGCCACTCAAACAGGAGAATGAAGACTTTTCCAGGTGCATTATAAGAAAATTCCAGTCTAACCATATATTGAGCACTGGTTGTGTTGAGGGCAAAATAATTACGGTACTACTTGAAAACTCAAAAAATACATATGACAAAAGTTACATACAGTGCTGTCGCTTATAAGCAGAATAAGAAATTTCTTACACGAGCGGAAAGGAAGGCTGGAGATGCTTAAAAAAATCATCGAAGCTAAGGGGGAAAAGAAACCCCCAAAAAATGACCCTACGTTGGAGAATTTTTTTTTTTCTTTTTTTTTTTTTTTTTTTTTTTTTTTTTTAAGCAACCATCATATGAAATTCCCTGACTTTTCCAGATTCTGGCTAAAATATTCAAATTCCCTGACTTTTATGGTCAATTTTCGAATTCCCTGGCTATTCCAGGTTCTCCAGGTAGCGTGACAACCCTGTGGGTGGTTTAAAATTTTTTCATCTAAAGTATAAATGTCAGTGATATAAATATTGTATTTTCGGCTACTATGAATTCGTGTGCGAATTCTGAGAAAAATCGGTTCGGTGGAACTGGATAAAAGATTAACTACAAGATTTGACCCAGACGAACACATGTAAAAACAGAGATAGTATTCAAATTTAAAATTGATAAAATTCTACTTCCTGCGTAGTGTAAAGTTAGATGAAATGTTCCACATTAATAATATTAAGATGAAGAAAGAAAAAATTAAAATCACAATTTAATAGTGATATCTTTAAAGCATCATTAGAAACGTCTGATGGACAGAATTAAACCCTATAATCAAAGAAAAAAAAAAAAAAAAGAAAGAAAGAAATGAATGTACAAGTACGAAGGAAGAAGGAAAAATTTAAAATAATGGTTTAGTAGTGTTATCTTTAAAGTATTATAAGAAATGTCTGATAGACAGGACTAAATCCGAAAAGCAAAGATTGAAAAAATTAAAATGAATGCACAAGTTCCTTTTTACGTAAAAAAAAAAAAAAAAGTGTATCCGCAACTTTATGCAATTGCTGTCACTTAACGGGATCTTTTTTGTCACTTATCATTCAATACAGCAATTTTCAGTTGATAAAAAAATCTCCTAAATTGAAGTAAGATAAAAATAATACTACTTATTTGACATTTTAAATAACATCAAAGTTGGAAATGACGAGGAATTCCTTAACAATAAAAAATTATGATATTACAAATGGACAAAATCTTTGAACGATAGAGCAAAGAAATGCAAGTAATGTTTTTCACCCGATGTTGCTTTACTGTAAGTTGATACGGAATCTGTTGAAAAAACTTTATAATGAATGCTTTTCTTTCATTAATTGTTTTGCAAATGCATTTGGAAACGGAAAGTTGAACTTTTCAGATTACTTAGACCAAAATCTGCTTCAAAATCGCTAAGGGTTATCGGCGGAAAAGTGATTATTCATGTACGTTCATACTTGCCAACCATCTCATTATGAACCGTACAATTTTTAGTACACGCCTTTTTTTTCACACCAATAATTTTTTAGAATAATTTTAGTCTTATTTAATCGTAACACCATTTAAAGAGAATTGCTCTAAAAACATAGTGGTGTGAGAAAAGGGGCGTTTTTTCATGGGGCGTTAACAATTGTACGGTTATTAATGAGATGGTTGGCAAGTATGTACGTTCGATCTTTATTCATAAATTTGGGAAAACACTGACGACATGTATTTATCGTTAACCGTATCCTCTTCATATATTTGACATGCTTTAACTGCAGTAATTATTCGTTTAACAACCATACATTTCATTTTATATTCACTTTATTATTTTCAAGTTAATTCAATAGAATTTTTTTTTAATGAATGATTTTACATTAGTGAATACATTGGCTGTTTGCTAGCACTTTTTATTGGCAGAAATTAACAGTTATCGCAACAGAACATACAATTTTAAATCTATTCGTAATTTCCATTTGTAATTTGATCTTGGAAAATAGGCCAAATTCTTGCATCCATTTAGTAAGGCTATGTTTCGTTCAGACTCAAATCCAGAGTTTATGCTGAAAATTTCATTTTCACTGTCTCTAATCGTATTACGACATTAGGAATGCCATGACAATTTCATATTATTAATTATTTTATTATAGCTTGTTCCAAAACTATTCATGTTTTTTTTTTTTTTTTTTTTTTTTGAATTTCCACCAAATTCTGTTGGGATCCAGCAAGATATTCAAAGCCATCTAATTACTATAGTCCATAATGCGCAGTATTTGGCTTGCTTTATGTTTTTTTTAAAAAAAGGACACATAATTCGTTTGAGAATTATAAACAGTGAAAATATTAGTATCATCGAATATTTTCGAAAAGTTAACATATATCAAATTGGGTTAATCCAGTTTCAAATGCATTAACTAAAATTAAAGAAAAAATGAGGAAGTGGAGAAAAAAAGGCACTTTTGAGAATAAAATTTTAAATGCATGTAAAAGAAAGAAAGAACAGTAAAAACAATTGTTACTCGCAGTTTCGAATAAAAAAAAAGAGCTTTTTAAAGAATTTTTTAAAATTTAAAAATTACATTCTGGAAAACATCACTACGAGAGCAGTTTGATAAGTTTACGACTTAAAACAAAATTGCCTGACAGATTGCAATATATATATATATAATTTTAAGATTAAATTTTATTATGTTATCTATCATTTATATATATATATAATATATTGCTTAATTTATTATTAACTGTGACAACACCCATGAAACATACTGACGATATTAAAAGTAGTTTTGTATCAGAGACTTAAAGCAGACAGGTAGTGTGTTTGTTTTCATTACGAATAAAAGAGAATTTCGAGTGTTAATAAAACATTACTTTTTGTGAGCCCCCCCCCCCCCCTCAAAAAAAAAAAAAAAAAAAAAAAAAATTAATGAGACTGACAAAAAAAAAAAAAAAAGAAAAAGAAATGTTCGTGGGGACCCTGTTTTATCACATAGTCTACCAGTGGTTTACAGAATTTCTTTTTGGCATTTGATTACAACAGGCACAGAGCGCTCTGGCCACAGAATGATCATCAGAATTGAGATTATCTATATCTATATCTATATCATTATATAAAGCGCAAAAAATTGTTTGTTTGTGGAGGGTAATCTCTGAAACTACTGAACCGATTTAAAAACTTCTTTCACTGACCGAAAGCTACAGTATGCCATATTGTTATAGGCTATATTTAATTTTGATAAAATAAATTTTAGTTTAAAAATTGAGCATTTTAATTAAAATCCCCATAGAAGCCGTAATAGAAATGGAAATAATGAAATATTAAAAAAATTAGCTGCTGCCAACATAAAAGAAACATTTACATATTCATTTCGTTTTTAAAATATCTTGACGTGAAAAGAAAATAAATATATTTGCACGTGCATTAAATTGAAATTCATATAAAGCTTTTTTAATTGTTAAACTTACACGTTAAATCTGACGTCATTATAGAATTAAAAGTGTTTATTTTTCTAATAATTTAATTTGATATGATATGATATAATATCTAAGCATCAATGTTTAAACCACGGAGTCTTTATAACTCCGTGGTTTAAACTGATGTGTGTAAACGAAATTGGAATTTAAAAATAAATAAATAAATAAAATAAAATAAAATAAGAAATTCTATTTTATAATATTATTTATTTTAATTTATAATTGTTGCCAAAAAGATTTACGAATTAATTTATTTTTAGACATATAATAAAATATATTTTCACGCGAACAATAATATAAAAAGTGAACTGGATTTTTTGTAAAAAAATAATAAAGATCGAGGAAAATTATTTCCCCATTTTAATCCCCATATTTGGATATAGATATGTATTAGTTATCATGTGCATCCGTTGGATTAAATTTTTTTTTGTTCTAAAATTGATAAAATTGGAATTTTAAATTTCAAAACTCTAGAAAAAAAAATGGCAAATTTCCATATTCGATTGAAAACATAAACATTTCATTTCAAAGGATGATATTTACACAATAAACATCCAACTAATAAACTAATTAAAAGGGAAAGGATAAATATTCTATCATAATTTGAAGTCAAATTTGTTTTCAAATGTCTAAATAAAGTATCTGATATAATATACTAATATGTTGCAGCGGAATAGATTTGATATCCGTCATCCTTGGCAGAAAAAAAAAAAATATCGCCAAATTATCTGGCGAATATAATTTAATTCCTTTCAAAAATCATGGTTATTTTAAAAACTTACATTATGAGTGTAACGAATAATATGAAACAATATTTCGTACAATACATATTACGAAAATATACATCTGGCATGTATATTTTCGTATTACGTTTCTGATCCCCAAATACAAAAAACGCCAAGGGTGACAGTTTTGAAATTTAAAATTAAAATTTTGTCAATTTGACAGCAAAATAACTCAATCTAACGCATGCATACAATAACTAATACATATCTATACCCAAATATGAGGATTAAAATCGGGAAATAATTCTTCTAGAATTTTAATTAAAAAAAAAAAAAAAAAATCCAATGAGCGATTAACATGGAAAATCGTTTTCTTGCATCCACGGGCGGTCAGTGATGTCATACTTCGCTTGCGTATTGAGATGTTTAAATTTATTTGGCGACTATTTTTAGCAACTTACAGTTATAGCTAGTAGCTCAATATGCATAGCGCATACAACCATTACTGAAATGTAAATAGCATTTAATTATTTGAGTTACATTATGTTGACTGGAAACCTATTTAATATACCTATGCTCTATAGCTATACTAATATAAAAAAAAGAAATTTTTATATGCATATGTAGAGAACGATCGCTAGAACTAAAAAGCCGATTGCTTTTTTTTTCTTTCAATAATCAAAAGTTACACTGTCTCTCTCTAAGTGCTAGAAGCTATAATAAATTTTGGTAAAATAAATTTTTAATTAAAATTTTCAATATTTTAATTGAAAACAAAGCATAGATTTGATATCTATCGTCATTGGCGATTTTTGTATTTGGCGATCGAAAACGTAATACGAAAATCTGTATATTATCGTAGTAAATACGAGATGTATGTGTTTACTTCAATTACCCTACTACCGTAGGTAGTGGAAGTATTGTATAGGTTTTGGCAACTGGTCAGTGTGTGTGTATATGTGTACGTGTGTGTGTAATCTTCTGGCTGTCATATCTCCAAAACTAATAAAAATAGAATTACTAAACTTCACAAGTGATTCAGGTCTGGTGTACAGATAAATTTTCCAAATTTTCGTGAAAATTGAAAAACCGGAATTGGGTCATCGAAAACCAGAAATGGGACCCTAAGCCCATATTCAAAAACACCTCTAATGATTTTCTTCAAAGTTGCTATATAAATAATATATTAGATGCCCTTTCGATTGAAAATTTGCTTAGTTCAGGAAAATTGATAGGCGTCCTCTATAAACAGCTCAATTTCAGACTTCGCAAGTGCGTTCCTTTAAAAACGCCTATACGGATTTTTTTCAAACTCGCCATGTTAACTTCCTATTAAATATCCTTTTGTATGTAATTATTGTTTTTAGGTCAATAATTGAGTATGTTAAGTTTTGGTAAAAGTTGGTATCTCAAAAACGGCTCTAACGTATTCTTGAAAAATTTTTCTTTAATCCAACTTAGATAACCTTTCTCAAGTATTACGTGCTTATTACAGGAATATTAACGGTCATCCTGATTAGATAGTTCAGTTTTAGATCTCGGAAATTCGTGTTTAAAAAAATAACTATCTATTTTTTCCCCCTTATTTTTTAACTTGCTATGCAAACTCTGTTGTATGTGTCTTTATACGTGTATCAAGTTTCTCTTACTCGAAAATCTCAAAAAATGCAAGTAATATCTCCAAAAAATTGTATATATTACGTGTAATAGTGGGTAATGGAAGTCGTGTGGTTGTTTCACACCAGATTCTGTAATAGTATATATTGTACGAATATTGTTTCATATTATTGATTTCTCCTTTAATATACATTATTAAAATAATAATCAATTATGGAAAAAATTAAATATATCTGCGAAATGAAAAAATAAATAATAATTAAAGCTATTATGACGTCAATTTTATCAAAAACATTTTCATGTCATAGGTTTATTTTTCAATATTTTTTATTCATGAGTAAAGAAATGTTTCTTTTTATGAAATAAATAAATAAAGTAAAAATTGCCAACATTTAACAACTAATTAAAAAAAAAATAATTGTAAAATCATATTTTGACTTTCCAGTTAATAATATTGCCTGACTATAACATATAGACTGATATATTTCTTGATTTTTTACATATCAATCCATCTTTAACTAAAATTTGTTCATCAGTGCGAAGCCGGACGGGTCAGCTAGTCATTATATAAAGCGCAAAAAATTGTTTGTTTGTGGAGGGTAATCTCTGAAACTACTGAACCGATTTAAAAACTTCTTTCACTGACCGAAAGCTACAGTATGCCATATTGTTATAGGCTATATTTAATTTTGATAAAATAAATTTTAGTTTAAAATCTGAGTATTTTAATTAAAATCCCCATAGAAGCCGTAATAGAAATGGAAATAATGAAATATTAAAAAAATTAGCTGCTGCCAACATAAAGGAAACATTTACATATTCATTTCGTTTTTAAAATATCTTGACGTGAAAAGAAAAGAAATATATTTGCACGTGCATTAAATTGAAATTCATATAAAGCTTTTTTAATTGTTAAACTTACACGTTAAATCTGACGTCATTATAGAATTAAAAGTGTTTATTTTTCTAATAATTTAATTTGATATGATATGATATAATATCTAAGCATCAATGTTTAAACCACGGAGTCTTTATTACTCCGTGGTTTAAACTGATGTGTGTAAACGAAATTGGAATTTAAAAATAAATAAATAAATAAAATAAAATAAGAAATTCTATTTTATAATATTATTTATTTTAATTTATAACTGTTGCCAAAAAGATTTACGAATTAATTTATTTTTAGACATATAATAAAATATATTTTCACGCGAACAATAATATAAAAAGTGAACTGGATTTTTTGTATTAAAATAATAAAGATCGAGGAAAATTATTTCCCCATTTTAATCCCCATATTTGGATATAGATATGTATTAGTTATCATGTGCATCTGTTAGATTAAATTGTTTTTGTTGTAAAATTGATAAAATTGGAATTTTAAAATTCAAAACTCTAGAAAAAAAAAAAATGGCAAATTTCCATATTCGATTGAAAACATAAACATTTCATTTCAAAGGATGATATTTACACAATAAACATCCAACTAATAAACTAATTAGAAGGGAAAGGATAAATATTCTATCATAATTTGAAGTCAAATTTGTTTTCAAATGTCTAAAGATAGTATCTGATATAATATACTAATATGTTGCAGCGGAATAGATTTGATATCCGTCATCCTTGGCAGAATAAAAAAAAAAAATATTGCCAAATTATCTGGCGAATATAATTTAATTCCTTTCAAAAATCATGGTTATTTTAAAAACTTACATTAAGAGTGTAACGAATAATATGAAACAATATTTCGTACAATACATATTACGAAAATATACATCTGGCATGTATATTTTCGTATTACGTTTTTGATCGCCAAATACAAAAAACGCCAAGGGTGACAGTTTTGAAATTTAAAATTAAAATTTTGTCAATTTGACAGCAAAATAACTCAATCTAACGCATGCATACAATAACTAATATACATATCTATACCCAAATATGAGGATTAAAATCGAGAAATAATTCTTCTAGAATTTTAATTAAAAAAAAAAAAAAATCCAATGAGCGATTAACATGGAAAATCTTTTTCTTGCATCCACGGGCGGTCAGTGATGTCATACTTCGCTTGCGTATTGTGATGTTTAAATTTATTTGGCGACTATTTTTAGCAACTAACAGTTATGGCAAGTAGCTCAATATACATAGCGCATACAGCCATTACTGAAATGTAAATAGCATTTAATTATTTGAGTTACATTATGTTGACTGGAAACCTATTTAATATACCTATGCTCTATAGCTATACTAATATGAAAAAAAGAAAGGTTTATATGCATATGTAGAGAACGATCGCTAGAACTAAAAAGCCGATTGCTTTTTTTTTTTTTTTTTTTCTTTCAATAATCAAAAGTTACACTGTTTCTCTCTAAGTGCTAGAAGCTATAATAAATTTTGGTAAAATAAATTTTTAATTAAAATTTTCAATATTTTAATTGAAAACAAAGCATAGATTTTATATCTATCGTCATTGGCGATTTTTGTATTTGGCGATCGAAAACGTAATACGAAAATCTGTATATTATCGTAGTAAATACGAGATGTATGTGTTTACTTCAATTACCCTACTACCGTAGGTAGTGGAAGTATTGTATAGGTTTTGGCAATTGGTCAGTGTGTGTGTATATGTGCACGTGTGTGTGTAATCTTCTGGCTGTCATATCTCCAAAACTAATAAAAATAGAACTACTAAACTTCACAAGTGATTCAGGTCTGGTGAACAGATAAATTTTCCAAATTTTCGTGAAAATTGAAAAACCGGAATTGGGTCATCGAAAGCCAGAAATGGGACCCTAAGCCCATATTCAAAAACACCTCTAATGATTTTCTTCAAAGTTGCTATATAAATAATATATTAGATGCCCTTTCGATTGAAAAGTTGCTTAGTTCAGGAAAATTGATAGGCGTCCTCTATAAACAGCTCAATTTCAGACTTCGCAAGCTCGTTCCTTTAAAAACCCCTGTACGGATTTTTTTCAAACTCGCCATGTTAACTTCCTATTAAATATCTTTTTGCATGTAATTATTGTTTTTAGGTCAATAATTGAGTATGTTAAGTTTTGGTAAAAGTTGGTATCTCAAAAACGGCTCTAACGTATTCTTGAAAATTTTTTCTTTAATCCAATTTAGATAACCTTTCTCAAGTATTACGTGCTTATTACAGGAATATTAACGGTCATCCTGATTAGGTAGTTCAGTTTTAGATCTCGGAAATTCGTGTTTAAAAAAATAACTATCTATTTTTTTCCCCTTATTTTTTAACTCGCTATGCAAACACTGTTGTATGTGTTTTTATACGTGTATCAAGTTTCTCTTACTCGAAAATCTCAAAAAATGCAAGTAATATCTCCAAAAAATTGTATATATTACGTGTAATAGTGGGTAATGGAAGTCGTGTGGTTGTTTCACACCAGATTCTGTAATAGTATATATTGTACGAATATTGTTTCATATTATTGATTTCTCCTTTATTATACATTATTAAAATAATAATCAATTATGGAAAAAATTAAATATATCTGCGAAATGAAAAAATAAATAATAATTAAAGCTATTATGACGTCAATTTTATCAAAAACATTTTCATGTCATAGGTTTATTTTTCAATATTTTTTATTCATGAGTAAAGAAATGTTTCTTTTTATGAAATAAATAAATAAATAGCATTAAGTAAAAATTGCCAACATTTAACAACTAATTAAAAAAAATAATTGTAAAATTATATTTTGACTTTCCAGTTAATAATATTGCCTGACTATAACATATAAACTGATATATTTCTTGATTTTTTACATATCAATCCATCTTTAACTAAAATTTGTTCATCAGTGCGAAGCCGGACGGGTCAGCTAGTCTTGTATAAAGTCCATTATAAGTAGATTAGCGAAAGAGCAAAATCATCCTATGGTTGAACTAAATTGGATAGTCTCTGTTTATTAACTTTTTCCTCGACCATTAAATCCTGTGCATAATTTCCACTCTTTATCGCCGCTATCATCCTTGCCACTCCAAAATTTATTCCAAAATTAAATTATGCATCTTTTAAAAATTATTAAAATAATTTCTTTCATCCAACGTGAGATCCGCCTGCTACTGGTAGCAGTTTATCTCCCCCCCCCCCCCTCTTCCGTAGCCGTAAACATTTTTGAGTCGTTTACGGCAAAGCTTTTAGCAAGGATACCATCTCTTATTCTTCGTGTGCAAAGCTCCATCAATTTGGCTATTTAAATTAATTTTTTTCCGCCCAGACGGTGTAGTGGTTAGCGTCACTAACTCCTACGCGGTTGCGCCTAGGTCCGAATCCAGGCGAAAGCATGGATGTGTTGCCCCTGTTAGGCGTAGCGATAACCACCCATTGGGTGCCCCTTGCGCAAAGGTCCTCAATTTGGCGACCCCCCATGCCAATGTTTAGTCGCAAGTGCCGCGCCGTTGGGGGAAAAAAATTGCATGTATTTCTAATATGGCAATCCTGGGTCATTCTTTGTCTCGCTAAAAATCTTCTCCATCTGCACGTGAACATTATTCAAAATTCATTCTCGTGCGGTTTCTGTGCGCTACAGTTTCTTGTTATCTTGGAGATGCGAGTTTGCTGATCAAATATGAGTCCAAGCAGAACAAAGGAATGTCAGTTACTCAACAAGTCACTTCCCAAGAAGTCTGAACGAAATCACTAGGATACAGTTCATTTCACTGGTAATTGGTCAAGTACAGGGTCACTATGCCGTGATCTGGCGATTACTTATTGGCTTTGCCAGATAAGTAAGAGCTGACCAGAGAAAATTATTTGGAAATTGGAACCGTCCTGTTTCCAAGAAAGATAGTTAAAAGGGTAACATCTCGAAAGAGTGTGCATTCAATATTATGCAAGAACATTTGGGTATGAAATAGTTATCAGCAAGATGGATACCGCATTTGCTGACAGTTGATCAAAAGAGGATTTACATTTACATAACCATTTCAAAAGACTATTTAGAGAAACTCAAACGCAGTTCACGGGAGTTTTTGCGGTATTATGTATTATAAAAAAGTTACGAAAACTTAGATATCTTACTCGACATCAGAAATAAAAGAATAGTCTAAATATTTGACTGCTCTTAGCAAAAGTGCCCGAAAGACAAAAATGCTTTCATCGGAGAAAATTTTTATAGTAATGGTTATCCAGAATTCAATGTGTTAATTCTCATTGACAATCTAAAAAAATTTAAAATGGTAACCGGACACCATTATGCTGTTTTATTAGACAATTTTAAAGCAAAATTAAGGGCAAAGTGACCCCATTTTTTTCCAAATAAATAAATAAAAAAGTGCACTTTCATTGCAAAAGGCACTGGCAAACTCGTTTGTAATAACAACTGCAAAATGTTCGAATCATGCGATGAATTGCGCTCTTACGCACTATATTCTCCTGATTTTGTCCCATGTGATGTTTTTCTCTCTCTTTCTGAATAGGAAGAAATGGCTTGGTCGGCTGAAATATTCTTCAAATTCTGAGATTATTAAAGCAACAAATTCCCGCTTTGAGGCTTATTTTTCTTTTTTCTTGTTTTTAATTTTCTTTATTTCTTCTTCTTATTATTATTATTTTAAGAATTTAACATCGTTGTGAAAAGTGTATTGTGATAAAAGGGTTATTATGTACAAAAATAAAATGCATTTTGGTATGTGTGTGTGCATATATATATTTGGTTATTTATTTGACTGACTATTCTTCGTTCACATTCTTTTCTTTTATTATCACATGGATTATATAACTCAATGCTTCTGACTTTTCAAGCAGCTCTCATAGTTGTAAACATATTTTAAGAGAAAGAAGAAAGAGGGTTCCCTAAAAATGATAGTGTGTAACAGAGTGATCGAGGAAATTAATACATTACCTGAAATATGAAAATAATTAGGTAAACATTACTTATTTCTTCCAAGCAATATAACAATTCATCAAGCATAAAAGTTTTTTTTTTTTTTTTTTATGTTACACCGACAATATTTTGTATACCCCCCCCCCCCTTATCGTTTATAATGCAACAGCTTGAACACCAATATAAATGTTGTAGACTCTATTTTTTCTTCATAGAAAACAGCTAACTAATTTAAAAGTAAAATAAGCAAAAGGAAAGTAATATTGCTAGAAAAGTTCTGCATTACATTTGATCCAAGGTGTTGTTTTAGTTATTATTTTTTTAATTCAATTTGAATATACAAAAGTTATTCAGAAAGTAAGTTTCATTTCTACATAAATATATCTGCAATAGCAAATATTTAATATGATTTACAAACATTATTTTACTTTTTGAGATAGTTCCCTTTCACACGACGGCTTTTCGACTTAGGCACAGCGAGACATGTACAGCGTAACCACATATCCTAAAACTAGCTGTGAGGACGCGTCCAAAATGTTGGAGGGATGCCAGCTTCACCGACAGTTTGAAATTTGGAAAACATCCAGTAATTCCGCGCTCTGTGTTATTGCTCATTTTCTCTAAGTCAGATGACTGTCACCCCTATTTTAGCATTGGACTCGTTGAATTGGCACTTGCGCAGATGCTTCCATGGTTTCATGAAATGTGGTCGAAAAATATTTTGGCCATTCAACATTAACTGGAAGTGTAAAAATAGAAGAAAGTAATTTGTCTTAAGTGAGAGTTACTAGACACAAGATTAAATTCTTCTCAACCAAAGAGATCGATGAAACCACGTAAAACGGACGACAAGTGGTCTGGTATTATCGTGCAGTAAAGCGATACTATAAATAAACAAATACCGTTTTTTGTTTTAATTCAAGAATCACAGCTATAGTGTAACCACGTTTCCAAAAACTAGCAGTGAGGACCGGTCCATATTTTTGGAGGGGTGCCAAACTGACGGAAAGCTTGGGATTTGGAAAACATCCAGTCATTCGGCGCTCTCTTATCGCTCATTTTTCCCTATCACCCCTATTTTAACACAGGACTCGTTGAGTCAGAACTTGCGCAGAGGCTTCGATGGTTTCAAGAAATGTGGTTAAAGAATATTTTAATGCTTCATTGTAAGCAGTGGCATTTCTCTCTGTTTGTGAAATCTTTGAATGCCGTATACCTTTTTCTCTATCAAAAAATGGTGCATATAATTACCCTTTTAACATTCGACAAGCTGTTTGCATTAGTTAATTGTTCTTTTAATGAGGGTATGTGGCATCATAATCGAAATATCATCACCAGTCACAATACATTTCACCGTAGTAAATCAGCATCAAAACGTTTGCTTTTACAGTGACTTGCATGAATATAAACGCACCTTAGCTTTAAGAATTCGAATGGTATAGAAGAGTAATAAAAAAATATGAATAGGTGACACTTGATGCAAACTGTATGTGTATGATTCAAGAAATGAAATTACGAGTCAAAACAATGAAAAACCAATATGATTTAAAAAAAAAAAAATAATTTTATGGAATTTATGACAAATATTCATGTTGCGTGAATTTAAACGCACATGTAAAAAATAAATAACTCAGTAACAAATACTATATCTAATACTTTGTAAAGCCACCATGGGCTTCTAGAAGAGCCAGTAAAAGCCTTGGCATTGACTGATATAGTGGCATGAGGTCATCCAAGCTGATTGTCTTCCAAGCTAACAGAATTGCCGATTTTAGTTCATCTTTCTTGTTAAACTGCCTTCCGTTTGCGTAAAACACGGCGAACCAGATTACCCCACATTTTCTTCATTATGTTTAAATCGGGGCTTTTTGAGGGCCAATCTAGAACTTTAATTTGATTGTCACGGAACCATTTTTTACGATACGTGCTGTATGTACAGATGCATAATATTGCTGAAAAATATAATTTCTTCCAGATTTTTTAACTGCTTGACGGCGAGGTTCCTTGTGAGCATCTGGACATAATCTACAGAGTTCATACTGTTCTCCACGAACTCTAATTCGAAAGTCACTTTAAAACCTATGGCTGCCCACACCATGACAGACCCACCTCCAGATTGACGTTTTGAACAGTACATTTCTTCGGTTACCATATCGTGCCAGTAGCTATGAAACCCGTCCTGGCCATCGAGATTAAACATTTTTTTCATCTGAGAAGATGACTTTTTCCCAATATAGTCGATCTAGAATCCATTTTCTTGCCCTTTTTAACCGCATATCCTTGTGCTTTTGAGTGAGGGGTGGTTTCGCCTTCATTTTCTAAAATGTAATGAATGGTGCAGCTTTGATAATTCTCCATATGGCTGTCCGATGAACACCCAGCTTGTATTGAGCCTTTATCTTCGCACATGAAATATTCTTATTTTTTTCAGCGTTGCATATTCGACATTTGTCGTAATTGGTGAGCTTTATTCGACATTTGTCGTAATTGGTGAGCTTTCCTGTTCGCTTCTCATACGCTTTTTTCCCATAATTTGCTTCTTTCTTTATATAATTTCGTGTAACACTCTCACTACTTCCGATTCAGAGCCCTGTTTCGCGATTGCTAAAGCCTCTACCACGCAAAAAGTCGATTTGTAGCCTCTCGTCTACTGTCAAAGTTTTTCCTCTTACCGTCCTGTACAAACTCCGTAAATTTTGCACTCAAGCATTAAAACTGATTTTAGAGAATTTTAGCAACACGACTATTTATGTGTTAATTTAATTCCGGCGGCTCTGTTAAATTTTAAACGCAAAATACAGAGTGCGTTTAATTACGTGCAACAAACGAAAAACAGTGAAAAATAAGAAAATGCTTAAACATTCATTAAGTAAGCTTGCATGAGAATAAACATACTTGCTCAAAGCACCTTATTCAGTTGTTAGTCATATGCAATAACTGGAAGTCACATTCCTTCTTTAAAATTTAAAAAAATTCTATTTCTAGTTATTGGAAAAGGTGCGTTTATATTCATGCAACGCACTGTAAGCTTGTCTTTTATCATTTTCGATACTTACTGTGCAGGTTTCAGCAACGCAAGCGTTTTCGTACAGAACGGTATGTTAAATTTCAGGAAAAATTTATGCAAGATTGGAAAAATCTATTCGCACGACTTGCTGCATCAACTTGACAAACAAATTAATTAATCTCAAAAGATGGTTGGTTTGGTTTTACAGCACACGCTCCTTCTACCTAAATTTAACAATTAAACCTACCTTTTAACCATTCCTTCACCTCGTTCATAAAAATGTCCTCATACAGATTTTTACCTATGGACTTCATAGGGTAACATATTCTTTGTATTTAAAAAGTGAATAAAAGAACATTTTTCAAAGTTGGCAGATCTTTTCTATCGTTTTCAGTATGTTCAAGCGTTATGCACGCCAACCTTTCACCATACGAACTTTTTGTTATAATACATATTTTAGTCATCTACTGAAGATGCGATGCTGCTTAGGTAGATTAGCGTCATCTGCCAGGTGATAATTGTTGTGTTTGGAAACTTACTTTCAGAATAATTCTCATAAGCCAATTTACTCTTTATAAAGAAATTTGAATATCCGATACATAAGTTTTGAAAAACTATTCTTAAAATAAAGAAATCACATACCAAATACGTTTTAAAATGAAAGAAAAATCTTTTATGCTCGATACATATATTTTCTTTGACATAATAAAAATTAGAAAATTGCAGAAACATTTATTAACATGCCTTGAAAACTAAAATTATAAATGTAACTTTCAATTTTTTATATTTACAATAATAACTTACCTTCTTCAATTTCTCTCTCTGTGTTTCTGTCAACGGGTGAATTATTTGGTACATCGTAAAAAAATCCAACTCAAATTATCGAATTTCCTCAGTAGTAAAAAATACCCGGGTGCCCCGTAAAATTACTTTGATTCTTTCGCTAAAATGGAGTTTCCCGAAAATTTATTAGGAAAATCCCGTGGAAAATTGTGAGCAGCTTAAACTTTTGGGTTATGCCCTTAAAAGACGAAAAATGGGAATTTTAAGCAAAGAACATTCAGGATCATTTTCACAAACATGTACACAAACACACAGTTTCGGTGTCAAAAATAATCAGTAAAACAAATTGATATATTTTTTTTATAGTTTGTCTTTCTCTTTGAGAATTCTTTAGTTTAAATTAGCTATGTGGTTTCAATAATTTCTAATTCTATAATGACATGCTGCTTACAGTTTGGTTCTATATGCTAAGCAAACCTGATAAGGCAATATCATTCCCCGTCTTTCGGCAGTATTATGACTATGAACATAATTTTCTAATTCAAATATACCCATTCTTCTCAAAGCTAAATGGTCACGTTCTTCTATGATGGAATGAAGTAGGTGTGCTTTTAAATTAGTCATATTTTGTTTTATTATATCTAGTAATTCAATTTTTCTGCATGAAGGACAAAAAAATAATTATAATCCTTCAAAGCAAATTCATTATTAGTTATTTTCATTTTCAATAACCACTTCACCAGCTATCCCGAGATAACTCGGGTGGAAATGTAGCCTTCCACACACAAAAGTGACCAGTGAAGTGATTAATTGAATAGTCTTTAGAAGTATATTAGTAATGATTAAACAAAAAGTATCGTTTCAACACTAGCAAATAGAGCAATAATACGACTTGCTATTTAACGATTCCCTGTCAACATTTTCTAAATGTGATACAGTTCACTATAGGTCCGATAATAGGTCTCATCAATGATTTGCTTTCTTCTTTTGTTTGCCTGATACTCCATAGAAAATTTGTTCTAGCAAAAGTGTTAGTTTCCAAATATTGCCAAATTTCGTTATCTATGAAAAATTTCAAGAAAGTGAAAACTGCTAATATTTTCTAAATGTGAGATTACTCTAAATTCAGATCTCCCGAGTGATCTGTTTTCTTCCCTGAATGGTTTGATGCTCTATCAAAAGTTTGTGCTCGCGAAAGTGATAGCCTCTAAATATTACTAAATTCGGTTGTCTATTGAGACTTAACAAGAGAGTCAAATTTGATAATATTTACTACTAAGGTCGAGATTACTTTAAATTTAGATCTCATTAGTTGTCTGTTTTTGTCTGTACTGTTTGATGCTCTATCGTAAGTTTTTTCTTGCAAAAGTGTTATTATTGCATTATCCAATTATTGCAGAATTTGGTTCTGTATTGAGAATTTTAAGAAAATCAAAACCGATAACACTTTCTAAATGCGAGATTACTCTGAAACTCGATCTCACTAATGAACTGTTTTCTTTTCTGTACTCACTGATGCTCTATCAAAATTTTGTTCATGTGAAAGCGTTAATCTCCAATTATTGCCAAATTTGGTTTTCTATTAGAAATTCCAGAAAGTGAAAACTGTTTAAATTTTCCTAAATGTGAGATTAATCTTAATCTAGATCTCATCAATGATCTCTTTTCTTTTCTGTACAGTTTGATGCTCTTTCAAAAGTATGTTCTTGATAAAGTATTAGGCTCCAAGTGATGCCGAATTTGGTTCTCAGTTGAGGATTTCAAGAAAGTCAAGACTACTAACATTTTCTAAATGTGAGATTACTCTAAATTCAGATCTCATTAATAATCTTTTTTCATTCCTGCAGTGTTTGACTCTCTATAAAAAGTTTGTCCTTGTGAAAGTGTTCGCCTATTGTCAAATTTAGTTTACCATTGAAAATCTCAAGAAAGTCAAAACAGCCAACATTTTTAAAAAACGAGATTAACTCTGAATCCAGGTCTCATCAGTGATCTGTTACCTTCTCTGTATTGACTAATGCTCTATCAAAACTGTTCTTGTGAAAGTATTAGGTTCGGCTCTGTACTGAGAATTTCCAGAAAGTAAAAATTGTTAACATTTCCTAATGTTAGATTAATCTGAATCTTCTAGATCTCATCATTGTTCTCTTCTCTGTACTGTTTGACACTTTTTCAAAAGTTTGTTCGTGAAAATGCGTTAACTTTTTAAGTATTGCCAAATTTCAAGAAAATCGAAACTGGTAACATTTTCTAAATGCGAGGTTACTCTGAATTCACTTCATTCTGTACTGTTTCATTCTCTTAAAAAAAAATTCTTTTTTGTGAAAATGTTAGGCTCAAAGTATTGCCCTTTATTATCTATTTATTTATTTTTTTTCCGGTTGAAATTTTACAGACAAAACACTAATAAACTTTTAATAATTCTACAGAGGTTACATTTATATAGTGCTAGTTTAAACCTATATCTATATTTAGAATCCATTCCAAACAAGCAGTACTAATTTTTAAGAGTGACGATGAAGGATGCACATGAAGTTACATGTTGACTGGTTATACAGTGAACTCTCGTTAAGACGGCCCCGTTTAAGATGGATTTCTCGTTATTACGTACAAAAACAGAATCCCCGGCTAAGGCCTATAGGAATTGCATGTAATAAACATCGCTTTAAACGTACAATTCATTCGTTAAGATGGGCATTTCCCCCCCCTCAAAGCTTACTTTCTTCGAAAAAGAGTCAGTTCCCAAAATCTTTTCAAATTCATTTTTTTTTTTTTTTTTTTTAACATCAAAAGGTTCAATAATAAAATGGTTAATCTCTTTCACTCTGTGCTATTACACTGTGGGAGGTGAATAATAGTATTGATTGACAGTGACAGTTGAGGTCAACAATTTGCCCCTGTCTCCACTTCTATTGTGGAGACATAGCAAAGGATTTTGTTATCAAGTTGTACTATATGAAGAAAAGAAGTTTTGAAAGTAAGTATAGGTTTTCATGCTTTTATATTTTTATTGAATAAAAGGGGTTTGAGGAAAAAAAAAATTCATTCCTGTTATACTGTGTATGTGTACATAATAGTCATTTTAGAGTTCTTCAGAGTTCTTTAGAGAACTTCAGTTTATGAATTCCTGTTATAATGGACTCTCGTTAATACGGACAAAAACTGCTGGCCCTTGATTGTCTGTTTTAACGAAAGTTCACTGTATTTTCATCTCATCATACCACACACCCAGTGATGCCAGATTGGGGATTTTGTCCCCATTTTGGGGATTTTTGAGGCTTCTGGGGACAATTTTGGGGACCAAATGTTTGTGGGGACTTTTTTGGGGAATTCTAAAATTTTTGGGGACAAATCTGGGGAGTTATTCAACTTTCTGTCACTGTTGGCAACGTAATGATTTATCCCTACGACTAGGGACTTTCAATAGCTTTATTGTTATTTGGGGATTTTTTTCAAAAATTGCCTTCATTTGGGGAAAAATCTGAGCTTAAATCTGCTTGATATATATATATATATATATATATATATATATATATATATAATTTTTTTTTTTTTTTGGAAAAAAAAATTATTTTCTTTTTTTAGTAGAAATCAAGTTGGGGGATTTTTTTCGAAAAAAAAAAAAAATCTTGATTTGGGGAAATTTGAAGACTTGTTTGGGGAAATAATTTTCGACCATCTGGCACCACTGTACACACCTTTCATTGTTTCATTCCTCTTTTAACTTTCAGCACTCGTCATCGCACATGGATCATTCATTACATTACACTTCAGTTTGAACGTTAACATTAAAAGGATACTCTAACACTCACTGATGTTTAAAAAAATAATAATAATAATAATAATTACTTGTAGCTATTTCCAATAAATATATGTTTCCTTTCTGTTAGAAATAATAATAAAAATTCTTTCATGCGAATGTTTTGTAAAATCAATCGATAAACGGAAATTGCGAAAAATACACTATAAATCATTTATTATAAATTGTTAATGTAAAGGGCATTTTTTTTTTTTTCCCCTTTTGGCCATCATATATACATTGATAAATAAAGTATGTTAGTGGAAGTTAAAATTTAGTGATTATTAAAAAGAAAAGAAAAAGAAAAAAAAAAAAAATAATAATAAGCTTTAATCTCGGTATAGATGAAAAATATAATTTTGAAATTAGGAAACGTTTCAATTTTATGAATAAAAGTGTTCATGCCGAATTTTTAATTAGACATCATTTTCACTGGTATGAACTTACCACTTTTCTAAGATTAGGGCATTTTTTATTTCTCTAAAAATAAAAAGCGCATATAAGTAATAAATAACTAACATGAAAACGAATTTAGTAATAAACTTACTATCAGACTCATCACAGTTAGTAACCACTGAAGTACTAACAAACGATGCATTTTGTTTTTCAGGCTCTAAAGTTGGAATGGAGATGGTAGTTGAGGTACTCTTTTTGTTTTTAGGATCTTCTGGCACTAAAATGACAACAACAAAAACAACAATAATCTTATATCTTATATATATTATAAATGTGAATGTCCGTTTATTTGACTGAGTTTCACGCTAAAACTGCTCGATGGATTTCGATAAAATTTGTTATGGAGATAGCTTATACCCTAACTTAGAAAGTTGGCTGCCTTTTATTCCGAAAAAAAACTTTTTTTTGTTATTTTTATGCATAAAATAGCAATTTTGTAAGCTAATAATAGCAAAAAATTAGCCATTTAAATTTTAACCATAATTTAATTGTTGCCAAAATTAAATTAAATTATCCATAATTTAATTGTTGTCGAGTTTATTTTTTTTCCAACAGGAAAATAAATACATTTATCTAAACGTGAACAATAAAAAATAAAATAAATAAATAAATTATGCATCTCACAAAAATTTACGTCATTTTAAATTTAAAATTTCTTTTACAAAGTGCTAATATAGTTTACGATGCTAATGTGTGTTGTACTAAAATCAGTTTTATTTATAGATCCTCCTGGGTGATTTTTTAAATTGTTGCGTTGAAGTACACCGAACATTTTTCGCCAAGAGGTTTAATTTAGCAACAGCGATTTTAATCTAGGTAGTTCAAGAAAAATGTAAAATTAATAAAATTGTGTAGCACGATAATGTTTATTTTTATTTATTTTTTTTTTTTTTTATATATACCATTCACTACGCTAATTTAACATACAAATAAATGAGCTGCTGTGTGTGACTGCACTTGCACGCTGTCGGGCAAAAATATTTGATTAATTCAAATTAATATTTAAATAACTAAATAAAGATATGTTTAATAGAAAGCATAGTCTTGGAGACAAACTTGGCGAGTGGGCGACCAAATTTGGTGAAAAATGATAGTTTAGGGTTGATTCGAAGTTCCGATGTTCGAAGTTCCGATTCCCGATGTTTCGAAGCTCTCCGACACACGGGAACGTATAGACCTTGAGCGTACCCAGGCCCTGACTAACGGCAGGGCATACGGGGCAAATGCCCTGGGCCCCCCTTCTGGAAGGGGCCCCCCTACAGGCATATGCAGAAATTCTGCACCCTAAAGAGCTCTAATGCTACTGCAAAGGGGCCTCCCAGAATAGGCTTGCCCCGGGGCTCCAGGTAGTCTAAGTCGGGCCCTGAGCGTACCAAGGGATTCTCGATGGAGTCATCTCTAAGCCCCATCGCCAAAAGTTATAAGTAGGTGTGAGTTGATTTTTGCGAAAGAGTATGTAGTCACTGCGATCCAGAGTTATTCAGAGACCTATTCTGAGTCATTGCACTTTTGGGATTGAGCTCTAAGCAACTGGACATTTTTCGTGAGTGAGTGAAAATTTTTGCTCTGGTGTAGTTGATGTTATTTGCTTTACTCCTGTGGAACAAGTGACTATTTTTTAGACTGTCCCAGAACATTCATCAAATAATGACTTATACTGTACGAGTAACAGCTTCAACTGTTTCCAGAATATTCGAAGAATTAACACCAGCTATTGGACTATTTTCGAAAATATTTGTTTTAATAATAGTTTTTTTGTACAGATTCGAGAAGTTCAAAAAATGTTTGATATTGCCAAGGAGATCCCATACTAAAGCTGTGACGAAAATAGTCGCCAATCAAAATTACAAAGACATTTAAACAGTTACAAAGAAATCATTTAAATATAGTGTCCAGCGAAGCGGGCAAAGCCTGCTAGTATATTATAAATGTGAATGTCCGTTTATTTGACTGAGTTTCACGCTAAAACTGCTCGATGGATTTCGATGAAATTTGTTATGGAGATAGCTTATACCCTAACTTAAAAAGTTGTCTACCTTTTATTCCGAAAAAAATTTTGTTTTTGCGATTTTTATGCATAAAATAGTATTTTGTAAGCTAATAATAGCAAAAAATTAGCCATTTAAATTTATCCATAATTTAATTGTTGCCAAAAAAAAAAAACGAATTTATTTATTTTTTTTCAAAAGGAAAATAAATACATTTATCTAAACGTGAACAACAACAAAAATAAATAAATAAATAAATAAATAAATTATGCATCTCAAAAAATTGACGTCATTTTTAATTTAAAAATTCTTTTACAAAGTGAAAATATAGTTTACGATGCTAATGTGTGTTCTACTAAAATCAGTTTTATTTATAGTAGATCCTCCTGGGTGATTTTTACTTTCCGAACACTATAGTGAGGAAAGTATTGTAATCATGTCAAAAAACCGAATTCGAGATTTTGATGTTTCTATACGTTTCGAGGTCCAATGAGTCCGTTTTCACTATTTTTGCAATGATATATGTATGTGTGTGTGTATGTGTGTATGTCTGTGAGTGAACACGCTAGCGTCTAAACGCTTTGTTCGAATAACCTGAAATTGGGTACGTATATTGTAAGTCACCATAGTACGAACCCTATAGATTTTGGTGAATCTAGCACTTATAGTTTTTTTACAGGGACACAAAGAAAAATTCTTTATCATTATGGCCTATGGGAGCAAAATCTTAAAAGTGCGATAGCATCTAAACGCCTTATTCAATTGAGCAAAAAATTTATACGCATATTATAGGTCACAAATACTCAATCTGTATAGATTTTGGAGAATCTATCACTTATAGTTTTTTTACAGGGACACAAAGAAAAATTCTTTATCATTATGCCTATGGGGCCAAATTTTTAAAAGTGTGATAGCGTCTAAACGCCTTATTAATCTGAGTAAAAATTTTGTACACGTATTATAGGTCACAATTGCACAAACTGTATAGATTTTGGTGAATCTAGCACTTACAGTTTTTTTACAGGGACACAAAGAAAAATTCTTTATCATTATGGCCTATGGGACCAAATTTTTAAAAGTACGATAGCATCTAAACGCCTTATTCAATTGAGCTGAAAATTTATATGAGTATTATAAATCACTGTTGCACTAACTATAAGCATTTTGGTGAATCTAGCATTTATAGGTTTTTACAGGGACACAGCGAAAAATTCTTTGTCATTATGATCTATGGGCTCAAAGTTCAGTAGCGTTCAATAAAACATCGTGTAATATATGGAGAAAAATACTCAAACACTCTATTATGGTTTTCTCTTTTTTGTTTGTTTAACAACTCCTCTTTCTTTACTTTATCTACAAAACTGTTAATTACTCAATGTTCGGAAAGTCGAGTGGAGTCACTCCAGATTTTTTAAATTGTTGCGTTGAAGTACACCGAACATTTTTCACCAAGAGGCTTAATTTAGCATTTTTTAATCTAGGTAGTTCAAGAAAAATATAAAAGAGGTTTAATTTAGCAACAGCAATTTTAATCTAGGTAGTTCAAGAAAAATGTAAAATTTATAAAATACTACAAAACGAAAAAAAATAAACTGAAATAGTAGTCACATAAATGATCTATTTTTATCTGAGTAGATAATTTTATATAAAAAAAAGTGAAGTTTTAAAAATAGAAAATTTATTTCATTAAGCACTATTTTAAACCTAAAAACCATTAATAAAATAAACAGAATATGAAGGGTTCTTATATATTAACGAAAAGGTGTCCGATAAAACGCTTTCTATTTTTATGCAAGAAATTATACAAAAAAAAAAAAAAAAAAAAAAAAAAATCGCTAATATGGCGACAAAAATTCAAAAGCCGCCAAGGGAGAGATTCAATAAAGTTGTGTAGCACGATAATGTTTAGTTATTTATTTATTTTTTTATATACCAATCACTACGCTAATTGAACATACAAATAAATGAGCTGTTGTGTGTGACTGCACTTGCACGCTGTCGGGCAGAAATATTTGATTAATTCAAATTAATATTTAAATAACTAAACAAAGATATGTTTAATAGAAAGCATAGTCTTGGAGACAAACTTGGCGAGTGGGTTATTTGCTTTACTCCTGTGGAACAAGTGACTATTTTTTAGACTGTCCCAGAACATTCATCGAATAATGACTTATACTGTACGAGTAACAGCTTCAACTGTTTCCAGAATATTCGAAGAATTAACACCAGCTATTGGACTATTTTCGAAAATATTTGTTTTAATAATAGTTTTGTTGTACAGATTCGAGAAGTTCAAAAAATGTTTGATATTGCCAAGGAGGTCCCATACTAAAGCTGTGACGAAAATAGTCGCCAATCGAAATATATTCAGTTACAAAGAAATCATTTAAATATAGTGTCCAGCGAAGCGGGCAGAGCCTGCTAGTGATAAATAAATTAATAACAATGTCAAAATCCTATTTGGGATTTTACTCTTGGTTGCTAATAATAACGACGAAAAACAATTCACCTACGCAGATTTTGTTATTTTAAAGAAAGAAATATCTGTGACAAGTTCTCATATATTCACGATTTTATTTATTTCTCATAATGCTAACTTTTTTTTTTTTTTTTTTAAGAACTGAGGACTATTAGTCTCAATCTACGTATTTTTGCGATACCAGTTTTACGATAGTTGGACATTTATCGAAATCGAAAACTTATAAAAATTATAATTGAATAATTTGAAAGCGATGTTATAAATTTGAAAAAAAAAAAAAAAAAAAAAAAAACTAATAGTCCTCCGTACTAAGCTAAATTCTGCTTTTGCAAGAATTTCATCAAAATCTTTCGTTTTTGAAAGAGAAAGAAAAGAAAAGAAAATTAATAATAATCAGTTTCGAAACTGACAGTATCGAAAAAGTTTTTTTTTTAAATAATTTTGGATTAAGAAATAAAAAGCGCGCGTTCAAAATGAAATAAAAAATAAAACAAGATAATTAAGTTTGAGTTGGTAATTTTTCTTTTTTTCTTTCTTTCTTTTTTTTTTTTTTTTTTTTTTTAGAATAGAAAGAAATTCATAATGTTTAGACCATTTTTTGTGTTACAACTTTATTATATATGACCCCCTTGGCAACTTTTAAATTTTTGTCAGTATTTGGCGATCTTTTTTTTTTTTTTTTTTTTTTTTTTTTAATGTTGAAGAAGTAAAAGTAATAAAAAGTAATATGATTTATTAAGTTTGCTTTGCCTCAACGTCCTGACGCCCATGTAAACCACACCAAGCAAAAGCATTAATTATAATTAAATCAGAATAACTTCTATATTTTCCTAGATGGGTAGGGGTAAGCGTGTTTAACATAGTAGTTTCATTCATTTTGTAAATTAAGAGAAAAAAAAAACAAAAAAAAAAAAAAAACACCAAGTTTACGTTAAAATCCTTTGCTTTCTCGTGTCCATATCATAAATTTTTACTGCCGAAAATTATTGATAAAAACGGTGACTGATGAAAGTGAATGAGATTAAAGTGACTAAAAGACGAGACTAAAAGACTTTACGACAAAAAAAAAAAAAAAAAAAAAAAAAAAGATACAACAAATATAGTCTTATTATATCGTTCACAGGTTTTCTCCCGCAAAGAAATATATGGGCTTATAAACTGTTGAGTTAATGAATAAAATAACGATCATGCAAAAATGAAGCAGTTAAAAATCTATATATGCTGACTAAAATGATCTGACTAAAATCAGATCTGTTACAACTGATATTCACGCCTATAAAATTTATGGCACTTCAAATATAATACACCAGTTCACTTAAGTGCGCAATTTATAAGCTGCTGGAATTTTCTAATCCGAAATCTTATGAATGTATAGTATGTACTTATAAGCTGGCAACCAAAATGCGAAATTTTTACAAATATAGATGACTATAAATAAACTTACTTTCAGGAATAGTTCCTTGTTTAGTTTTTAAACTAATGTCGGTATCAGTCGAAATCTGCTTTCCTGGCGATTTCTTCTGAATAATGATGCTATTTGAAGAATTTTTATCTTCTTCAGCTTTCGACGCTAAATAAATAAAATTTTAATAAGAATTAGAACTGTTACTTTCACTTGTCTCTGTTATATTGTTATGTTTTAGAAAAAAATTAAAAGCAGACTCGCGAAAAAAAAAAAAAAAAAAAAAAAAAGATAGCCTTATTATCCCTCAAAATATTTTTTCCACAAAAGAAATATAAGCGGTTGAAGGTTGAGTTAATGAATGAAATAAAGATCATGCAATAATGAAGCAATTAAAATCTAACTCTGTTAACTAAAATGAAAAGCTGACTGGCTAAACGAAAAGCTGACTAAAATGAAATACAGTGACAAAAAGGAGATCTGTATGACAGGTGCATTTCACCAGCCCGCAGACTTTAAAAAAAATCAATTATGCCATTCGAAAGTACTCCGTTAGTACCGCAAAAATTTTCGTTAGTACCGACACCAGTACCAAGTACTGAAGAGTACAAAAATTCGGGCTGGTGAAATGGTAGCCCGCACACTTTTGAAATATCAAATTTCAACGATGTCATTCGAAAGTAGTACGTTAGTACCGGTTAATACGGCAAAAATTTTCGTTAAAATCTGACATTCACGCATATAAAATTTATGTGACGTCAAACATCATAACCAGTACACTATTATGTGGAATATTATAACCAGTACACTATTAGTTGCTGACATTTTCTAATCAGCAGTTTTATGAATGTATATTAATTCTAAGTTGACAATCAAACTGCAAGAATTTTTACAAATATAGATAACTATAGATAAACTTACTTTCAGAAAGTGTTCCTTGTTTAGTTTTTGAACTATTGTCGGTATCAGTCAAATTCTGCTTTTCTGACGATTTCTTCTGAATAATGATGCGATTTGAAGCATTTCTAGCTGCGACAGCATCTTTAGACACTAAATAAAATTGCAATAAAAATTAGATCTGTTACTTTCACTTGTCTTTTTAAAGTGTTATACTGTTACGTTTTAGAAAAAAACTGAAAGCAGATTTGTGAATGAAGGAAAAGGAAAAGGAAAACAGGGTTCCCACTCTTAAGAGCGGACAATACATAATCTCGCCGGCAGCCTTCGCCCATGTTATTCTATGGGAAAATTTGTTTACATAATTACTCATTACCTAATGAATATTTTTCAATTCTGTTTTCACATTTAGAAAATTCATAAGCGTTCAATTAGTACTTGTTTTCCAAAAATTGATTTTTTAAAATTTTAGTATTTCATTTTGCGATTAGAAAATGAGAAAAATGCATTTTGTGAAAAATCGCATTTTTGAACTCGAAATGTAAAAATTAAAAAAAAATGAATTTTTCAAAAATGAGTACTCATTTAACGGTTATGAATTTTCAGACTGCGAAAACAGAATTTAAAAATATTCATTAGGTAATGTGTAATTGTAGCAACAAATTTACCATAGAATAACATGGGCGATGGCTGCCGGCGAGATTAGGTATTGTCCCCTCTTAAAAAGGAAAATAATTCAAGGACTTTTCAAGTACTTTTTAAGGCCCATTTGAAATTTTTCAAGGACAATGGGGGAAAATCGCAGAATGCTAGGCATATACACAAAACTTTAGTAAATCACAGAACACTAGGCATAGGCACAAAACTTTAGTAACTACTTTTATTATTATTATTATTATTATTTTTATAATTAGAATAACAACTTTGCCTGTTTTCCCAATACATTTTCGATGGTTTGACCAAATTAACTTTTACAAAAGTCAAAAAATTATTAGTTTAGGATTTGGAATTGGCATCATTATGATTATTCGAAAGTTCTTAGGTTTGAGTTCTGGTCTGGCCACTTTCACTTTCTGCTGCTAAAAATTAATGACTAGTCTACCAAACAGGTACAAGATTGGTGAAAAAGACAAATAAGCTGAAACTATATGCAAAAGCAAGATAATGAAATGAGAATTTTACGACAAAATGCATTATATTAGACAAAGGCGTGTGAAGATGGAGATAGTTTAGCCTTGATCAAGCGTTTGCTGGCGCGGAAAATTCAAGGATTTTCAAGGACTTTACACAAAATTCAAGTACTTCTTAAGGACTTTCAAGGCCCGTGGGAACCCTGGAAAAGATATAAAGATAGCCTAATGATCTTTCAAAATATGTTCCTTCATAAAAGGGGGGAGGGGGGTATATGGGGTTGTAAGTTGAATTAATGAACAAAATAATGATTATGCAATAACGAAGCCGTTAAAAGTTAACACTACAAATTAAAAAGAAAGCTGACTAAAATCTGTTACGACTGACATTCAGGCATAAAAAAGGTAAGCGAATCCAAAAATCATATAGTTTACTTCAACCGGCATTGCCCGGGTTGAAGAAGAGTTTTTGAAATCAATGAAAGAATTGAACAAAGGCTTAAAGTAAAAAGAGAAATGCATGAATTATTTTCTGAAGTCTTTAATAGAAAATATTATAAACATATAAATACAAAATGCACAGTTTTAGTATAGCCCCCCTCCCCCCATGGCGACTTTAAATATTTTTTGTCCTTTCTGCGATGAATTGAAATGGCTATCTCAATTGCGTTACTAAAGATCTTGGCGAGAAACGTCCGAGCTACGATACTAAAGCTGTTCCATACAATAAATAAATAAATAAATAAAATGTTTTATGATATTTACAAAATGAAAAATCTAATAAAATCCAAATTATAACTATTTACAATTAAGGGCCCTCTTCACTCACCGCCGCCGGAAGCCGAAGCTAATGTTATTCTATGGGAAATTTTTCTTTACAAATAACTTATTAACTAATAAATATTTTTAAATTCTGTTTTCACATTCTGAAAATTCCCAGCTATTAAACTGACGGACCTTTTTTAAAAAATTAAGTTTTTTATATTTCATTTTGAAGCTGCAAAATACGAATTTTCAATATGCGAAATATCTTCATTTTGCAATTTCAAAATAAAATATTAAAAATTAAAAAAATACATTTAAAAAAAAAATCCGTCAATTTAACAGTTGGGAATTTTCTGAATGTGAAAACAGAATTTAAAAATATGTATTAATTAATAAGTTATTTGTAAAAGAAAATTTCCCCATAGAATAACATTGGCTCGGGCTTCCGGCAACGGTAAGTGAACAGGGCCGTTAAGGTGCGAACATAAAAGAACCCCATAAGTTACTCAATAAAAACGAAAAATTTTGTTTCACTGTAGAAAAGTACTACTTAATTAAATAAAAATTTTAAGCTAATGTGAAATAACTCTATGAAAATATTTATCCACACGCGAATTCTTGATAAAAAAAAAAAAAAAAAAAAATACACCAATTTTCGTAGTGTAACTAATCCCCCCCCCCCCTCTCTCTCTAATTTTTATCATTAGTCGCTCGAAAATTTTATTTTCGCGGGAAAAAAAAAAAAAAAAAAAAAATCAATAAATGAGTATTTTATTTCCCCATTTTGGTATGAAATATTTCTTTCTTTTTAATCATTTTAAAGTTAAAATGGGATTTTTATTTAATGTCTTTTGATCCAATTATCCGACTCAACTAAAAAATTTAACGTTAGCTAGATTTTTTCCTGAATAATAAGTGTGCCACTTTTCGTAGCTGTCAGTTCAACGGTATATATTTGTATAGCAAACTAAAAATCCAGACAAACAAACAATCAGCTTTCTATATATAAACTGTGCCTATCATGTGGAATTATTAACTAGGGGCATTTTCTAATCCTCAATTTTATTAGTGTGTAACAATCATAAGATGGCAAAGAAAAACTAGAGTTTTTACAAACATAGATTCTTAGACAAACTTACTTTCAGAAACAGTTCCTTGTTTATTTTTTAAACGATTGTCGGTATCAGTCAAAATCTGTTTCTCTGGCGATTTCTTCTCAATAATGATGCGATTTGAAGTATTTCTAGTTATGTCAGCTTCTTTAGACACTAGATAAATAAATACAATTGCAATAAAAATTAGATCTGTTATTTTCACTTGTCTTTTTAAAGTGTTACACTGTTACGTTTTAGAAAAAACTGAAAGCAGATTTGTTTACGAAGGAGAAGGAAAAGATATAAAGATAGAATAAGGATAGCCTGATTATCTTTCAAAATATGTTCCCCACAAAAGAAGTATATGGGGTTGTAAGCTGAGTTAATGAATAAAGTAACGGCCATGCAATAACGAAGCAATTAAAAGTTAACTCTAAAACTGAAATTTGTTATGGCTGACATTCATGCATATAAAATTATGAGACTTCGAAAATCTTATAGTTCTACACTATTATGTACAATCATTATTAGCTGTTGACATTTTTTAGCCTACAATCTTGTGTGTATATTAATTATAAGCTGACAACCAGAATACATGAATTCTTATAAATATAGATAAGTAAGCCATTGATGTTTATAATTTTTTTTTTTTTTTTAATATTGGGTGCTTGAATTAATTCGTAGCGTTTTTTAATAGATGGCGTGACAAGTGGCATTTTCCAATAGATGGCATAACTAGTATTCCCCGTAAACCTACTATCATTGAGCATCGTTATTAGTATATGTCATTTGATTGAAGCGTAAATAACATAATTTTTTACTTCATCGAATATGTCTAACTTTGTGCCGGCTAAAGTGTTTTTGCGGGGAGTTCTACTTCATTACTTTAACATGAAGAAAACGCTGCCGAAAGTCATCGAATTTTAGAGGAAGTTTATGGAGAGCATGCACTAGTTGAACAAACGTGTCGGAAGTGGTTTGCTCGATTTAAAAGTGGTGATTTTGAGCTGGAAGACAAGGAACGCCTTGGCAGCCGAAAAAATTCGAAGATGAAGAATTGAAGTCATTGCTCGATGAAGTTCCATGCCAAACGCTTCAAGATTTAGCTGAATCATTAAGAGTTGACTTTTCAACAGTCAGCAAACGCCTGAAAGCCATGGGAATGATCCAAAAGCAGGGAAATTAGGTCCCATACGAACTGAAACCTAGAGACCTGCTCGTCCGCACGTCGCAAAACCGGTCAAAACCTACATCGAAACGACCAAATGGGAGGTACCTCACCCGCCGTATTCTCCAGACATTGCTCTATCTGATTACCACTTATTTCGATCGATGAGCCATGGCCTGTCTGAGGAACACTTCACTTCTTATGAAGATTGTAAAAAATGGGTCGATTCTTGGATTGCCTCTAAAGACGATTCGTTCTTCCGACGCGGAATCCGTATGCTGCCAGAAAGATGGGAAAAAGTAGTGGCTAGTGATGGTCAATACTTTGAATAATCTATTCGTAATTATTTTTGCCCAATAAAGCCTCAATTTTCGAAGAAAAAAAAAACGCTATGAATTAATTCAAACACCCAATAAAAAATCCTTTTTTATAGAATAACAGGGCGGTCTGATGTCCTAGTGTGTCTTTAAACTTCCAATTCTCAATAGAAATGTTGAGATAAGTGACACTGCACTTGGCTACTTTTGTTTTTTCATGATAATGTAGGTTTACAAGAGTTTGAAGCCTCATGTATTTTTAGACATATAAAAGTTAGCAGGACATGTCCTACCTGAGTGTTTAGATGCCAAGACGTGTTTAGATGACCTTCTCTAGATAAAAATCCGATTTAAAATTTGAGCAAAGAATAAGACACAAGCTTCGACTGTGTTTGTTTTCCAAAGCATATGCGCCGACAAGAGCTTCGGATCGACTGAAAGAATCAGTCAAGAAAGAATTCAGTTGTATACTAAACTATTTGGACCGGGTTTTCACTTTGGAACTCCTTTTACACCCCGTATACTTCCCGTTTTAGATGATATGTAATGTTCCCATTTTCGAAAGTCACTTTTGTTTTTCAAAGTAAGAGTTAGGGCATTTTCTGGATACTACTCTACTGTATACTGTATCTAATGCAGCTAAAACAAAAGCATTATCTGCCCTAGAATTAATTTCTCAGGCGCACTCTTAACCCAAAGAAGCTCCAAGCAAAATTATTTCACTGAAACAAAATTTAACTCTTAACTACTTAACATGCAAAGCCCCTCAAAACTGCTGCATGCTTGCATGCATTCAGAATAAATGGCGGAGGAGGGGGGAGGTACTTATTAATGATGTATCATATCATATGGCTATTAATAAAAATATTTATTTATACCTCTGCGATGAAAAAGTTTAGACAATGATGTGTTTCAGCTTTGAAATTTAGAATTGTGATAATAGAATTATGCAACGCCTGTAAACATATTTAAAACCTCTGTTGAAATGCTATACAGTGAAAACACAATTGTTCTATTTGTTATCTTATTAATTTAAGTTTTAGTGCTTTTTTTTTTTTTTTTTGGCATATGCAAATTAAAAAGATATGACGTCACCGTCTTCAAGTACTTAAGGTCTGCAAAAAATAATACTTCGAAATTGAATTGCCTTAAGCTGAACAAATTCAAGAGGATTACATTAAAAAATATTTGGCAGTTGAAAGCTGGATGTAAGCTCGTATTGGGGCTGTTTTTGATAGATTAAAGAAATATATATATATATCTATATTAGTTTTATCAAGTGGTTGGATATTTACAATCATTATAATATAGATATAGCGCATGCAAAACAAAACGCAGCATAACTCAGATGATTTAATTCAAAGCGCTGGTCTATGGGAAGCCCTGTGTGCCGAAATTACGCGATGACTGTCAGTAGTATTTTGACTAGTGCGTATCCAATGAATGACAACTCATGACATTCTAAAGTCACCGGGATTCTCGATTCAAACGATACGATTCAAAGACGAATTTATAAAACAAGAACAATGACTCATTTCAAAATAAAAAACAAAAGAAACCAGCTTTGAAGTCACATAATAAGTCGCAAAAATATTTTCCGAATTCGAAATTACATGTTATATGAAACGAAATTGCAAGCGGTGATATTTAGCGATGATAAAAGTGGAATTTGAATGATCCACATGACTGGTCATCCTACTGGCATAACTTGCGTCAGGAATTTTGATGATTTTGGTCGCATACAAAGTGGTAGCTCGGTGACAGTGTTGGGCATAACTGATTAAAAAGTAATTGAATTACAATTGAATTACAATTAAATTACAATTATAATTATTTTACTGTCAATCAATTAACAAGTAATAGATTACAAAAAATTGAATTACTTATTCAATTTATTTGTAATAATTCAATTTATTTGTAATCAATCACTTGTTAATCGATTGACAGTAAAATAATTATAATTGCAATTCAATTACTTTTTAATCAATTATGCCCAACACTGCTCGGTGATGCTTTGGGCCAACGGTCGGCAACTGGCGGACCGGGGTCCAGGTCCGTGTAATTTCTCCTATTGGTTTTTGAATTAAAAAAATAAATAAATAAATAAATAAAATAATAAAAGGGATATGAGTTTTATTTCTGCATTTCGATAAAAACTTTATAAAATATCCGGACCGCACCTAAAATTACTTGCTGACCCGTGCTTTGGGCAGCCTTTTTCTACAATGGACAAGTGTCTCTGACCTATACCAGTCCTCTTTAAATACCACAGCATTACACTACGACACTGGAGAATAACCTCTTGCACTTGCTGAGCTTCTAAGTGGCCATAAGAGAAAATTTCAGTGAGATAATGCTTCGATTCAGGCTGAAAACAACACAAAATCCTGATTTAATTCTCAAAATATAAAAGTTCTTAGTTGGACAGTATTAATCCCAAAGAGAATCTTTGGGGAATAATGTGTCGCAGTTTAAAGCAATGGGAGACAACACTCTTTTGTAAAGGAACTAAAGAGGTCTATTAAGGATATATTCTAGTACAAAATCGGATAACCAAACCATGCAAGATTTATTTATTTATTTATTTATTATGAAAATTGGTATTTATGAACAAATAAAGAAGAATGGATGCACAATATTTGTAATGAAAATCCATTTTTATTTTACTTCGTTTTTGTCTAAACTTTTAAGACAATGTTAATTTTTTGTTACCATTTAATGAATTCTAATATGCACATGTCAACTTTCAATATTGCACAGTAAGCAGAGCATATTACACTGTAGTTGTCTTCGGCAAATTGATTATTATTATTGTTACTATTTATTATTCTTTTAAATCCGCGTGAATTTGTTCATTGTCTAAACTTTTACGTTATAGTGAAATGGTATTTGGAGATGTTTCAATAAGTTTTAAGGCGAATTAAACATTCAAAATGAGAAATTTCAATAAAAACAAAATAATTTAGCATGAAATTCAAAGCATTAAAAATTTCAAAAAATCCTGAAATTAGAGAAGCCCCGGAAGGGTTCCACTCCTGCTTAAAGAAATTTTTTTTGAATAAACATTACGTTGGAAACTCTTTTAATTGTATAAACAATACACTTTGTGGCACAAAATACAATGCGAATACTGTTGTTATTTTATCTGCGTTGTAGACACTGAAGTAGCGTTCACAAAATGCCTATGACACCTTAAAAAAAAAAAAAAAAAATTAGGTATGAAAGATCATTACATATCATCTAAGGAACGATATTTAAAAATTTAATTGCGTATTCTGCCGTCAGTTTTTATGCGATGCACGAATTACGTAAATTGTTACTCACCGGATAGAATCTCTTCTGGTTTAGTCATTTTACGATTTCTTTCATTGTATTTCATCGTAAAAGTGGATATTTTTTTAGGGCTTATCGCGCCTATAATGAAGAGAAAGAAAGAAAAAAAGAATCCATTTTTAAAATTGAGAAATAATGAAGAGGAGAAATATTCATTTTAAAGAATAGTTTACTAAGCATAGTTAACAGTATATTAAGCATTATTATTTTTCTAATTCACACTGAAAGATAAATATTAACAATCTTAATAATTTTTCAAAAATTCTCTTTAACGCTACATGTTGCTACCATTATTCCGAAGAACCCTGTACTAGATTTTCTAGCAAAAATGATAGAATCAAAATAAATTACTTGTAAGTGATTCTAGAATGGAAATTGTTTTATCTTATATATTAACAATATACACAACAACTGGCAAATTTAACTAAGAAATCAAATTGAAAGAAACGATATAAAAAACATTATAAAAAAGAATTGTAGAAATACTAAGATAGTTTCCTAGTGATTATAACTTTCTAGCTTCACCCACTAAGATATGTGCTCGATTCGATTCTCACTATTTTTGATATTTCGCGATGTCGCACTGCAAGCAGTTTACGAAGTATCACCATATAGCATGCAAACCACGATACCTTTGGTGGAAATGCCGTAACCGTCACCATCAAAAATAATCCAAAGATATTCTTGAGAAAATAGTATTTTCTTAAGACTTTCTTCAAATATTTTAAAATATTTTGAAAATTTATCTTTTTCTATAAAATATCTTCAGAAATTTTGGAGACATTATAAAGAAATTTTGTAAACTTTCTTAATGGGCCAAATAACTTAAGATTTTCTGTAGATTTTCTCTAAAAATACCTGCAGAATATCTTGAGATTATTTTTATTGGGGGTACTTTCATTATTAATGCAATTAAGATCGTAAATTTAATTCGAAAAACACAACCTATATTTCGTATGGTCGATAATGACTGTAAACTAAGCTATTTCGTACGCATCGTACGTCCCATTTATTCAGAGCTCTTTTATCCTAAGCTGAATCAAAATATTTATTCAAAACGTGGGACTAATAATGAAAACTAGTATCACCCAGTAGCCGAAATTGAACCACATCATCACTAAAAACTTCGGATTTTTTTTTTATCAAATTTAGAAATTCAAAATTTATGAGTAAACAATGGTCTTAGTACATACTCTATCATCATTAACCAAATGACTTCACAGTTTTGTAAAACGCAAAAATTCAAATCATTGAAAGTACGGAGAGGACTTGCTGCAATACAAAATTTCGCCTGATATAATGAAGTCTGTGCGCGGTTTCACTACGCACATAAATATCGACTTTATACAGCAAAAATAATATATCTGCGCATGATGCAGAAATTGCATAGTGCATAGAGATTTCTGAAATGCAAAATTTCATCAAATCATTTAAAAGGGTGACCCAACTTGCTGCAACATAAAATTTTGCCTGATATGATATAGTGATGTAATCTGGTGGCCAGGGCCCGACTTAGACTACCTGGAGCCCCGGGGCAAGCCTATTCTGGGGGGCCCCCTTGCAGTGGCACAAGAGCTGTTTAGGTTGCAGAATTTCTGCATACGCCTGTAGGGAGGCCCCTTCCAGAAGGGGGGCCCAGGGCATTTGCTCCATATGCCCTGCCATTAGTTAGGGCCTGCTGGTGGCTTCAATACGCACATAAATATCGACTAATTCCTCTCGAATTGCAAGTCTCTGTAACACGCGTAATATTAAAGCATTGTAATTTTAATTCTGGGCTCAGTTGTAGTGGATGTACTTTGTACTGTACATTTTGTGCCACACATTATCACCATTTGAGAATAAAACGGGATAGGCTAATGGATCCAATGGTGAATTCAAAACCGGAACATTTCTTATTGTTCCATTTATTTTTGAAAACACAACCCTACTTCTTTCAAAAAGGGATCTTCCGTGAAACATACTGTAAATAACTGCAACATCTATTTGAATTGCATCTTTGTACTGACTGCTATCTAAATCATGGTTCACCTTAATGACCATACAAATCTCCATATTTTCATTTTCGAGAGTACTACAACGACCTTTCATCATTTCGAAGGATCGTATAAAAAAATTAACGAGACCCAATTCAATAGGTACCAGGGGTGAAACTATCTAACATTCAAAACCCCCGAAAATTGTTACTAGCATGCGCAGTAGATGTCGAAGGAAGATTTATTAATGATATAGCACATGGTTATCATTAAAAGTAATTATTTATATCTATACTAGATGATATTTGTAGAGTTTTTAATACATCATAAGATAAATGAAACGTTCAAAATGAGAATTTTCTATAAAACAAAACAAAATATTTCATCATAAAAATGAGAGTGTAAAATGTTCAAAAACCCTGAATTCAGGCATAAAATATTATCTGAAAAATTTCACCCCTGAGATTCACCTATTAAATTCCTATCGCTTGTATCATTTACTGTTTCCAAATTCTATAATCTACAGCAGTGTTATACATCACAACAATATAATTAGGCATAAACTATTGCACGATCATAAACTGAAGTCTCTGGATCTGCTCTATTATACAACATATTATGAATTTTGAAACAATAACACACCCTGTAATGTGGCGTAGGAAATTTTAGCTTAAGAACTGAACATTGCAAATAATGAATTATATCTAGGAATATCACATATATATATACATATATATACATGGTCTGTCCCGAAAGTAATGCGCCCATTTCTATTTTAAGAAATTTATTGAACCGATTCGTACACTTACACAATATTCTTCGAAATATATCTCTCCTGCTTCACCACACTTGTTCCGGCGCGATTTCCATGCTTTATATGCATTTTGGCAGTCCGTCACAGAGATGTCCTTTAGTAACTTCGTCGTAGACGCCTTGATGTTTTCCAGGGTCTTCAAATGCTGTTCTTTGAGGAATTTTTTAATCTTCGGGAACGAAAAGAAGTCGGACGAGGACAAATCCAGACTGTAAGGCGGCTGGGGGAGCGTTTAGACGCTGGGAGCATTGTCATGGTGCAGCTTCCAGGAATTCTTGATCTCGCGCCTGACGCGGTTGACCCGTTGCTTTAGCCTTTTCAGTACTTCGACGTAGAATTTGGCGTTGACTGGTTGACCAGGTGGAACAAATTCAAAATGAACCACTCCCTTGGATTCGAAAAAAAAAAAAAAAAAAATGCAATGGGCATAGCTTTAACCACAATTTGCTCATTCTTGCCTTTTTTGGGCGTGGGGACGACGTCGTGTGCCACTCTGTGTTTTGTCTTTTTGTTTCTGGGTCGTACAAGAAGGTAAAAGATTCGTCCACACAATACTGCAACAATTCTGCTCGACAGTTTGTTCCATCTTGATTTCGACCGAGCACTCAACCAAGGGTTCACTGAAACAGGCACTGTGACTCTGCAGTAGCTCGGAGCCGACTGACGCTGGTGGCGCTGTGTTCCCAAGACTCCACCCATCCTTCCGTGCAAGTGGCAACACTGTGCGACGGACAGTCGCGGCAGAAGAAAATGGGGCGCATTACTTTCGGGACAGACCTTGTATACTAAGTCTTGGATTGTTTTTTATTAATATTGTGATCAGGAGAAAAAGACCTTCATAAAGTGCTTTAAAAATTCATTTTGTGTAGAGCTGGTAAAATTAATTTTTCCTTTATGATGACATGAAGTAAATTCTGTCAACTGTCATTGAATGGCTTTTGATTTAAAATGTTTAGCCGTGACAAGCCTACACTGTAAATCCATTGATCCAATATCAAAACTATCAAAATACATTAGAATTATTTTAAATACTTAATTGAATAAAATCCTTAAATAAATATATCAGCATTTTTATTTACATGACGATGAATTTTACTGCATAAAATTCTCTACCTTTTTGCTTCTCACATCCGAATCACCAAAGTTCCTCTTTTGAGCAATTCAATAGCAAAAAATATTGTCATTATCGAAACAATCAACGAGATAAATAAATTAGAGTGCTGATTCAATGGATGAAGGATTAGCTTTCCGTGGTTCAAGATAAATCACGTGACATGAACCAATAGGTTGCTATGTTTGGCCCTTTATCGCTATTTTGGCATTTAAAATTTCAGTTCGACAAATTATCATTATTATTAGGTAACATGACAGTCGTATCACCGACACAAATTGTTTTTAAAATAATTTTTCACATATTTCACATTTTAATAAGTAATAAAATACCTTTTTTTTTCATCGTTTCCCAACAAAGTTTAAAAGTGTTTATAAAAGAAAATTTAAACTTTTAAAGAGCTAAATTTAACAAAAAATAATAATTTTTCAACTATTTTTAAGCAATTCGTCGGTTAAATTTCGACTACACAAAATAAAAAAGAAGTAATATAAAAATCAAAATGATTTAGAACAAAAGAATATTAAACTGCATAAGTAAACAAAAACACTGGCGGTTATGACTTTTGCCAAGAACAATCTCCAAACCGTTGCCATAGAAATTATCAAAAATAAGCTGTTACCATAGGAACCAAGGCATAGAGGGTTCATGTCACATGACTCATGTTGCACCATGTCAGGCTCACCATTTATCACTCTATTTTATTCATCTCGTTGGAAACGATATGTCAACTGTTAGAAAAATACTCACTTCTGTTGCCACACAAATGATAAAAGAACCATACAAAAATAAAATATACTCACTGTTGTTGCCAAAAGACAATGATAAAAGAACGTCTTAAAAAATAAATAAGGAAAAATGAATTCAGAAAATAAACTAAATTACGAGCCATTGTACTGCATTTTTAAAAATTGCACATGCAGATTGGGGAATTGTCTTCTACAGGAATCTTAAATAAAAAAAGATTACGTGTATAAAAAAGATATTTTTGACTGCCTTCTTCGCTTTTTTTTTTCCTCCTATAACCATACCCTTCGAACGATACTACGTTCTTATAAAAAAAGTAGACGAAAAACGTACTACAAATTTTACGTTTGCATTAATATGTAAATTTTGCAAGAATATTCTTAATTTACTTACTTTAATTCTGTGAAATGAGAAAATTTTACGAAAATTGTTGGACTACATATTCATTTGCCGAAAAGGTTAAGGCGTAATTCAGATTTTCTAAACACAAATGATGGAGTTTTCTTTTCCTTCCTTCTTTTTTTTTTTTTTTTTCACTTGTTATAATATTTTATCATATATTAAACATGCAAATGCATGTCTTGGACATAGATATTATTACAATATCCTCATTACTGTTCAACAGAATCTTAATTCGTCTTGTAAATAACGAATTAATAATGGAGTACCATTTTGATTTTCATTTTCTATACAACAAATTCTTTTGGTATATAAATTTGGCGATGCCCTCTTAAAGAATATACTTAAAAAAGAAAGAAAAGAAAAACTATTAAATTCTAGAACCTTCTGTTTTATAACTGGGTTATCTTTTGAAAATAAATAAAAGACCGGGATATTAGGTTTTAATTTAAACGGTTAGTGACTGTTAATTAAAATTATTCTTTGTTAAATTATAAAGACATTGCTAGTCCGTTAAGTAACAGAATAACAATTACAATACATTTGTCACAAAAATGAAAAAGAAAACTAATAAATAAATGCTAGTACAAAAATACAACGTTATGCCTTGCTGTGTTATCTGGCCACCTTGAATTTCAGGTTGTTATTTCTCAGTGCAGCATATTCTTGTAGCATGGAGATTATCACCAGCATTGCAAAATTTTGTTAATATCTTAATTTCTTATTTGAGTGAAAACTACACTTGTTAGTTCACAACATTAACAGATTTTAATAATAATAATAATAATAATAAAGAAAAAAAAAAAGGGCATATTAAAGTTAACTGAGCAGTTTAGAAGAAACTCTTTATTACATAACGTTCAAAATCCAAGTTCCTGAGTTCGTTTTTTTCTCGCAAGGCCGGTTTTTAGCAAGGTTGGTTCGAGCGGTGCTATTCAGAATCTTTTGATGTGGTCAAGCGACCTCAAAACCGTTTAACGTGGTTGGAAGTCTAGAAACCTAGCCCCCTGCTGAGATATTTCAGGGGCCAGAGGCAGATATCTTTGTCAGTTTTCGATGCTTTCCTTTGAAGAAACTGCGCAATCTGATAAAAGAAGGTTACAATTGATGACAAGACCTTTGGCTCTTTGTGTTGGAAGCGTGATTAATGGCTTTTTGAACCTCGAAGTTCCAACCTTGGTGGAAAACGGCCTTCAGGCCCTCCAATTTCCTGGAGGAGTGTGTGTGTGTGGGGGGGGGGGCTTTTTTTCACCACAGTGCAACTGCGAATTAGAAAATTCTCTGGCGTATGAGAAACTGAATTCCACACCTAACTAGTAGTTCATTGGGTAAATTGTGTGGTTCCGAAAAGTCTTTGTTCAGTCCCCTTGTCTGCAGGTGAAATCAGCACATAAAAGTGAAGCGTGAAATCGCAGCCTTTATGAACTGGCCTGCTGAATACCTTCTCAGAATGCGCCCGTCCATTGTACTCGCAGACAAGCGGGCATCTCTGGAACACACACGTAACATTAGACATTAAACTAGAATTTGACGATGTCACATCAGTAAATACACGTCGTGTAATTTCCCTACCCGTTTTCAACTTCATGGAAAACAGTTTTTTTTTTTTTTTTTTTAAACGAAACGTTCATAGTTTTCTTTTTATATTTTCGATATCGAAGCAAGATTCGTAACAACACGTTTTATTTGGTCTTATAACACTTAAAATACACACACATACACAAGCATACAGAGAAAAGAAAGAAATCACCCTTACTAATAGATTTTTTGGTGAGAATCCCAGTAGAACGTCTTTGTCTGTCGCATTTCGTTGTAAAGGTATACACTGAAGTTCTTATTTTAACATCCGTTTTCTTTGATGACTCTAGAATATAAATGTAAGCTATTTTTAACTTTTTTTTTCTTTTTCTTTTTAAGTTTGACAAAATTAATTTATTAGTGCAAAATTAAAATTTTACTTAAAATCTTGCTTTTAACTTTCTGCCTGAAAACTGAATTTGAAAATAATAATAATAATTACTATTATTAGTTTGCGTTTGTAATATAATTTATGTTACAATGTTATCAATAAATGTGATGGTTCAGTATGGTTTCTCGTATGCATATGGAGATAACAAAAATTTTGGCCATTCCTATCATTAGAGAAATTGTGATGGACGACTTAGATTAATATTTTTACACATTCCCTTATTCACAAATAAATTATATCATTCCCACAGCACATCGTCTTCCCAAGATAGCCTTTAGAATCTCCTGGAGTAGTTCTGGGAGGGGAGTAAGTGTGCAATACGGATTGTTTCGAATTACTTATCCATAGACCTTATATACCGTATATAAGGTCTATGTACTTATCTGAAGGGGGAAAAAAGTGAATCGCAGAAATTCATCAAACTGAATTTGGAACAATAATATGCAGGACTTGTTTAACACGCTGTCCGACTGCACCGAGTTATTAGTATTTTAGAGGCTTTAGAATTTTAAAAGGCATCAAAATCTTATACATGATCACAAGCTTTTATCCATTTACGAAAATTCTTATTATACTTTCTAAACAGCAATCCCAAAACTACGTCGTAACTATACAAACAACAGATATTCCATGCAATTATCTTCTTTAAAATTTTCCCACGTGAAACTATTACAGATTCGCAAGTATGCAAATATTTTTCTTGAGTTAACAGGTAGATTATGGAAGAATGGGGAGCAAAATTGTATTAGGACTTGGATCTGATATTGGCTTGATAAGGGCCCTGTTGATCAGAAGTCACTATTCCTTTTATAAGCATGTTTTTAATTGATTTATAGTGTTTAATAGATAAGATATAATATGCGCATATACTATAATAATTATACATCAGTACAGGTCGTAGTTAATGATGTTGACATATTAGTATAATTTTATTAGCGAAAAATCAGTTGCCCAGATGCCTTATTTACTAACCTAAAATGTTCATGTTTTATGACATGCAACTACACACGTGATATGAAAAATCGCACTTATTCTTTTTACAAGTTGCATTAGAAAACTAAATAAGAAGATCATTATTATTATTTTTCAAATAATAATAATAATAATAATAAATAAATAATAATAATAAAGAGAGAAAACAAATGCAATTCAAATATGTATTGCTAACTAAAAGAAAAAACATAAATATTAGATCATTTATACCTAGGAGCTAATAAGTAATATATCAAAATCGTTCATTTCCTTTTACTTATAACGAATAATCTTAAATGGCGTTTGATTACGTTCTACCTTCTAGGACATTTAATTCCAGATTCCTCATGTAATAAATCACAATATGTAATAACTTTTCGTTTGTAAAAATAATCTTGAATGATGATAAATACACATCCGTCTTGAAAGTCATTTAAATCAAATAAAAAGATATCCGCTGGTAAATTTTCCTTTTATTCATCTGTTTCCAATAAACAACGGAAATTCCTATACATTTTGAGTGATATTAATCGTGAAAGTTGCAATCAATATTATTAAAAGTGCAAAAAGAATTATATAAAATTATAAGGGAAATCTATAAATTAGAATGTTTTTTCCTCGAATTAGTTGGCTGCTTTGGTCATCAGCGTCAGCCCAGTTTTTAAAATAATTCTCCTAAACGGACGAAAAAGGAAGATGCTGTTATGGAGAGTTTTTAATTATTGTTCGGCGATTTTGCGCCTTTATGTAAGTCAAACTTGGCACTTTTTTGCTAGTTTGCATGCTAATAAGGCCTCTTTTGTCGGTCTCTAGTTTTATGTCCGAATTGTGCACTCACCGTACTTGGTTGGTTTTATTGAATATGGACTAACTTTATTTTTATCGATCAGTATGTGAATTGATAAAATTTTTATTTTTATGAACAAAATGATGTAAATGATTTATTGAATTATATTAAAAAAATAAAAATAAATAAAAATAAAAAATTGATTAAAAAAAAAAAAAAAGGGGGGGGGGGGGCAAATACACCTATGAAATTACCGAAGTTCCCAGATTATTGGTTAACAACGCAGTTCTTTTTTTTCTTTTTTTCCTTCATTATTCTTCACCTTAAAAATGGGGACGTTTAGAAAATTTTACTATATTTATTTTCTTCTCACCAAGCAACAAATCTTCTCAGTAAATCCTCTACATACTTGCCAACATATTAATTAATATTCCGTAGTATTGTTAGCCCCGCTTTCCTTTTCACACCACTATCTTTTTAGAATACTTTTCTTCTTATTTAATCGTAATTGCATTTGGAGAATATTACTCAAAAAATTTACTGGTGTGAAAAAAAGGGCGGGACTAACAACGCTACGATATATTAACACTTTCGCGGCCGTATGTGTTTGTCTTTTTTTACAGTAAGCTCCACCTGTGGGCGTTATTCTTTTATATTACTTTATTTTAAATATATGTTTTTTGTATTCATATTGAAAATATAAATTAATATACATTACGATTATACTCTTTCTAATCAAAGTATTTGTATCCATAATGCATTGATTGCACAAATGTGAATATTGGGTATAACGTTAAGAAATAATGTAACCTAAAGAAACGTCCACTGGCGGAGTTACGAATTTTTAAATGACGTGAATTCCTTTCAGCGGTCGCGAATGTGAAAAAGCGAGCGAAATCGTACATTGGTGCTCAACGATAAAACAAAAAAAAAAAAAAAAAAAAAAAAATCTCCCCTGACGAGTTTTTTTTTTTTTTCTTTTCCCCGTTCTGAGTAATTTCTAATTGAAAAATAATCTGTCAAAAAAAGTGTTTAAATTGTTTATTCTGTCATTGCTTGTTTGAATCTTTTGTTTCGGGTTTCATGTAGTTTTAACGCACAGGCAACATTAATTAAATATCAATTATCTACGAATAATATTAAGGTAAGTTTGAAGTTAAATAAAATAAAATAAATAAATCAATAAGTAAAATTTATTGTTTCAAAAATCAAAAAATAAAATTGTTTCAATAATTAACAATCAGTCTACACGGGTAGTTTTAATTTGATGAAATTTTATTCTTATTGGTTTATGTGGTTTCAGTGGTCTTAAATCTGTTGCTCGGCTTTTACTACGTTTTAAAAAATTATATATATATATATATATATATAAACAATTTACTAATTGTTTAATTATTTTTTATTTTTACTTTATATGAAATAATCTTATTATATACATAACTAAAATTCACAATATGATTAAACTCTTTTACCCTAGATGCTAACGGCTGTAAAATCCCTATAGGGATGTACAAGATACCTTTAGATAATGTACAAGAAGAACTCAACTGTTAAAAAATATGTAATAAAATAATAAATAAATAAATAACTTACACAATACTGGAATGGTGGTATCGGAAAATCAGTACCGTTCCAATTTATAAAAACTACTCTGTTTCAGCTACATTTACGTTCGACACATGGCAACGCAGATCGGCCACCATTCAACAATTCCCTTCCTCATCCTCCTAATACTTTTCACCTCTTTTTATCTTTTAATGGTTCTGAGCCTTTTTCCTTTTTTTGCAATCTTTTTTCTTCCAAATCGCCCTGCATATTTCTTCTGGTCCACAAAGCCTCAGTTATTACTGGACACCATTTTCGACGTTAAATTTTATTTATTATTTTCTTTACACTCTCTCCATTCCCAGTTCCGATTTTCTACTCCCCCCCCCCCTCCCTTCTTTTAAATCAGCTGGTCTGACAGCTTCACTTAAGCATTCATAAAATACAGGTTCTGATCCTCCCCTTTTTCAAAGTGACCACTACCAACAAAACAAACCTTTTATCCAAGCTCCCTTCCTTCCTCTGACAATTTTTGTCTACTGTAAAATACCCTCGGAAAGTCACTTTTATTGTAAGAAACCTTTACAAGTTCCGATTTATGTCATACCTTTTTCCGTATATAGATTACGCAACATAGATATGCTTATTCTTATAAATGCCTTATACCCTTATATGAATCTGAATTTTTCATTCTGACACAATCGTACTTTCTGCTAGAATGCATTTCTTTTGACACAACTTTACACAGTTTTCTTGAAATATCGCTGATGTCGATGCTCTAACATATGCACTTGATGTTTTTTGATGTAAAGTTAAAAGATTGAAAGGAATAATCCTATGGCACCATTAACTATTCATAAAACGGTATAAATCCTGTAGTTCTCAGTTTCACTAATTTAATGTAATTGTCCTTCCGAACTACTGTAATTTTCTGTGTATAATCCGCACGTAAGGTAAGTCAGTTCTGCATCAGAAATTTTAATTAGCAAACGAGGTTCTATTTGTATGAGCTGTTTCTTCAAAATAATATAGATTTTTGTGTTAAGCAAAATTTCTGGTGGAGGAATCAGATATTTTATCTGCGGATTATACACAAAAAATTACGATAAATATGTGTGTGTGTATATATATATGAAAAATCTTTTTAAACATGTACATACATTAAAACAATATATCTACAAGGGCAGTGTTTGATTAATGTATGCAAATAATAGTCAATTTTTATTGATGTATATCTGTAAGACTAAAGCCAAAAAAAAGTACAATATCATTGCCCAATTCACTGAAACTAAACATAATCAATGAAACATGAAAGCGAGATAAATCTAATGCAGAAATTAAATCGAAGATTTAAAGAAAAAAAAGGGGGGGGGGGGAATACTTACAAACTTACATGAAAAATAAATCATTTACAATCAGAATAAAGTCCGGTTTCCATTGACGGTAGGTTGGAGCGGTACTATTCAGAATCTTTTGATGTGGTCAACCAAGCTCAAAACCCTCGAACGTGGTTGGAAGCCCCTGGCTCTAACCCCCAGCTGAGATAATTGAGGGGCCAGAGGCAGATATCTGTCAATTTTGCATGCTTTCCTTTGAAGTAACTGCGCAATCTGATAAAAAAAAAAGGCTACAACTGATGACAAGACATTTAGCTCTTTGTTTTGGGAGCGTGATTAATGGATTTTTGAACCTCGAACTTCCAACTGCAATGGAAACCAGCCTTCTCCTTTTGAAATCCACGTACACAAATACCTCCCTCTGGGGGCCATCTCTTGTGTACTATAAAAAATTGGCTCTTTAAAGACCTCATTAGCCTTTTAAAATTCATTAACGTTCGCTACCTATTTTCTTTTGAAAATCGCGGAACCTATTGCTACCTATTTTCTTTTGAAAATTTCAAACATAGCTGTTAGACATACCGTTGATCATTAAAAAAAAAAAAAAAAAAAAAAAAAAAAAAAAAAATTGCATACTTTCGATTATCCGCGGAAGTGACTGGTACGAGTTCCGCGGATAATGCAAATCGCGGATAAACCGCAAAAATTTGGAAAATAAGAATCATGTGAGATAAAACATACTCTAGTTCAAAAACTTGATTCTATATAAAACATAATACAAACTGTCAAAATATCCATAATATATTAAAAATATTTGTATTTTATGTACTCTCTCTCTCTCTCTATATATATATATATATATATAAAAGTATATAAAAACAGTAAACAAAAAAATTTACTTACGATGTATTTTTTTTTTTTTTTTTTAATTCATGTAATAATTATATTCAATTATATTATTTATATTCATAAATAACTTGTAAGTAAACACTATAAATTACGTAAATACGCAATAATAGTTTCAGGTCGAGCACAACCAATATTCGGGAGTTAAAAGTAGACAGAGTGCACTATCAACGCAGAAGGATACACTCACGCCTACTAAGAAATTTGAAGAGACTTCTGCATATACATAGCTGTCAACATCCTAATTAGTATTCTGTAGTATTGTTAGTACCCGCCCCTTTTTTCACCATTTTATTTTTAGAGTAATTCCCTTTCGAATATAATTACGATTAAGTAAGATGAAAAACACTCTAAAAAAGTCTGGTGTGAGGGAAAAAAAAAAGAAAAAAACGCGAGTACTAACGATACTACAGAATATTAATTAGGATGTTGGCAGCTATGGCATATAACTTCCTCTAAAAACATTATTTGTCACATTTCAGAGTAGGGCTGATATCTATCGAACAGAGAAAGAAAAAAGTTTAAAAATCGATTAAAACAAAGAAAAAAAAAAAAGGGTTAAGTGTTTGTTTTTTGAGCGAAACTGATAAAAGGGTTAAAGAGAGATTGCCTTTTAACAGAGATTGGATAAGAAAATTTTAATTCTGGGAATAGATTCAATAAACAAAATCGTCTTAATTATTATAATTTACATTAGTTGTTTACATAGCTTACTAATTAATATTAATTTATTTAAATTTTGATTTTTTTTTTTATCAATAATTTTGTTTTCTATTTTTTTTTTTTTTTTTTTTTTTTTTTTTTTCCCCATACCGGAAAAACTTATTCAGCTTGGCATCCTTTCTGAGAGGAAAGTTTCTATTAATCTAATAATTTTCACTAAAGTTTCCTGGAAGGAAGTGATAATTTTAGTTTTTAATTTTAAGCTAAGATTAATACTTTTTATTTTGCCCTTTAAATTCTCCATTTAGTAGTCAATGCATTTAAATTTATTGGCCAAATAATGGTATAATACGAAATTACCTTTTCCAAGCTTAAACTTTCTGTTTAAATATGCGCATTAAGAAACATGAACTGCTATCATTTATTACTTTTCTCTACTTATGGATTACACACATAGAGATCAACTAAGTGTTGCCAACTGTAGGGATTTGTCCCTACGATTAGGGACTTTTGGCAGTTTTCTTTAGCATATAGAGATGGAGTAGGAACATTTTCGGAAACCCTTTCTCCCAGGACATTCTCAGGATATTCTGAGGATGAAAGTACGTCCTATGAATACCCTCAGCAGCAATATAGGAACTTTTTTAATCAGTGTATTGACATTTCAAGCTGTCCGTAGGGACATAGCTAAAATTTTATTGTCAACAATATTTAGCTTTAGTTCCACGGCAGACAGTGGTCAGTTTAAATCAAGAGAAAAATAAAATTGTATGTACTCTCTCAAACTGTCGCCTATAAAAGAGGTACACAATCAAACATGGGCTTTTGATGAAGTCTTATAAGGAAATTTTAGTGCCGGGAAAAACTGGCTTAAAGGGAGAGGTGGCCCTTCAATAGAGGTGTACTTATATGGAGGCTTTAAAGTATTTAAAATGCAAGGCCAATTCTTTGGAAAACGCTTGATAGAAAACTACTGTATTATTTACTTCACTTTGGTCTTAAATAAAAGAGTTTTATATATAGATATGTCAATTTTAGTTCTTGTGATCACAATTATTGTTCATTATCCATAAATAACAATTAAAATATTGATTCAATAAAGAAATTGCTGCCATATTTATCCCAGATTTTTTATAAAATCTATGGAAAATTATGCGATACACAGAACTAATTCTTTCGGCAGTTCGTGAAAGAAAGCTATTATTTAATATATTTCAGCCTCAAAAGAATGATTTTAGTTATAAATGTACTACGTTTCGATCTTTTGACCATAATTACTGCTAACAACAATAATTACGATTGAAAAGAAGTAATTTATATCGAGGCATAGCAGCTCAAATTTTTGAAAAATCTGGTTGACAAATAAATAAATAATCTTAAAATATTCTTGTGGTTGTTGACAGCATATTTTCCGGCGTAAAATTCTTATATAATTTTTTTAAATGAAAACATCTTTGGATGCATTTAAATCCGTAAATTCTTTTTCTTTTATGCATAAAACTTCTGGTGAAACGTTTAGCTAATTATAAATAACTCATTTTAATTTATTGCCAAAAAATAAAAAATCTGGTTGACAAATAAATAAATAATCTTAAATATTCTTGTGGTTGTTGATAGCATATGTTTCAACGCAAAATTCTTATATAATTTTTTTTAAATGAAAACCTCTTTGGATGCATTACACAAATTTCTTTCTTTAGGTTTTTCATCCTGTTTACATTTACATTTAAATTCGTAAATTCTCTTTCTTTTATGCATAAAACTTCTGGTGAAACGTTTAGCTAATTATAAATAACTCATCATTTTAACTTATTGCCAAAAAATAAAAAATCTGGTTGACAAATAAATAAATAATCTTAAATATTCTTGTGGTTGTTGATAGCATATGTTTCGACGTAAAATTCTTAGATAATTTTTTTTAATGAAAACCTCTTTGGACGCTACACACATTTCTTTCTTTAGGTTTGGCATCCTGTTTACATTTGCATTTAAATCCGTAAATTCTCTTTCTTTTATGCATAAAAACTTCTGGTGAAACGTTTAGCCAATTATAAATGACTCATTTTAACTTATTCCCAAAAAATTAAAAAAAAAATTCTATGTGATTTATGAAATTTATAACGAAGCAGAATTAAAGATTGAAAAAAAAAAAAAAAGAGAGAAAGAAAAAGAAAAGAAAAGAAAGTGTCTTTGACTCTAAAAAGAGAATAAATCTCAATTTTCAGTTAAGTTAAAAATAGATTTTTCAAGTATTATTATTTAGAAAAATATTATATGGAATCTCTTCCATAATGCATTACTTTTGATGCACTCAAATGTTCCTGCTCACGACTGATAAGTTATGTGCTTCCTGTTGTAAACTGGTCATCCTTATTACAAACATCCTTACTATGTCAGATGAATATCTATCACGGATATCCGTGATTATATCAGAGGCATATCCGTTGGTTCTCAGAATACAACTTGGCATTGCGTCATTCTCGAAGCCGTAACCCTTTGTCTAGTGAAAAAGAAAACTAAAATCTTGAAGATTTTAAAACAAAGAGTTTATTTGGCGTTCTTGTTTCTTCATCTCACATAAGTGACAATTTTCTGAAATTATATCAGGCAGAAAATTCTACAACAACTTTGTTGTTTTCTCTTTTTTCCTTATTAGATAGATTGGTATAACTTAAAACTCCAAATATGGCAAAAGCATCCAGTTTTTCAGGAAATGGATTACTAATATTAGTGTGTAATAAATACTAGATACCAGAAACTGGTGACAGTAATTGCTGATTTCTAAAACAAGATTTACACGACTAAAGCCGCTATCAAACGAAGAACCATGCGATAGTTTTTAGCACAAAATACCTCATAAACAGGTTTTTCATGCGGGAAACGATCCAAATATGCCGTTTGATACAAATTGCCGAACGTACGTTCGTCAATCACGCATTCTCGAATGTTTAAATCACATACGGTAGTCTTTAGAACGAAATCCTCCAATCAGAGAATCACGATTACAGAACACCCTCTATTCTTTTCCCTTTTAAACATCCTTGGGGGGAGAATAATAGCCAAATGTTGGGTCCGTTGTTTACATTTCTGGATTTCGTTCTTCCGTTTATGCTTAAAAACAACTCCACTGAAGTCGTTTGGTCGCTTTTGAGCGGCAATAGCTTATATTTTAGAATATATCGTCTTTCGTCTGACAGCACCTTTAAGATATAAGGATACAACTAAGGCTATAATAAGGCTTATATAAGTACATATACAGTCGATCCTCGTTAAAGTGAATTACTTTTAACATGAACTGTTTCCACAATCCCCGTCAAAATGAAGATTGGTTTAGTTATACGAAAATTAGATACTGATAGCATGAACTACTGATAACATGAACCAATTTTTTATCCACCTTGAGATTCACGTTAACGAGGTTCAACTGTATATACCTATATTATAGATAGATAAATATAAAATTCTTATACATTCAGTTAGTCAGATTTTTGGTTTTGAATGAGCTAATACCGTATCAGAAATATGGTTACAGCACTTCTCAATTAACGAACTCCACTCGCATTAATAATTGAGTCATTTTTTTAATTCGCTTAGAGTAAGTTATCCATTATTTTTAAACATTTGTGCATAACTAGTATCTTTCAAAATTATTCTTTCTGAAATTCTAATTCGAATGTCACTGCACGTTTTATTACGCCAACTTTTCGCCATAACCTTCTACTTTTTAGTTGACGTTGAGGAATTTTACATCTGTCATCAACAAAGTTTAGTGCCTTTATTGAAAATAATGCCAGATGCTAATCGACTAACATATGTAACAATTGATTGGATTAGAGAAAAACCTACTGTAAAAATGAAATGAATTAGCTCAAAGCCATATACAAATTACATCTTTAACTGAAATCCACTTTAATAGATAATACAGCACAATCAATAAATATTTCATATCTAAATAAGACCATAACAAGTTCTGTCATCTAGAATCTCAAGTACAGAAAAGTAGCATAATTTCAGAAATGTCACATAACAAATTCTTTCCCACCGGCAATCTCAAACTTTTAGAAATGTCACATAACATGTTCAATATGTTCATACACCTTAGTTATGAACATGTTATGTGACCATATTAGACAAGTCTTCCTCCGGAATCTTAAGTGCAAAATAGTCACATAATTTCAGAAATATCACAAAACAAATTCTTCCCCACCGGTAACCTCTAAACATTCGAAAATGTCCCGTAACATGTTTAACATGTTCATACACCTTAGTTATGAGGTTGTTATGTGACCATGTTAGACAAGTCGTCCTCTGAAATCTCATGTGCAGAAAAGTCACATAATTTCAGATTTATCACATAACAAATTCTTCCCCACCGGTAACCCCAGAACTTTCAAAAATGTCACACAACATGTTCATGCACTTTAGTTATGAACATGTTATGTGACATTATTAGACAAGTTCTAATAACGAAAATCTTCAAAATTTTCAGAAATGTTACCTAATATGCTCATGTACTAAGGCGGGTGAACATTTTAATTACCAATTTGCTAAATTTGAGAAAAATCAGCTGTAAAAATAAAGTGGAACAGCCGAAAGCTATGTACAACTTCTTCAACCAAATACTACTTAGAAGATTCAGCAAAACCAATGAACATTTGATATTGAAGTGTTCTCTCCCCCTCCCCTCCCTCCGCAAATCTAAAATTTTTCAAAAGTGTTACATAGTACGTTCATCAAGAAAGAAAAGAAAAGAGACAAAAGGGTAGAATTTTCACTCTGGATATAATATCGCCGAAACAGAATTTGAACAGAAAAAAGCGCCAATAATACAAAAACAATAAAAGAAAAGGGGGTGGGGGGGGGGAATTAAGGACTAATAAATTCTAAGGAAATTAGGTAAGTGCTTGAAAACTAATAAGTGCGAATTTAAAATATTTCTCTCAATTTCAGCGAAATAGCTTAATCTTTTTTGACATTACGTTAATAATAGTAACAAAAACAATAAAAAAGCTAAATCTAATAAGTGCAGTAAAATTTCTAAACACTAAAACTTGCACAAAAAAAAAAAAAAAAAAAAAGAAAGAAAGAAATATGACATTAAAAGTTGCACTGAAAAAAGCTTACCTGATTGTTTGCTTTCAGCTGCAGGTCGGTTAGAAATAGGTATTTTCTTTATGGTACCTAAAACTGCACAAGTAATGGGAACGAAGACTTGTTATATGAATAAATAATAAAAGCACGTTTTACAAGAAAATACATTCATTAAGAAATAACATTTAATGCTAAATAGTTTCTTTAGAGATTTGTAAAGGACAAAAAAAAAATGCTCATTTCGAGATCAAGAGAAACAAAACAGTCTTTGCAGAATAAAAAATATCCTGTGCAGCGACAAAGTTTTTGCAGTGTAAAAAGCAGTCTATGTTTCAGTAATTGATCATGTATTTTATTTCTTTTGGGTAATTTTTTAGATTACGGTTACTTTTAAATGACTTTCTAGGAAAAACACAATGTAAACCGCATTGCAATGCTGATCTTGTACGATTTTAACTGGACCACAACACCCCTTTTGTAGAAGTTGAGTGATACCAAACTTGATCAAAAATTTCGCTTGATTCAACCCGAAACTGAAAAAAAAAAAAAAAAAATACCTTTCCTATCCAGGCATCACACCTTCTTAAACCACCATCAATTCAAAGGGGGAAAAAAGAAAGAAAGTGAAAGAAACAAACAACAACTGCTTTGATACGATTTTTATTTATTTATTTTTAAATAAACAGTTATCGGCAACAACGCACACAAATAAGTCTGGACTGTTTGTCGGCAAGTATTCGCTGCCGCAAAATTAGTTGCCTGCAACGGATAAATACAGGGAAATACTTACAAGGAAACATTGAGAAGGTGTCGTCTTCAAAAAATATTGAAAAAAATATACGTGATTCTACTCTTCATAAAACACCAGAAAGTGAAAAAATTATCGGCTGAAATGAATGACAGCGACCACAAAAAATTATCAAAATTAAGCATATTCGGCGATTTCACACTGTTAGGCGATTGATTTTGAGTACTTGGCGGAGAAGCAAAACACGGTTCTGTTCGTGCACGGCAATTTCGGTGCCAGCGAACTTATCGCCTAACAGCGCTAAATCGCCAAAAATGCTTAATTTTGATAATTTTTTGTGGTCGCTGTAATTAATTTTAGCCGATAATTTTTTCACTTTCTGGTGTTTTATGAAGAGTAAAATCACATATATATATTTTTTTCAATATTTTTTGAAGACGACACCTTTTGAATGTTTTCTTGTTAGTTAATACTAAATAATGCCAGTGTTTAGGGATTAACGTTACGATTCATAAAAGTATTAAATGAAAACATCGTTCAGGATTCTATGAGATCGAAAACCTTCGTTGTTCTGCAAAAAGCATCCTTTGTCTCAACAAAATAATTCTTCGGTTTTTTTCTTTGCCTATTTTTTCTAGCGATTTCTTATTAATGACAAAGCAAAATTTTCTTGATGTAAAATGCGTTCTTATTATTAGATTTTTGGCTACAAGATTCAAATCGAAAATTCCGCTTGGAATCATTCCAAAATGGACAAAATTATTTTTCCTAACTTAAATACTGTCATACTTTTCACTATAACTAATTAAAAACAAAATTAAAAACACAATCCAGTTTTCCCAAATTTGACTTTCAAAAATCAAAATTTAATCGAAAACGTTTTGAATCTAAATATATTAAAAAGAAACCAGATGCTATTCGAATCAGCAGCAAACAATTTCGAGTCAGTCGGACTGATATTTTACTTTTATAAAACTGATTTTCATGTTGCATTTTTTAATTTTTTTTCCGTTTTCTATTAAAACTAAAATTTCTTAGATTATTAAATATGTAATTAGATAATAATGATTACTTACCGTTGACACTAGTCACACCTGACTGCTTCACCACTTTTTTTCTGCCTGTAACATATACAATAATAAAAATTATGGCGTAAAAATCTGTTAAAATAATCAGTATCGCACATCAAAATTATTTATTTTTGTGACAACAAGAGAAAAAGTTTATTGCCTACCTGCTTCTTCATGGTTAGTGGTGGTGGAACTTGGTTTTATTTCTGGAGGTGTTTCTTTTCGGTTACCTGCAAATATAAAATCTTAGCATTATACCTTTTCTTATACAGCATGATTATCAGCTATGTTCAGGTTTCACTCCAACATTTAACGATACTCTCGATTGAAGAAAATAATCACGAAATCAAAAACGGGAACATTGGAATACAATATTTAACACAAACTTGCGGATGGTGGGGAGGGAAAAAAAAAAAAAAACTTTTCATTCAAAAGATTTTTTAATTTTCTAAAAGAAATATATATATATATATTTCACACAAAAGGTAAAGAAATAAAATTATAAATCACCGCTCAGTATTTACTAACTAAATACATTTTTGAAGCTAAACTACAGGCAGGTTTAGAGATCAACCGCGTTAGTTTTAATGGTTACAGCTTTAGCTACTTCATGCTTAGGCACAGTTCATTTCACGGCCTGGTCACTTTTCGTTCCTCTTAAAATTAATTCGTTTATTCCTATTAAAAAAAAAAAAAAAAAAAAAAAAATGCGATTTATCTTTAGTTATTCAGTTAAAGTTATTTTTTCACTACCATCCAAAAATGATGGAATTTCATAATATTTATTAATTCAAGTGGTAAATCAATATCGTTATTCTCATATAACGGACGGATATTGATATTTTCGACTTAACGGATATCACCAGTCAGAGGTTGACTGAATTTGGTTAGTGGTTGGTGCATTAGCATGTTATGTCTAGAATCAGGGGTGGATTTTTGTTTTAATTAATTTAGCCCTTTACTAAAGAATGCATAGTTTACATTTGTACGAAACAAAAACTTCTGATTTACTATTTTATTGACAGTTAACCTTTCAATAAGTAATAATAAGGAAAGTAATAGTATTACAGATTTAATTAATTGTTCAATAAAACTCCGACTTTCAATTGAGTGAATTGCGCCTGTTAAATGTCTACCAGGTTAACTAGCAAGTGATTACAGCACTGGCACGTTATGCCAAAGATTCAGGTTGGATTATTGAGCCTGGTCACAATTTATTTTTGTGAATTAATTCGTTTTTTATATTTCGTTGAAATTAAAACTCCCGAATTACAAAAGTACCGACAATTGTAGTTATCTTTTCTAAAAATGAGGGAAAAATTAAGTAATAGAACAGGTTAGTTAAGGTAAAGATAAGGACCAAAACAGATATGAATGAAATAACACAATGAGTATGTAAAAAAGAGAGGGATACACACAGTGGTTGATAGACGCACAACACTGAGGTGAACCACTCACCTGGTTGTTCCGCTTGAGCTGTATATAAAACTAAATTCGGCATTTCTTTTTCTGTATCTGAAACAAATGTCTGCTTAATAACAGATACAGTCGTGGTCTTATAATGAAAAATATCATATATTACACACTTCGTAAAGTTTTTATTGATTGCTTTATTAGTCAGAGCAAAGTAATAGTATTAAAAGATTTAATTCACTATTCAATAAAAATATTTTAGAATTGAATATGACCAAATATAAACAAATATGTATTCACTTGACGTTATCTTAAAATATGGTCAGGTGTACTTAGCGAAGTCTGAAACATATGTGGCAGGACCACATGGGTAAGTCTAAAGATATGCGAATTTGTGCATGGTCCACTTGACTAAGTCTTAAGTTATATATACATATCTATTTGACTAAATCTTATAATATATGCAGCAGAGTATTCGGTAAACGTTTTTAGAAGTTGAATTTACTCTCGTTTTTTTAAAATAGTATAAGTCTTAGGCTGTTATTCACCAATAACTTCAACTCCCGGTTGAACAAGAAAATTTGAAAAGCGTATAAAGGAGGGGTGCAAATTTTCAGCAAATTTTGCAGTGTTGTTTCTGCCATCTAGCGGTATAGTTATTTTCAGATTTTTTAGGTGAAAATAACCAATCAAAGATTATATGAAATCCTCGTCGCTAGATGGCAGAAACAGCTTGCCAAAGTTTGCTGGAAAGTTGTACCTTGCCTTTAGACGCTTTTCAAGATTTTGTGTTGAACCGGGAGTTGAAGTTAATGGTGAATACGACCCTTAATTTGCATGGGAATGCATGAGAATTCTGTTTCCATACTTCTATTATTTCTGTGAATTTTCACATGTTATACAGGAAGTGTTATCCTTTTAGCGTTGTTTTTAAGTATTATTTCTTAAAATTTCTCCCTCATTTTGTGGACTCGTTTGCATAGCTGGTGATTGGTTTTCTGCTTTTATAAGTTTTGTTCTTAGTGGAATTTTCCTGAAATCGATATTATGAGGCATTGAGTGTTGTTTCATACAAATTTTAAGCCACACGAACCACGATATCTGAACACATTTTTAAAATCATTTATAACTCCTATTTTCTTTTCGAAAATACAATAGAGCCTTTAGCTGAAATACAAATAAATATAGATAGAAATAAGAAAAAGCTATAGTCATAGGTATGAATAAGAAAAGAGAAATAGATAAGGCGAAAATAAATTAGATAACAACCCTAAATACAAATTTACAACATTCTACACCTAACACTTTTTTTTATTCATGCGAGATATGTACACACACACACTCACACACACTCACTTGGGGGAATTCACACGAAAAAACTAGTAAATAATTAACTTACAGGGCTAGAGCATGTTATACGTTAAAAGATAACTTAAAGTAAAATATTTAAGATACTGAAATCATAATGGTTAGTTTTAGTACATAGTAAAATAAAGGGGGGAAGAGAGCTTTATAAATTATTGTAGATGCACATATTAATTGTAGACCTGATATTGATCACAGGAAATTGACATATGTATTATTGGCATACATTTTAAGATTTTATATGGTTTTCTTATATATATATATTTTAAAGATTATAATACTTTTTTTCCTTACTTTTTAAGGGGACGGAGGGCATTATAAATAAATATTTTTGATTTTACAGTAAAAGTTTCAATTTTTTGTAGATATATGCACTGAAATATTACAATATTTCAGTAACATAAAATAAAAATCATTATTGTTAATTTAAGAAATTAAAAGAAAACTTTAAAATGTCTCTCGCGTTTATATTTTTCATATATTTTTTATTATTTTGCTTGATTATTATTCATTTATATATTTTAAATAATTTTGGGTATCGGATTTTCTATTCGTTCAGAAGTTTAGTTTTAAGAAATATTTTTGTGAAACATACTGATTATTTATGAAAATTTCAATCTCGCGCATAATAAAACAGAGTCTTAAAAATCCAAATATAGGCGAAACTTAAAACGGATACCCAGATTTTACTGAAATGTAACATAAACTAGCTTAAAGGAATTTTTATTCATTTTAAGCCAAAATCGTGAGACGACAGACATTTGAAAGAAGAGAAAATCGTTAAAAAAAACCACATTAAGAGAAAACAGCATTTAAAGTGAGTTTCAGCAGTTATTATTTATCAGTCAAACATTTTAGAAGGTTATATATTTATATATTTTAAACTGTATGTTTTTTAAAATTGTTTTAACAAATTAAAGTGTTTTAAAAGTTTAAAATATATATCATCAATCTCGCCGACTATACTGCTTGTTTTTTTTTTTTTTTTTTTTTTTTTTTTACATTTTAAAAGGCATTTAATCAGATCATTATTATTTTTTTAAACCCTTGTAATTTTTGAAAATATCAACTTAGAAGCATGCGGATTGTTGCATATTGTTCAGAATTAGTTATAGAAAATAAACATAACAAAACAAAAATTTGATTTTTTCCCTTGATTTTTACGATTTTCAAAGCCCACCATTCCCTTAAAAATTATTATTTGCTGCTAACCACTTACGAAAAGTCTATTTTAGTATATATTTTTAATTTTCAAATGCACTTTATTCATTTAAAACTTTTCTGGGAAGCTAAGCACAGTGACTAAGCACAAACAAGTCCATTTATATATATATATATATATATATATATATTTTTTTTTTTCCCGAAGCACATGGCTAAGTACCGAAAGAATCCACTTTAATAAAAAAGGACACACAGACGCACTTGATAGTCCCTTTGAGAGCTCTAGAAAGAAACAAACATCCTGGGCTGACTTCTTGATACAATACTCTTTTTACTTCGAACAATGTAGAAGAAAAATAAAAAGATCAATTTAAAATTTTGACGGGAAAGAATTTTCTGGAAATAATAATAATAAACATAAAAAAAATTTATTAATTCTTTAAAAACAGAATAGTAAATGGTCTATAATCGATAGAAAATACTTAGTTGACATTAAAGAATTTATTTAGGGTCTACTGTTATGATTCACAGAGAGAAAAAAAAAAAGTCGTCCTGGATTTTATAGAAAATAAAATCTTGAATCCATTTTCGCACGCAAGAATGATCCGATATTCCTAAATGCATTAAAATTTCTAAACAGAAAAGTTAGTACGAAATTCATATGCACCATTTGTCAAAATTTGCCCTAAAAATTACCCGATTGTTAGCTCTCAGCTGCATTCAATTCGAAATGAGCATTTTCTTTATGCTATCTAAAACTGAATATATAATGAAAACGATGATCTGTTACATGAATTACATAATAAAAGGGCTTTTTATATGAAAATTCAATGAATAAAAATAATAAATAGTTTATTTAGAGGTTATGATTTGTAAATAAATGTTAAAAAAATCTCGTTTAAAAATCTATAGAAAATAAAATCGTCTTTGCATTTTAACAGAGGAAATAGAAAAAAGTTCAGCAATGACAGATCGGGTCTGTGTGGTGATTGGTAGAGCTCCTCCAATACAGGCTGGATCATCAGGCATTTTGTTTCCCACTCAGCAATTGTTGCCCACGCGGTTCGAATTTCAAGTGTTATTAAATCACATAAAATGGAGGTTTTGCAGCCGAAAATTGCTCAAATCATACCAGAACTGCTTTTAGAACGTTTAGATTTCCAACAGATGACGAAAGACGAAAGAAATAGGCTATTAATTGTCCAAAAGAAAATTGTACGCTTAGCTTTCAATCACAAATAAGAAGTGTAATTATGATATGTTTTCTTGCATTTTTTGTATCAATTATTTGTTTTTATTGCTGTTTGATTATCTAAATGTTGTGTTTTACAACCTACACTACTTTTCAGCGTGTATAAAAATTTAAAATTAACTAATTTAATAGCAACAGTGATGGCTACTTTTTACAAGGGTTACAAGAAAATTTCGCCAAATATTACCGCCAAACTTATCAAGTACAAACAATAATTCGCTCTTCTGTTTAGGCAAACTCGCCATTTTAGGCGATAAAGACGCCGAGTAATACGTCTGCAACTAAACGTCGTCATGCTATATTTCCGCTAGGCAACAATGATCAGCTGTGAGACAGCTCGTATTATAGAAATCTTAGTGGTTGGGGCAGCGTTGCGACGATACGTTTTGCTAGGAACTGAGTCGAGAGCTTGGCACAAATTTTTCCTCATTTGAAGTTCTTCCGTGACATTTGATGCACAATCAATTTTGTGAGGTATCATAATCCAAAAGTGCCTCAATTTTAGACACATTGTCTGAAGTTCGAAAATTTGATAGAAGTTGTTCGTCATCAACGTCCTCTCTTCCGTCTTTGAAGGCTTTGTGGCACAAACACTTGAGACAGACAAAGAATACTTACCGTAGGCTTCTTGTAATATGGCAAGAACCTCAGTAGACGATTTATTTATTTTACACAAAACCATATGGCGCATCACTGTTCGATATTCTGCTGCATCCTAAAAACCTAACGCCACTTACAAACCTGTGTCTGCTTCATGAACGATCTGTGTGCTACAAAGGCTCAAGGCCAACTGACTTCCACCACACTGCGTAGTTGGCCGTCTCTATCGTCTATATCACTTGCTAACTTTGTCCCTTTGACATTCGCTTGGCAAAAAAAAAAACTCAGTCTCATTGACTTTATGGACAGACTTTGTATGTTTCAGGTTTACTGTTATAATTTGTAGAAGTGTTAAAAAGGGAAATACACCCCCCAGAGTTATATTCTCACTAAGGTTTTTTATGCCGTAAAAAATCATCTTTTGTCTCAGCAACTAGCTATGAAATAGGATTCTTTGAAAAAAAAAAAAAAAAATAGATTACCGTTTTATTTATTTATTATTCAGATTTTCTTTAAAAAAAAAAAAAAAAAAAAAGCTACTCACAATTTCTTGATTCAATGTGATTATGATTTTTTGATGAGATATTAGTCTAACCACAACTGACCCGTGCATGGGTTTCGTGATATGACACTTAAATCGAAAATTTCATTTGAAGTTAACCGGAAACTGGCACAACCACTTTCGTTTCCCAAAACCTGATACACTCAACCAAACCGAAACTTTTTTTTTTTCTTTTTAAGACCATATTTCAATGCAAAAAGTCTATGACAATAATTTTAAAATCAGATTTATCTTTTATGGAATAAAAATAGTTTATCTTTAAAAATCTTAAAAAAAAAAAAAAAAAAAAAAAAAAAAAAAAAACTTAACGATATTTTCAATTTTTTAAAAATCAGGTTTATCAATATTTGAATCGCAAAATCCAAATCTTAAACCAGAAGAAATCGAATTTCAATGCATTAAAAAAAGCCCGATCTAAACAGTCTACAGCAAACAATTTAGAGTTAGTCTTGCGGAGCGTTGCACACGCAAGTAGTATATCTAAGTTTTTTTCATTTGAAAAACAATAATATATATATATTCTTTGCCTTTGCAGTGGTAACTGGTAACAAGTGATCTATTTTGAATTTTTTTATTTTATTTTATTTTATTTCTTTCGCGTTTCATTTAGCATTAAAATTTAATAAACTATTGAATAATTATAAAATTATACTGACTTACCTTTAACACTGCTTAGACTAGACTGTTTCACCACTTTTTTCCTGCCTAAAATAAACACATGAAAAAAAAAAAAAAAATCGCGTAAGAACTGGTTTAAATGATTAATAACTATTTATTTATTTTATTCCAAATCAATTTTTATGGTATTTTGAGAATGAAAACTGAGGCTTACCTGCTTCTTCATTATTAGAAATATTCGGGCATGGCTTTATTTCTAGTGGCATTTCTTTTCTTTTACCTGCAAATATACAAAGATAACATTATACCATTTTTAACACCTATATGGTCATCAGTAATGTTCATATTTTACTCCAACACTCGGTAATATATTCGAATGCAGAAAAATCACTATGAAAATACAAACGGGAACACCGAGATGCAACATTGAACACAAACTTGTTTCGTTTTATACAGCCACTATGAAAATATGATAGTAAAGTGGTCAAATTTCATGAGTAAAAAAATAAAAGTACAGAAAAACAGTGGGAGGGGAAAAATACAAAAAGAAAACTTTTTATTTTTAAAATTTTCTGAAAGAAAATGAAAAATTGCATTTCACAAACTGAGATTAAAAAGAAAAAAAAATTAAATCACACCACGATATTTATTAAATAAATACATTTTTAGAAATAAATCAGCAAATCATTCACAGGCGTATCGAATCAGCTTAGTGAACAGAGCATCAGTGCGCTATTATATATATATATATATATTCGCAAATTTCTACGCAGTTTCGCATAAAAAACAAAAATCAGGAAAGAAAAATAAGTCTAAAATGCAGAAAAAGGTTTTGAAAAAACCCACACAATCACAAATATGAAAAAGTAATGAAAATTCAACCAACACCAGAACAAATATACACGGAAAGCAATCCAGATAAAGATATGGAAGATCGGGAAACATATGTCTAAGAACTCTGAAACCGTTGACAGGGGCCCGCTATATCCGGTATTCTATTCTTGATTTAGCCTTCTTTCATTCTTATTGCAAATAAATTAACCTTTTCCATAAAAATATGTAGTTAAGGTTAGATAAAAATTTAAACCTTCGTATTATTCATTATAATCTTGCAATAATGCAGCATAAAGAATATTAATAAATTTATCTGTACAATTACATCATTAGTAGCAAAACAGATGAATGGAGTGGGTTTGAAGTAGTACTAAATGGACAAGTGGTGACATTGGTGACCAAATGGCATTGCGCAAATGGTGACGGCTAGGAGGCATGCTATCATAATTTTGATCCTCGATGGAGGGCATGGCTTTCCTACCTAATCCCTCTAGAGGTATTAATTTCGGTATGTAAAACAGATGAATATTTAATATTCCAAATTTTAGCTGAATGAACTGTATTAGTCAGAGGTCGACTAGATTTGATCAATAGTTTCAGCAGTAGCACGTTGTGCCAAGTAAGCAAGTTCTTCCAATCAGTTTTCGCCATTGTCAGTTTTGACTTTTTTCTAAAGAAAAAAATCTACGTTTACATTAAACTGAAGCTCAAACTATTAGCAAGCTTGTTTTTCGTAGCCAAATGCCGAATTTCAAACTCGGTTTAGGTACAGCTGGATGTTCGTAGTAGTTTGGCATCCGTTTTAAGCTGTAGATCACGCTCCATCAGTCCTACAGTGCAAAAAACGACTGTAAAGCGATAAACAAAACCGAATTACTGTATTACAAAAAATCCTATTCCCATACAAATGGTAAAAATTGAGATTTCGTCATTATCGCAGAGCTGACGGTCTACCTAGGAGGCATGCTATCACAATTTTGATCCTCGATGGAGGGCATGGCTTTCCTACCTAACCCCCCTCTAGAGGTATTAATTTGGGTATGTAAAACAGATGAATATTTAATATTCCAAATTTCAGCTGAATGAACTGTGTTAGTCAGAGGTCGACTAGATTTGATCAATAGTTACAGCAGTAGCACGTTGTGCCAAGTAAGCAAGTTCTTTCAATCAGTTTTCGCCATTGTCAGTTTTTACTCTTTTCTTAAAAAAAAAAAAAAAAAAAAAAAAAAAAAACGTTTACATTAAATTGAAGTTCAAACTATCAGCAAGCTGAATATTTTTTTTTTTTTTTCCCCGACTGAGTGAAAATAATGCCTGGACCGGGACTCGAACCCCGGATCTTTGACTTACAAGGTCAAGTCTTGTATTATTAGCAAGCTGGTTTTTCGTAGCCAAATGCCGAATTTCAAACTCGGTTTAGGCACAGCCGGATGTAAAGTAGTGGTTTGGTATCCATTTTAAGCTGTAGATCACGCTCCATCAGTCCTACAGTGCAAAAAATGACTGTAAAGCGATAAACAAAACCGAATTACTGTATTACAAAAAATCATATTCCTATACAAATGGTAAAAATTGAGATTTCGTCATTATCGCAGAGCTGATGGATACTTCCAAGTTTCAGTTGATCAAACTTTGACTATTAGAGGTAGGCAAAGTCAGTTTTGTGGTTAGAGCGTTACGCAAAAAAAAATACTTTTCTTTCCACTCTTGCTAAAATGAATTCGACATTTTATTCAGAACTGTACGGTTTACATTTGTTCGAAGTTAAAACTTCCTATAGCTGCTAACATTACTAATTTTTAAATCTGGTTTATTCACCATTATTTTAAAAAAAGAATCTGTCATACATATTTTATACTTAAAATTAAATAAACTGAAAACATTTATAAAAAAAATTTCTGGTATGAAGCCTCCGTTGAAAATAACGGAAATTTGGCACCTATGGCTTCCGAATTATTAACTGTAATCCGGTAATAATGGATTTGAAGTTGAGTTGATTTAACGTCCCACTGATGGGCGACGATCTGGGATTTACCCCTAGGAGTGGACCGCAGATATGTCAGCACATTCTTGATCCTTTGCGAATAGGAAGTCTTCATACGCTTTTGTAACACCCAGAAGTGTTATTTTTACGGACAACATGGAGGACATTGCAGCTGCGATGAATCGTGCACCAGCTACTATTAATGTAGTATATGACGGTCTTCGATGAACTCAAGTATCGGACCAGCAATTCTTCTATTGCAAGCTCGACCCTCTATCAATCAGACTACCGGGGGCTCAAGAATAAAAGGATTTCACAATATTGACTAATTCATCCCTAAGACACTGTACTGTTATCCGCAAACTGATAAGACCTACAAATGCCAAATAAACTACCTGTGCTAGTCAAAATTTGTCCGGGTTAATTTACTGGTTTATAACATTAGCGCATTACGCAAAAAGTATAACTTCGGTTCCCGATGTGGTCACTCTTTACTTCTGTGCAATCGATTCGGTCTTTACATATGGACGAAGTTTAAAACTTCCAAACTGCATTATTACCGATAATTGCTGTTATCTTATTTTACTCTAGAAACAGAAAATTATTTTAGAAAATAGAAGAGTTAGTTGAAATATAAATAAATTAAAGACTGAAACAGAAATGAATAAAAAAATTCAAAGAATAGTTAAAAAAAAAGGAGAGGGACAGATATACAAAAAGAGGTCCACAGGCAGGCAACACTAAGGCGAAACCACTCACCTGGCCGCTCCACTTCAGCTGCATTTAAATCTAAATTCGGCATTTCTTTTTCTGTATCTGAAACAAATGCGTGTTTAAGAACAAATAAGGTCTTGTTTTTATAGTGAAAAATAGTAAAATGTTATATACTTCGTAAATATTTCTGTTAGTTGTTTTATTAGTCGGTACAAAATTAAAATATTACAGATTTAGTTAACTGTTCAACTAAAATACCTAAGTGCTAGATACAGCCAAATATATGTAGCCAGATCCACTTTATTTAAGCTTAAGGTATGCGACCAGGACTACTCCGTGGCCTGATCAAGAGTCTAAGTTTCAAGAAATGACCAAAGTTTCAAGATATATAGCATAACCTATAATCCATGGCCGATTTAAGATATGTGGCCAGATTTATTTGGCTAAGTCTTAAGATACGTGGCTAGATGTACTTGATTAAATCCTAACACATGTGGCTTGGTGCCAAAAATTCTGTACACAAATGCATTTGGCTATATCCTATAATGTGTGTAACAGGGTTTGAAATGTCTGCTGCATTACACCGATAGTTTGTTTAATTGGTGTTTTTATGACTACTCTCTCTGGAATTTTCTAGAAGTAAATATTGTGACCTACAATATGTTATTTTATTAGATTTTCAATGTACATGGACCATGATAAAGGAACACATTTTATAAATTAGTCATACTTGTCATTTTCTTTTTCAAAGAATTTACTCCCCCGAGGGGAACTTTGCCTTAGGGAAGAAAGCAATGTAACTACAGAAACACAAATCTCATCCTGGTTAACTACTAAATTATAAATAAAACTTTTGAGTTTCACAAAGGTTGGTTAAAAATAATGCTCAACCTGTACATTTATATGAAATTTTGTCCTATAACGCTATATTTAAGTTTATGGAAAACAAGACGACAGAGCCACCTACTCAGTGATATGCACTTAAAGTTGATAGACATCAATTTATGCCAAGATGCAACTAATATAATTTTCCATGAAATTCTATTCATTAATTCTTGATCTGGGAGCGACACAAAATTTTTGTTATACACATTCAAACAGACAGGCAGACTGGAAAGAAAGACTGACGGAAATTTTCTAAAAATGGTTAACAAATGTACTGGACCTCTCAAAACGTGTAAATCCATCTAAAATCGGAAGTAAAAAGTTTTTACGAATCCAAGACTTTCTTCTGTTGAATATGAAAGAAAGTAATAAATATAGATAGAAATAATAGATAGCATTAACCATAGATAAGAGTAAGAAAGAAAGAGAGAGAGAGAGAGAGAGAGAGAGAGAAATAAAGAAAGTGAAAGCACTCACCTGACTGTTCTTCATCAGCTGTACTTAAATCTAGATCCGGCATATCATTTTCAGTATCTAAAAGAAATGTATGATTTAATCATGATTAAACGTAAGAAAATGGTTACTTGTAAAAGTATTTTGATATTATTATAAAATGCTACTCACCAGATTCTTCAGTTTCAGAATCACTATCAACTGAAGTCTCGTCGTCTTCCGAAGAGTCTGAAATGGGGCCGAGAAGAATTATGTAAATTCGTTAAAATTAATAAGACATCACACATTTATAAACGCAAAGCAATAAAAATATTAGTACAATTTACTCTCGATTAACCTAGAAGACCATTAACCCTTTCACGCTCAAGGGAAATATTTTTCCCTTCTACAAAAATCGTTATCGATTGTTCAATTATTATTGAATCGATATTTTTTTTTACTGAATGTCAAAATAAAACGTATGTCCAAGGCGGCAAATGTGTTTCTGAACGAATAAAAACGACGTATAGAAAATAGGACACATAATAAATGTGTTATGTGCAATGTCCACTTGTGCTTTACAAGTAAACGAAATTGTTTCGTAGAATACCATAACTAACTATTTATTTTACTTTTCTGATAATTTTTATTATGTTTTTTGTATTACAAAGCAATAAATAAAATACCGATATAATAAACCTAACTCTTCGTTTATTTACTTTTATGGTCCATAGGGAAAATATTTCCCATGAAATTATAGGAAACCTATACACCCTGCTATGTTTTCTGGTGATATTCTCTTACTTTACACCCACAATAGCTAAAATATTGGGTTGTATTGACATATTTAGTCTTGGACATCTTATGGTTCTGTAAGGGTTCAGTATATAGCCCTGGACAGCTGAAAATCCCAAATAATCCAATTTATGCAAATTTTGATGATACAAAATGTAGAGAGTTCAACCTTGTTTTACACTTATAGTTACTAGAATAGAAAAAAAAAGTGGAGGGCAATGTACCTTTTCAAAAGTTATCTTATTATTTTGTGGAGGATGAAATACTAGAACTCTCTCTCTCTCTCTCTTTTTTTTTTTCATATACTCACACTTTTTAAAGTACATTTCTCATAGACATTATTATTATTTTTTTTAATCAGGCGCTGTACTGTCATCGTCATACTATTTCATAAAAAAAAAAAAAAAAAAATCTTATTGCCTTACAATGAATAAAATGATAGATGTCTTTTTTCCCCCTTCATTTACTTCTTCAGGGAATTGTTTCACGTACATTTATCATCGTCATGTTCTTTCATCAGGTGTATTGTTAAAATTTATCTCATTGTTACTATTACAAATATTTATCTTAATGTTTTGTGATGGATAAAATGCTAGAAGCATTTATTACATTTACTCTTCATCGAATTGTTTTATACAACTTTCTCATCGTCATGTTTTTCAGCAGGTGTACTACCATTTTTTATTTCCAAGTAATTAGGTAACGATTCAATGTATGCGAATGCAGCAATGTGTTTTAGTTTTTTCTGAAGTACAAAATTATTTATTTCAGGATATTCTTCAGTTTCATAACCACAAGTACAGGGAACTTTTGCTGTCGAAGAATGTAGACGGGAGGTGTCGGACTCTAACTCAGGTCTCATCGTCCGTTCGAAGTTTTCTGTGATTTTCTCGGAAACTCGCTTGAATATGGGTTGGGATTCTTGCAAAGAACATCTCGCCCCTCTCCACCAGCAAAGAAAGAATTTCTCTCAGGCCTGGATTCCACGTGTAGATATTTGGGTTTAACTTCTATACCATCATCCCTACCGAATCACAAATGACACGATTTCGTCTTCGCACAAAACTTTATGAAATTCCAGTTGTGGATCTTCGCTTATACATTCTTGCACTGCTTCTTTATTGATATTTTCAGAACAATTTAACTCTTTAAAATCGTCTAAGACTTCCTCAGCAAATCAATAAGCAATATTATGGTCTATAAAGAATTTCGTCTTTCAGTAAAATCGCCCACCATGATTTCCCTTCTTAACTATTGTTCATATTATTAGTTTTACAAAACATTCCCCATTTTACCCTTTTTCTTCCTTATGTTTCAATTAATTGCGAATATATTGCATTACTATTATTCTTGTTTAACTGGGCAAAAAATAATAATAGTAGTAGTAAGAAAAATCTGTCATAGAAGGTACAGGGAGATTTAAAATAAAATGACCAAAGGAAAGGTCAAAACAAACATATAAAAAGAGTAAAAAATCACATAGAAATACGGGGTCACAAACGGAACGCTATTGTGGCTGTTAGAAGGCGTTTGTAAGGAAATATAATCTGAGCAAACTGAAAGGGCTTCATTCGAACTGTTAATGCTTTGGGAATACAGACAAGTGCCTTGTAAATCGATATTTGCCACTCTACACCGATTATATGAAACAGGCTCATTCTGTGTGTACAAGCTGGATGTTAGTCGTCGATTAACAACTCGGACACTTGCGGTAGAAGAAAGTGTTTTTCATGATGTGGAACATAATCCTTCGATAAGTATACGAGTTATTTTCCTAAACACCAACATCTCTCAATCCACTGTTTGACAAACTGTATACGACAATGAGCTGCATCTTTTTCATGTACAACTTTACCAGGCATTAGAACCGAAAGTCTACAATTGACGCACTTAATTAGCCCAGTGGTATTCTTCTTCATTGATGATAAGACTGCGTTCTCAGTACTAGGTCTGAAGAACGTTCACAATCTGCATAACTGATCAGATGAAAACCCAAATGTTACACGTACGCATGCCTCGCAATGAAAATTTACACTTCATATTTGGACTGACATTGAAGCAGATAGTTTACTTGGTCCATCATTCTGCCCATAAGACTCGATGCTGCAATTATGTTAAATTTTTACATGAGGTTCTACCAGAAATGCTGAATGCTGTCCCTATATCTATTATTCACCCCCCCCCCCCAAGTTCGATTTGAGCAAGACGAAGCTCCTGCGTATTTCAACAGACAAGTCAGAATATATCTACAGGTCACCACCATTTCCGGCCGCTGAATCGATTGAGTTGGATCAACCGTATAGCCACTGCGTTCACCAGAATTGCTTCCACTATTTTTTTTTTTTCTTGGGGAGGGGTTCAAAGAACTCATGTATAAAATATCTATTTCATCGCAGAAAAACTTAACCCTTTCATTCCCAACTTTTTCCCTCCATAAAACAATAAATCTTATATTAAGTCATAATTTTTTTTTAAACATAATGTATATAAATATTTTTTTTAAAATAGGAGTAATAGCAGATTACGAATTAATATAGCTAACAAAGCAACTGATAGATGTTTTTTTATGTTTAATATAACCACTGATGCCATTAAAAATCATAACTTTTCAATAAATAAAAATATCAAAATTTTGGAGAAATACATATTGCAATTAATTAAAATACGTATTATAAACATTAAAGAATAAAATAAAAAATATTTCAAACAGTTAATTTACTTAAATTGCCCGAAACAGGAAACTGATTCCGATATTATTATCAGAACAGCGTAAAATATACTTCCAATTATCAACAAAGATAGTGAAGTCATCCAAAATAGGTATTTTTCGGTGGGAAAATGTGTATAGATTTTAATATTGTTCATTTTGAATCAGCGGGAGTGTTAGATGGTAAGACAGAAAATCTGAAATGTTATGATTCCAATTGGAATCACGGGGAAGGAAAGGGTTAAGGAGGAAGAACTGTTATGGCATCAAGATGTGTTTGAGAACATTTAGTATTATTGAGAAAGTGCCCTATTCATGCAGCACCTATGTAATGTGTGTCTCCATGCGTCTGACAAAAACATCAGGATCTTTTGTAGTAGTACTGGTCGAAAATGTGTAACTAGTATGGAAATACAGTATAAATAGAAAGATTATTGTTTGCTATCCTTGCATTACATATTACTACTTGAAACGCTCTCTAATGGCTCCGGATACTGCGACCCCATATACCTGTGTCTTTTTATTCTTTTTGTATGCCTGCTTTGCCCTTTCATTTTCGCTACGTTATTTTGAATCACCTGTATAATTAATTATCTTAAAAAAAAAAAAAAATACCTAATGTCTATTAATAATCATTTCTGCAATAAAAAGAGGAATACATATGTCTTACCTATTTTTTTCTTAGGGAGTTCTTTTTCAGAAGTTTTCTTCTCTTTTGTCTCTATATGAAAATAATAAACATAAAAAAGGACAATTACAAAAAGTCCTGGATTACATAAGCAAATAAAATTAGTCATGGCCTAACATAAGATAATAAATACAGAAAGAAGGTTAAGTAATTTTTTCGTATTTTGATTTATTGTATTGCAAGCACAAATATATTCGCACAATACGTTTATTTAACCATCACTTACCTAACTTTTTCTTAGGGAGTTCTTTTCCAGACGAAACCTTGTCTTTCGTCTCTAAATGTGAAAAATAATAATTAATACAGCAATTCTGAAACAGTTTGAATTACATGTATTGACAAACGCTTCTTATCAATTTAAATAGCAACTATAAAAATGCTTGACCTTACTTCAAGGAAGGAAAGATAATGACAAAAGAAAAATCGCACAAAAGTTAAATTAATACTTAAAGTTTATTTCCATAATTTATTACTATCATTTTTTTTTTTTTTTTTTTTTTTTTTAAAGGGAATGTGTACATAAGTTTAGTCTTAAAAAGAAATATAAATTCTTTTTTCTAATGAAAAGTGTAATTAAACATCGAATACATCGTGTAGCATACGTGCAACATATAAAAAAAATTGTGATTTGATGGCATTTGGTAAAATTTTCATTAGTTAATTTATGAATATGTCTCTATTCTGCAACATTGTGTTTTATGAATTTCACGTCATTTTTTTCATTTTAGTGCGACACTCTATGAATCGACATTTTGTTGTTTAGAATATAATCGAAGTTTCATGATTTTGTTATTCGTTTATTTTTATTTATTTATTTTTATATTAGTCAAAATTTTCCGACTTTTCCCTAATTTGCAAGTTTTCCATGTTGCTAGCTACCCTATATCATAATCTACATATATTTTCCCACTGAAATATATAACTTTCAGCATTACCGGTAGATGGTTGCTCTACAAATTTTATTTCTGTTGACGGACGAAAAGTTGTTTCATTTTATTCTAGTTTAAAATCTCCAAATAAAATTTTGGGATTTTTATTTATCGAAAAATTATGGATTCCAAATTCAATTAATGGCAGTTGAGTACAATTAAACATCTCTCGTCAAGAGAAGACAACAGAAATAATACAACGGACAATTCTAATTAAGACTCCTATATGATAGGAGTAGGACTATGTAGGGGAGGATAGGAGAGGATCTATGTAGGAGTTTTAATTCTAATAAAGGGAAGTTACAGAAAATAATTGGCGAAAATGTCCCATGCTATCGCACAGATGCGACTTGACAGTTTATCAACTGATCTTGCATTATAATATGTATTTTATAACAAGAGATGGCTACTAAGAAAAAAGAAAGAAAGAGAGAACACCCTATCAACTGTGCTGAGTTTGGTTCAAAAAGATATGTACTTGTTTTCTTGACTTACATGTCGGTTGGTACGGTTAACGGCAGATTGATTGCAATAGGGTCCTAGGCTATTTTGGTACAGTCGTCCCCACTTAATCGGGTAACGGATAATCGAATACCCCGCTTATAAGAATATAAAGTGATAGAACCAATTTTTTCCCCATTGAAGTAATGTTAAATTTCCTCGCTTAAAGAAATATATTTTACAACGCCACCCCGCTTAATCGCATAAACACTCGACGTTTCTTAAATAAAATTTCTCTATTTCTGAGCCAATTTTTCCTCTTATTCTTAAAAAAAAAAAAAAAAAAAAAAAAATCCTTTCTTCTTTTAAGAAACCTTACATAACTAAGGCCCTTTGAACATGAGACAGTAATCCTGCCGAGGTGATGAAAATTCGTGATAAAACAAATTTATAAAATCAGCTACTGATGATGAAATAAGAAATTAAAATACAAATGATCTCCAGGAATTAGAAATCACAAATTTTTGAAGTTTTCAGATGATTGAAATAGAATTTTATGAATTCATAGATGTAGATAAAGGTGAAGAAACAGAAAGAGAAGAAGAGTTTAATCTTCCAATGAAATCTTTAAACGAAAGTGATAAAGAAGAACAAGCAGATCCGCCTCCAATGATAGATGAAGTTGCAAAATCCTTAATATTATTCATCGTAATTGTGTATCTCATCGGAGCGATTATCATCTATTTATGTGCTTTAGAAAAAGAAATCGAAAAAATGCTTAGTTAAGTCTGTGTCAAAATAATCACTCACAACTGATTATTTTTTTTTTTTTTTTTTTTTTTTTTATTAGTATTAAAAATAAAAATTATTTTGTATTTATTCCAGCATTAATTGCATATATAAATTACTATAATATTTTAACTTAGTAAAATTTTAGTTAAATATTTAAACAAGAAAGAGGTATCGATCATTTATCTTTTCATGTAAGCATAAAATCACTCTAGTTAAACATGTATTTGCATTAAATTTGATTTTAAGATTTGTCTTCCCCGCATAATCGAATACCCCGCATAATCGAATTAATATAGTTGGAACGGTAGATATTCGTTTAAGCGGGGCCGATTCTATATCTAGAAGTAGAGTTTTAGTCAAACCAGAAATAGACGTTAAAATTTGCAAAATAAATCCAATTTTTTTTTTTTTTTTTTTTTAATCTTCCGTTCACAGTTGATCGGTATTGAAAATGATGATCGATAAGACCCAAATTTGGTAAGAGACATATGGATCTTGCATCATTGTTGTTCCATAATTAAACATTTTTCTAAATGGTGATGATTGGCGACGATACATCTGTTACCAATTTTAAAAAATTGAAATCTTTATGTGATCTAATAAAATGGATTTCAAAATGAATTTTCCGTTAATTTGATATTATGACATTCGATTGTGAATAGCGACAGATAAATAAAATAATTATAAAAAAAAAAAAAAATAATAATAATCTGGAGTGTCACTCACACGACTGTCTCTTACTCTGCATTTCAATACTATAAAGATAGTTTGCATATTAAATCTTAAGATAAATATCATAAGATAATAGAGTTCATTGTACTTTAAAAATAATCTAAAATAGGAAAGTTTTATTTGACATTTAATTCTGTGTGAGGGGGTACAGCTATCCCCGCCCCTTAACCCCCCGTTCAATTATAGTACATACAATTATTAAAAAAAAAAAAAAAAAAAAAAATCAAAGCAGTGTTTCGGGACTGCCGATAGAAGTGAAAACTAAGTAACTTGTGAATTGTATCGTCGAGCTATATTAGATTATTATTTTCGAATTATTTTTGGTTTGTAAAGAAGTGTTTATGATCTGTATTATATGATTCAGCACAATATTTGTAGCTACCCAAATTAAATGAACTAAAAGCCTTATATTAGGTAAAAATATTGATTAGTTATGAAATTATTTTAATTACAGGGATGAAAGTTTTCCGACTTTCGGCGGAACTCTTCCACCAGAAATTCTTTACAATAATCTGTATCGTATTTAATCAAAGGATATTAGAGTAAAAATACGCTCATCTTTTCTAAATAAAAATAGTGGTGCCGATAACGATAACCACTTTCATCCCTGTAATTAGTAGCTAAGATACAAAAAAAAAAAAAAAAAAAAAAAAAAAACAATTCAGAACACCCCAAAACGTGTAAATCAGGTGAAATCTCGAATTCCACTTTCGATAATATAAAAGAACTTTAAAATATCTTTCGAATGATGTATTAAAAGTAATTTAATCATAATTAGAAATTGAAATAAGAAATATTAGAGCGCCATCTGGCGGTAGAAATTTCTGTAAGCTACTGTTTGATTCCAACTCAACAAAGCTTTCAAATGATGTATTACTTATGAAATTATTTTAATTAGTAGCTGAGATACAAAAGAAAACCCATTCAGGGCACCTCAAAACGCGTAAATCAGCTGAAATCATGAATTCCCCTTTCGATTCTCAAGGAAAGCCTTCGCTGACGATGACGCGAGTTTCATGATTTTTGTTCACCCAAAAGTGCTCAACGCGCCTAAAGAAGTTTTTACTTCAAATGGAAAACCTTCGCTGACGATGACGCAAGTTTCATGGTTTTTGTTCACCCCAAAGTGCTCAACGCGCCTAAAGAAGTTTTCAATTCAAAAAAGGAAAAAGGCTATTGTTAATTTGCCTTTAAACTTGCCAATCACGATCAAATTTTTAAGTGGCAACCTAATAAAAACTTCAAAATACCAAATTCGAGTTTCCTGCACTTATTTGTTTTTAAGTGATAACAGATATATACGTACAGATCAAACGCAAAAAACTGGACTTCCGTAATCAGGGTACCTCAAAACGTGATATTATACAAAAAACCAGAGTTGAAAATAGTACTTCAAAAAATATGTTGTTTACAGTATGGGTATGAAAAATTAATTTTGTTTCCTGAGTAATGTTCGTCGACGTAATAAAATGTAATAAAGCACTTCCATCAATTACATTCAATGGAAAAGAAGGTTTAACTTAATTTTGGGTAGTCCTGTATATTGTCTATTATCAATATGCACAATAAACAATATTGTATACTTAGATTTAGTCTTAATTGAAAAACTTCTAACACAAAAGGAATTGCAATTCCAGCAGTTTTCAAGTGTAGTCCCAATATATCCAAATACTTTGGGTAGCCCTGTACATGAATGATTTCCATACCACAATCTACACAAAATATGCTTTTCTGCATATAGTAAATTTTGTTCATCCGTTTCGTTTAAATCAACCTATAGATGTTACACGGTACTTAACAGAAATTTCCCCATAGACATACTGCATTTAAATTCTCTTGTATGTCCCGAGCAATTTGCTTGATCTCAATGAAAAGTTTAGTGTAGCATCCCTATATGATACACATTTAAAATTTGGATTTCCTGCCTTTTTTTTTTTTTTTTTTTTTTTTTAAGATATGCTGATGATACACACACATACACACACACAAAGACAGGCACACAAATCAACTGCTAAAAGCATGATTTTTGGATTCAGGGGACCTCATAGGAAAAGTAAAAGAAAGTTCAAAAAAGAAAAAAAAAAAAAAATGGTTTAACGTTTTTAGGATTACTAAAATATAAAGAAAGTTTATTATTGTATCGAAAATAAATGAAAATGAAACGTGGATATACAAAAATAAACATTTGATTAACAAATGCAATCATAAAATAAATTTAACAAAACAAAAGAGAAAACAAACTAAATAATAAAACTTACTGGGTTGACTTTTAGCAGGATTCGAGACTGATATCCTTGCTTTTCTCACTGAACCTACAATTTGATTAAGCACTTTAATTATATAAACTACACAGTTCTATGAATACCTTTTTTGGATCATGCAATTTTTATAATTAAATAATCATTCAAGATGACAGACAAATGTATCTCTTAGACATTATGCCAAACTAGTCAACTGGAAGATGATAAACTAAAATGCCGGTTAGTTTTAAATTAAAATTGTATGCACTGCTACTAATACAGAACTCTATACAACAAAATTATGTGTCATAATACAATTGCGTTTTCCTATTGAATGATCAAAAGATATCAAGAAAATATTAAGTACCTATGCTATATTTTTAACATACGTAACCCAGACAGCACATGACATCCCTGGGATGTTATTTTAAAATCTCGAATGTCCTGTTTTCATCATAGGATAAAATGAATAAAATGAGGACATCCACAGGATGTCCGAACAGGAAATACTGAGAACAAATTACTTTGGATGTCTCTGAGATGTCTTAAGTTATCCTAAAATAAAACGTCCGCTTTAAGATGTCTCGAGGACATTTTTTTACGACGTCTTACGATGCATTAAAAAAATATATTCAGAATGAATGGTGTTGGTGTTGGGGATAAGGTCAATTGACTGTTCTTGGGTCCTAGGCCTGAGAGAGAGTACCTTCCGTGGAGGACTTTCTAAGGGGTCTTTTCTGAAATTTAAAGTTGAGTTTGAGCGAAATGTGTTCTTTTTTAAATTTTATTTATTTATTTAAAAACTAGAATGAAGCAAAGATAAAAGAAATATATATATATGTATAAGAAATAAAACAAATTATTCTAAAAAATACAAATTTTTCTATGATAAAATTAAAGGACTCTTTTAATCAACTATCACCAATATTTTCAGAAGTATGATTTGATATAAATAATGGGCGAATAACCTTCGAAGCAAATAGTCAACTGTTACAGATAACATTTTCCGGTGGATATTAAAGTCCCTAAGTTTAGTAACGTTGGCCGGGGGTGTGGAATTAAATGGGAACGTCTAACAGTTACAGGTGAAATGTCACTGTTTAGGGAACATCCTATGATGATCCTCAACAGATTTCAGAATGTAATCCCTAGAATATCCTCAGGATGCCTAAAGTTTTTAAAAATAGTCCTAAATGTCCTTGTATCAGTCAAATTTGGGCCTCCTGGGACGTATTTTGAGCGTCCCTCGGATACAGATTGTGCGGACATTTTATCATCCTGAGGATGAAGAGAGGATGCCTGTGGATAAGATTTGGATATCCCGAAGACAATCGGAAATCCGAAAAAGTTCATCCTCGGACATCCTGAGGATGATTTTGTGTTGTCTGGGAACTGAATCAGTGTTTCTCCAGCGTTTTGATCTCACAACCACCTTTCGAATACAATTTTACAAAGATCTTTCAGAACGATGGGTTACATACATTAAGGGACAAAAAAAAAAAAAAAAAAGCCGCACTTGGATATTTTCTTTTTCACCTTCTACAACCGCCAATTTTATCGTTTAAAAAGCAAATTTTCGAACAGATTTTATTATGTCGTCCTGCACATACACTTTAGCATTGAGCTCAGTGTTACAAACAAAATGCAATCGTCAGAAAAACTGCAATTTTAGAAATTATTTAAAAAATGGTAAGAATAAGGCAGTTAACGATGCCACAAAAAGTATTAATTTAAGAATGAAAATCAAAAAATATTTTAATACGTGAAATACTAAAATAATTAAAGGTTAACAAAATATTGGTAAGAAGGTTTTTAGCAAAAAATAAATTTTTTTGGCCGTTTAAACTAGAAATTTGGCTTTAGGCGATCATGTTGCTCATCCAAGCAAGATGACCGCAAGTTAAAAAGCAAATGTTTAAAAAAATCGATTTGAATCATGTTCAGAACTTAGAAAAAATTAAAAAAAGTGCATAGCAAAACACCTTCTTTAAAAATAATGCGAAAACAATTAAACAAAGCAGAATAAATACCAGAAGATCTGCAAAAAAAGGCCATTATTAAGGACAAGTATTTTTTTTTTTTTTTTTTTTTTAAAGGATATCAGTTGACAAAATATTTAAAAAAATTAGTAGTTAATTATTGGGCTGAATTGTGATTCTCTGATGAGTAAAGTTTAATTTATTTCGAGATGAAAAAAAAAAAAAAATTACTAGGACAGTAAAAATGGGACTGACTTAATGAAAATTGCTCTTTTAAAACAGTGAAACATTCTCCATACACTATGGTACGGACGTGCTTAATTTTTCAAAGAATCAGAGAAATTTTCATGCTCAAGGGATCAATTAACCGAAAATAAAACACGGTGATTTTGAAAGTGGCACCTGACCGACTATTTTGGAGGTATACGGCGTCTGTGGTGCGTAAATTTGATTCAAATTGTTAAAATTACCTATCCATTTCTATGAGCACCTATAATTCTGTAAGTAATATCTTTTTTTCACTCTAAGTTAAATACCACAAAGAATATCGTAGAATATCTTCTTTATTAGACTTGGAAATGTCCTAATCTTAATTTCCTCGAAAATGTTTAGTCATAAAAAGGCGCGGGAAGAGGAAGAAGGATTCGAAATTTGCAGCTAGAAAAATTATTTACAATATTTAGCACAGTGAAATTTCTGAGATTGATATCAAAACGGTATAATACTATGCCACTGTGCATTAAAGCAGTAATTCCATTTAAAAGTGGAATTAACCGAATGCACAATACATATTTTTATTAAAAAATTGTTTAGATCTAACAAAAAGTTTTATTTTATATATTAAAATATAACTTATTTCATAAAATAAATCATAATAGAATACAAAGTATATGGTTATTGCATTAAGTTTAAAAAGGAAGTTTTATGTAGTTTTTTTTATAAAGTACTTCGTAGAGTGGAATAAAGAGAATTATTAAATCGAAAATGTACATTGGTATCATTTCAACTCCTTGGTAATAAGCAAACATGACAGTTTTATTTGTTTCAACCATTAGTTTTGAAGTTATAACAAATAAAAATAAGTATAAGTCAATTTTCTGCAGTAGCAGCTTTTTTTTCTGTTCCTTAGTGTACATTACTAAACTAATAAAAATATACTAGTTTACAAATAATAAAATAATAAAATAATAAATTCATCCAGAAAAAAACTGAGGCGCAGATTGAAATTTAATAAGCAACACGAAATTAAATAAAAAATTTATTGAAATTTAATTTTTCCGACTGAGTGAAAATAATGCCTGGACCGGGACTCGAACCCCGGATCTTTGACTTACAAGGTCAAGGCTCACCAATTGAGCTATCCAGGCCGACATCCCGGTCAGCATTACTCACTCAGACAACCTTTTTGGCAGAGCCTTGACCTTGTAAGTCAAAGATCCGGGGTTCGAGTCCCGGTCCAGGCATTATTTTCACTCAGTCGGAAAAATTAAATTTCAATAAATATGATTTCCTTCCACAGTTGATTGTGTGATTTTATTAAAAATTGTAAATAAAAAATGTTGTTTGCCGAATTACGCAAACGTTTATAGTACATTGTTTTCAAATTATGAAGCATTAATTAGCTCAATGGAGACATGCAAAGCGCACATGAATTGCTCCGTGAGTATAATTTAAAAGGCCAGTGCGCTCAGTGTTAAGCTTTTACATCCAGATTGACAAACTGGACACACGATATTGACACAGAATGTGCCTTACAGATGTAGCTCACGTCTTTGCGATCAGCTGTTTGATGCTAAGAGCGATCGCATAAAATGCCTTACAGAAGCCACTTAGTCGAGAAACATGTTAGACGGCATACTGGATCAAGCGATATTATTAGTCGCACTTTGTCGGAACTTAAAGCTCAGCAAGATACATTCTGCCATCGCAGTGTTCTGAATGTCTTTAGACAAACAATGTGGGAGTGGATTTCAAAATCAGTAGTACAAAGCTCTGTCCGAGCTCTATCAACAATTTTATTCCTTTTGCTATACGGATATAGTAACATAAGAACGTCATTTGGGAGATGATTAGCTGAAGTTAGATTAAAAGGATTACGGTGAGTACCTTTAACACTTCCCTATATACATCTTTCGTATCCTTTGAACTGGTGTTATTGATGACCAAATTGCATAGCTTTTGAATGGAGAAACGTTATCTTCAGTGACAAATCCTAATTCTCATTTAATGATGATGGTTGTCCCATGCATGTGAGGAAACGGGAGACCAGCGGTTTAATCCAACATTCGTTATAGACTGGCACACAGCTATTACATCCCATATTAGTGTGACAGCACGAGTAAAAATGTCCGGAGATAGTCACATTCGAAGTACTCCTACCACACGCAGGTATTTCGCAGCCAGTGGTACTACATATGGCATCTGCATAGCCAGGTTCGAGCGTCAAAACGCTCGACCACATATTAATCCATTGTCACAACAATGTCTTTATGGTATTAATGTCCCCTAGTTGCTTTGCTGGTCTCCAGATCACTCTGCAGTCTAACATGTTTGAGACATATTGGGTAGGATATTTCAACTGTTTAAAAATATTTTCTAGCTCGCATAGCAGTTGTGTTGTCTTTGTGACAAGATTTACGACTGCTGAATATCGAACATTTTATCAATTCCATTTCCTAATGATTATCTGTTTGTACCCCCCCCCCCCCCCAAGGGGGAGTTTTACCATTTATTGAAAAGCATATTGTTTGCATTGTTATACGTAAATAAAATGATGTTTATTTCAATGTTTTGATCATCTGCCCATTCGACCACTATACAGAAACAGAATTGCGGCACAATTCTTTCTGGGTGCGTATGCATATATATATTCATTCTAAGGAATAAATTTTTTTATTCAGTAATATTGGTAATTGGTGATCCGATACAAAAATGTGTTTCTCACTTGGTGTTTTCCTCTTAACAGCATACAGCACGATAGAAATATCACCTTAATTGCATGCAACATTCATTCTATGCCCTTGAAAAAGTAATGATGTTGTATGTTTTAATATCAGGATGCTCATTTTTCAGTAATCTTTATTCATGTTTTTTTTTTTATAGTTCTTCATGTGATACTTGGTTTTTTCACGGCTCTTGTGGATGTGAGTACCCACACTTTAAAAATAATTGAGAGATGTGGATCTGGAGATCCAAAAATATTAAATTTGATATCAATTATTTCTCTGTACTCACAGAGTAATTGAAGTTGTCGGTGGTAAAGCCTGGTGTAATTCAAATACACACACTAGCCCGTGAATTAGAAACCTGAGAGAGTTTCTACAAATACTCGCTAGTGGCGTAAGTATGTAAAACCTATTATCATGGTGTGGGGAATGTTCTGGTACGCACATGGTCCCCTAGCGTTACTTAAGGATAAACAGAAAGCCATGCAATACTTGAGCCTATTGGCAGATTATGTGCATTCTGCAATATTACATTTTTATTCCGAAGGTGAAGAATATTTGATGGACGATAACATCGTGTCAGAATAATTTGAGATTGGTTCAATGAACATCAATCTGACTTCTAACAGTTTCCCTAGCCACCACAGAAACCGGATCTTAATCCAATTAGAGCTCCTTCAATACAGGCTGGCTCATCAGGCATTTTGTTTCCCACTCAGCGATTGTTGCCCACGCGGTCCGAATTTCAAGTGTTATCAAATCACATAAAACGGAGGTTTAGCAGCCGAAAATTGTTTATATCATACCAGAACTGCTTTTAGAAAGTTTAGATTTCCAACAGATGAAGAAAGGCTAAAGAAATGGGCTATTAATTGTCCAAAAGAAAATTGTACGCTTCGCTTTCAATCACAAATATGAAGTGTAATTATGATATGTTTTCTTGCATTTTTTTTTAACAATTATTTGTTTTTATTGCTGTTTGATCATCTAAATGTTGTATTTTACAACCTACACTACTTTTTAACGTGTATAAATATTTAAAATTAACTAATTTAACAGCAACAGTGATGGCTACCTTTTACAAGGGCTATAAGAAAATTTCGCCAAATATTACCGCCAAACTTTTCAAGTACAAACAATACTTCGCTCTTCTGTTTAGGCAAACTCGCCATTTTAGGCGATAAAGACGATCAATAATACGTCTGCAACTAAACATCGCCAAGCTGTATTTCCGTTGGGCAACAATGATCAGCTGTGAGCCAGCTCGTATTATAGGAGTCTTAAATCCAATAGGAAATGCTTGGGACGTGTTGAAAAGACGCATTCGATAGCAATCCCCTCTTCCATCTTAGTTACAGTACAGGATATTAAAATTTATGTAGCCAATGCATGATATTAGCTGGACGTAAATGCACTCCAGAAGCTTGTAGAATGGATACCCTCCCGAATACAGAGATGAGATTAGAAAAAAGACAAAAACGCTGAAACTGTACGCAAAGGAAATGAAATAGAAGAACTTATGACAAAATCTATTATGTTAGAGTAATAAATAAGTTTTTTAATCTTCATTAAGCATTAATTCAAGTTTAGATTAGCTGATGTACCAAATGCCCATCAAAATCACAAAAAAAGTTAAGAAAACTGAAAAAAAGCTGAAAAGCAAAATTTACTAAAAAGCTGAAATCAGCTGAAAAGCTGAAAAAATCTCATCCCTGCGAATACGGGCTGCTATCCGTGCAAAAGGGGAGTTAGTGTGCAGTAAGAGGTCTAATTAAACATTAATCTAAGGTTTCAATTAACTGGCCAGTGAGCATATAGATACGTAAAAACTAAAAATGATTGTTGAGGATTAAGCAAGTCCATGAAATGAAGTATAAACTAAATTACACTAATCAACATGGCATCTAAAATAAATACAATGCGCAAAATTTCTAATTTAAACTTTCTTGACTTAGACATTAGAAATTGACTTAGATGATTTCGTGACACTGTACATTATTTCTTAAAGCGTTTTCATTCGGCAGCGCATTTGCTACAATCATAGCCTGTGATATTCTAAACATACAAAAAATTAAATTTGATACCATCCCGCACACAAATATACACACACCGAATACCCTGGATAGCCCCGTACGCAAAATTTAAAAAATCTTTTTTTTTTTTTTTTTTCCGCCTATTATCAGAAATAGGAACAAAACATAATCTTTTTTTTTTTAAATGGACAACTTCAATAATAATAAAATTTATGCATACACAAAAATAAATAAATTAAATGATAAATTAAAAAAATAAATTAAAAAATAAATAAATTATACAAAATGTCAAAATATTTTGACCTCATATTTGATTACTTAAATACTGTCTTATCCAAAAATTACAAAATATAAAAATGCATGAAAAAGGGAGCTCAGAATCTAAAATTATGTCAATCATTTCAATGAATTAGATTTCAAAAATTACAAAATTTAAAATTTTATATGGCCCCTTAAAAAAAAAAAAAAAAAAAAAAAAAAAAAAAAAAACCTCTACGAGTAAAATAAGCCATAAACTATTTATGTGATATACAACTACACAACATTTCAGCATTTTATCAAAGAGTCCTAGATATGTATTTAAACGAAGCTATTCAGGGATTAATCACAAAATAAAATATAAATGTATTTTTTTTATTATCATTATAATTTTTCACCTCTTGTAATTTGTATGTGATTCCTGAAATGCAATCTGCTCTCTCTTTTTATTTATTATTTATTTATTTTTATCATTTTTTTTTCGACAGCAGAACTTATGTTTATATATTGGAAAGAGGTTTAACTCAATTTTTGTCTTGTATAATCCATGGACTTTTTATGGTACAATGCTGAAAATTTGTAGACCACTTTCTCAGTATAAGGGACAAATTTCTCTCACTGGCTATTTTATTTTATTTACTTATTTATGTTTGGTATGGGTGCCATAAAAATTTTAATTTTGTAATTAATGAAATTGAAATATATATCTAACAAGGAAACATTCAAAAGGTGTCATCCTCAAAAAGTATTGAAAAAAATATATGTGATTCTACTCTTCATAAAACACCAGAAAGTGAAAAAATTATCGGCTGAAATTAATTACAGCGACCACAAAAAATAATCAAAATTAAGCATATTTGGCGATTTAGTGCTATTAGACGATACGTTTGCTAGCGCCGAGACTGCCGTGTACGAACAGAACCGTGTTTTGCTTTTCCACCAAGTACTCAAAATCAATCGCCTAGCAGTGTGAAATCGCCAAATATGCTTAATTTTGATAATTTTTTTGTGGTCGCTGTAATTAATTTCAGCCGATATTTTTTTCATTTTCTGGTGTTTTATGAAGAGTAACACCAGAAAATGAATATGAATGAAATGAATATATGAATCACATATATTTTTATCAATACTTTTTGAGGATGACACCTTTTGAATGTTTCCTTGTAAGATTAAAATTTAAGAATGTAAAGCAGAGGTCAAAATTTTTTGGAGGATATTGTCTACTTTATACTAATCATAGATAATACAAATTTGGATGGGGAAAAGTGAAACATTAATACAAATTACTAACCAAGTAGGCTGTTGCCGGTAATGAAGTGACTGGATTTCAAATTAAATGTACCAGGAATTGTTTTATCGACAGGCAATCCACGACGAATTAAAGATAAATTATACTGCTTCATAACATACAGCTTTTTAATATTATTCATACGACTCCATTTTTCTTTGTTTGTATAGGGAGGAGGCTTAGGTGGTCTCAATTTACGGGCCACTAAAGAAAGCAAACGAATAAATAAAAATAAATAAATAAGGCAAAACGAAATATTAAATAAAAATTACATAATAGAGATGAATTCATATTAGGTTTGGGGCAATTAGGATTTAATGTGGTATTCATATTCAATTAGTTTATTTACAAATAAGAGAAAGTAAAAAAAGAAAAAAAAAAAATTTTTTTTAATTTATTTATTTTAAGTATTTTGTTAAAAGTTATTAAACTATTATTAATGACTGAAACAATGTTAAATAAAGCAGAAGAAAAGAAAGAAAGAAAGAAAACTCTGAAGGGGAAAAAAAGTTGTGTTGGTAAACTTTTTTTTTGTTTAGGCATTAAAGAAGGTATAAAGAATTCGAGGAAAAATGTATATTTTGCAAATTTTTAAAGGACTACACTCTGAAATATTTTAAAAAGGTAATTTTAATTAAATAAGACTTACCATTGTTTTTCACATAAGAACGTGTTTGTATCTCTCCTGTAAATCAAATCAAGATAATTGTAAAATAAAGATAAATAAAGATAATAAATCAAAAGCAAAAATAATGGGGGAAAAAAACATTCAAAACTAAATTTCTAAAACTAAATCATTGTGATCCAAATTGCAAGGGGAAAAAAAAAAAAAAAAAATGTAATGTAAATTGTATATATTGAGCATGATATATGAAAGTGTAAATGAAATAATTTGAAAGATAAATAAAAAAGATAATTGATTTTAATAATATAAAAAATAAAACAAACCTGTTTTTTTCTCACTAGTATTTTTTTCTTTTTCTGCACCAACACTTTGGGAAATATGTTTTTTTCCATTATCTAACATAAAGAAAGAATGAAACAAAAAATTAGTTTGTGCATCACATACTGATAATAAAGCTTCACTTGCTATATAATTTATTAAAAAATGACTGTAATTATTTACGGTTATGAAACGTTAGATATGATTTAAACGTTGTTAGCAGGAGGTGCGAGGGGGAGGGGGGGGGAGAGAGAGGGGGAGTTTACTGGGCCAAATTGAGGAAAATTAAATAAAATATAATTAATTGCTGTGGAATTATATCTTTTCTTGTTTTCGACTACTCCGGGAACAACATACTTATTGCGCTGGGGTTGCGTTGTCTGCTGCGGGGCTGTTAAAACAAATTTGAAAATCACGTTGTAAACAAACGAAATAGGTAGTAGTTGGAGTCTCAGTGGATGAGCCGGGATAGATTAAGAAGTGTGGAAAATCGAATAGAGAAATCTAAACTCTGAAACAGATCGGATAAAGTTGTGAACTTTTTTTTTTTTTTTTTTTTTTTTAGAAATGCTATGTCATTAGAAATGCTATGTCATTAAAAATGCTTATGTTAGTAAAAAAATCATCTGAGTGGCCATCGAAAGTCATAAACCAAACAAAAGAGGATTATGACTTTTGATGGCCAGATCTAACTCCTTTTTGATGGAGTTAAAATCTGAAAGCATGAGCTTATCTACTTTGACAAGACACACACACACACACGAAAAAAAAAAAATTCTACGACTCATGAAAAGAATTGGCAGTTTAGTTTTCGGTAAGAGAAGATAAAGACTTTGGCTAAAATGCACAAAAAAATTGATTGAAAATCGCACAGGAAATGATGTCCCGGAAAGAGACTGGCATCCAGTAATAGTCATATTGACGGAAAAAAAAAAAAAAAAAAAATGAAATAAAAAAATTAATTTGGATAGTCCAGATGGCTGGCAATATCATTGGCACAATCTGCATAACAACAGAGAAAGATTCTCGAAGTGGAAGCTAGTGGTAGTTTCGTTATGGTATGGACCTGATTCGAATATGCCAGGAAAACCATTTGCAGACACTTATTTGAATGCTAAGCCTATTAATAGCTGTTTGAAGTTTGAACCATATTTTCTTCCAAAAGCAGAGCACACTGGAGGACCGTACTTCACCAACAGGACAGTGCTTTTTCATTCGGTTTCTGGGTAATCGTGTACATATTACTCATTGACTATTTTGCAACCCGACCTGAATCATTGCCCTCTGTAACTACCAGGGGTAAAACTAATCTACCTACACTGCAAAAAAATAACTATTACCAGCTGCAAGAAACTCTCTGTGATTGGATAAAATAATTTTTTTCTCCAATCACAGAGAGTTTCTTGCAGCTGGTAATAGTTATTTTTTTACAGTGTAACATGCAAAGAAACCCGAAAACTTACTTGCATTTGCATGCAGATAGGGAAGACTTACCAATAATATATCATAAGGCTAACTATTAATTAGTGATATTTTCAGAATACATAACTATAATTAGTGATATTTTCAGAATACATTATAAGGCGAACTATACATTCAAAATGAGAAATTTCTATAAAAACAAAATAATTTAACACGACATTCAGAGACAGCAAAAATTTTCAAAACTCTGAATTCAGGGGCAGTCCCTGAAAAGTTTCATACCTGAACTACAGAAGGCAATGCCTGTATCCGTTTAAAAAGATGTGGGCCATACTCGCAAGAACAGTGTATGCACAGGGCCAGATTATGGCACGGGCACACGGGGCACTGGCTCAGGGCCTCCACATTTGGGGGGCCTCATTTCCAAAAATTAAGAAGTAATAGTAAATAATTTTTCATTGTGTCTATTAAAAAAAAAAAAAAGATTAAATTTTTCTTTCTATATTTTATTAGAGAGCTTAAACATTTATTAATTTTGTGACTAATTTCCTAAACATTGGCTGAACATTGTGCTTCAGTTTTTCGTTTGTCTTGTACATAAAACAAATGATTTTGTTGTAGGTTGTTAAAAAAAAAAAAAAAAATGAGGAAATAGAAGGTATAATTGGAGGAAATTTTTTAAAAATGCACTATTTTTATTTATTTATTTTTGAGAATGGTTTTTTTTAGGCTGAGGGGGGCCTCCAAACAGCATCAGTGCCCCAGGTCTTCAAAAAGCATAGTCGGGTCCTGTAGTATGCACCCAGAAGTACACACTGTATTTGAGAAAAGCTATTTCTTCCGAATGAGCAATAACAGACTGTAGAATCTTGCTAAAGTGATGCCGAATAGAAGTTATAAGTTAATTCTAAAAAACGATGGGAAAATCTTTATTATTTGAATATTAATTTAATGTTCGGTTTAAAGGGTGAAACCGGGGGGTTAGTATATGAAATCAAGCTCCTCTTCCTCTCCCCCCCCCCGGACATCCCAGATATTTTGGAATTAAATAAGTTTTCCATTACGCAACTGTCTGGTTAAATGGACCTACGTTTTTTAATTAATAGTTTGACACAATTTTTGTTTTCCTTGATTTTTTTTATGATATTTATGCATTTATTTTTTCATTTTATGAACAAATATAGTTTATAAAATAGTTTTTTGTATATAATCAAAATAATAAAACATCCCCCCCATAATATAATTTTCGTTTTTATTGGTGGATCTATCATTTCGATCACAAAAATATTATGCGGTGCTTCGTAACAGTTTTTATTTTATCTATATCTATTTATTCATTTTTCGGAATATGCGTTCAAGTTTGTTTAATTTTTAACAGACAAAAAATGCTAGTCGGAAATATCAACTTAACAAATGTTTCGATAATATTAAAAAAGTATTTATGGTGTTTTGTAACAAAGTTTTCATTCTCTCTCCGAATACGTGTTCGTATTTGTTTAATTCTTAATATGCCAAAAACTGTTGTTCGGAAATATTACATTAAAAATACATCGGAAATATCACAAAAGTATCTGTAGTGTTTTGCAACAGTTTTTATTTTATTATTTATTTATTTATCTTCAGAATATGTATTCATCCTTGTTCAATTTAAAACAGGCCAGAAATTGCTGTCCGGAAATTTCACGTTAAAATATACAGGAAATATCACAAAAATATTTATGATATTTTGTAACAGTTTTATTTTATTATTAATTTACTTTCAGAATATATACTTTTGTTTGTTTAGTTTTTATCAGGATTACATAAGTGCGTTTTTCAAGGGGGACTTAATACCGGAAAATATAATTTTTTCAATCTTATTTAATCGACGAAAGCATATGTGACAAATTCCTTTAACTCTAGACCTACCACGACGGGTCAAATGATCCATTTTAAACTTTTTGTCAGAATTTGTTGCAAGTAACATTATCACTTCGTCCATGTTTCATGTACCAAATTGTGCTAAACAATATATTTTTGCTATACATAGTAATATACATAAAATTTTAAAGACAGGTCACTTGACCCGCTGTGGTAGGAATAGGTATACATGAAGTATCGGTAGGTTTAGTGTTAAAAAAATAATGGTGATAATTCTGATCAAAAAATTAGAAAGGCTGGCAGCTATTGAATTGGAAAAAAAACTAATCGGAAATATCACATAAAAATGTATCTGAAATATCACAAAAATAGGTATGATGTTTCGTAACAGTCTTCATTTATAGAAATTTTTTTATTTTTCCGACTGAGTGAAAATAATGCCTGGACCGGGAGTTAAACCCCAAATCTCTGACTTACAAGGTCAAGGCTCTACCTATTGAGCTATCCAGGCCGACATCCGGTGGACAATACTTACTCAGACAACCTTTCGGCAGAAGCATCTGGTCTATCATGTAGATAGCTCGACAGAAATAAGCCGCAGGTAAAGGAAAACACCATTAAACAATGGGAGAAAGAATTACATTGTAAGTCAAAGATCTGGGGTTCGACTCCCGGTAAAGGCATTATTTTCACTCAGTCGGAAAAATAAAAAAATTTCAATAAATATTATTTTCTTCCCAATCAGTTGTTTGTGTGATTTTAGTATATTGTAAGTCTTCATTTAATTTTATTTATTTAAATTTATTTTCGCAATTTGTATTCATGTTTGTTTAATTTTTAACACGAAAATATATTAAAAGTACACAGGAAATATCACAAAAAATTTAATTAATTTTTATTTACATGTATTAACTTATTTGTTCGGAATATGTGTTTATGTTTAATTTTTAGCAGGCATTCCGAACTACCGTTCAGAAATATCACATTAAATATTTTAGTAATATTTACCATGTACTTATTTATTTATTTTGTACAAGTATGAAAACAAAAGTTAAAATCTGGTTCAACTTCTGGTTCGTATTCAAGTGCTACTAGATGAAGCATCGGCAATTCGGCAATCAGAATGATTAAACTTGTAAAAGTGTAGCAAATGATCAAACATAATTCAATTAATATTTTTATGCTGCCAAAGACAATATGTATTATACATGTTTCCAAACGATAATTTACGCAGGTCATCATTAATTATTAACTCCTTTCATGTGGAATAGGATTGTTTTGTCTAACACATTTGTAAATCTCATATGAATGGAATTTTTATTGAAGTGTAATATAAAGACAAGATTTTTTTTTTCCTTTTTAAATCATCATCGAGTATTTCACTTTTATAAATGCTGACATCAGCGACGATAAGTGCCTGATATAATCAGCAAATAGACATCAATACCTAAAAAAGATTTCCCCCCAAACTAACGTGATTAAAATCAGCTGTATCATAAGGAATATTTACAATTAAATTTGATGATTTTCATTCTTTTCTTTTCTTTTTTTTTTTATCATTAAAGTATCCGATTATATCTTTTAAAATATTTTTATTCATACTGATTGAATAAAAACTGCAATAAAAATGTTTCTTGTCTAATTACCAGTTTATTTCCTTTCATTCCTTAACTAATTTTTTAAGGAGAGGCAATTTTCTGACTTTATATATATATATATATATATATATATATATTTAATGTATATTTTTAAATATTTTCAGTATATGAAGTATATATATTCTGATTAACAAACAAAAATTAAAATAAAATTGAACAACAATTTTCTTATTTTATTGTCTTATTAAAATATAGTATAATGTGTTTTTTCTGCTATTATGTCACATCGATCAATCATCTATATATATAAAAATGAATTGCTGTTCGTTAGTCTCACTAAAACTCGAGAACGGCTGAACGGATTTCGATCATTCTTTTTTTGTTTTTTTCCTTATAGGTCAGGGATGGTTTAGGAAAAAAAAAATTCGAAAAAATTCGAATAGTTTTCTTATTATTAATTAAAATATGAAAATAATAACCTCCTAATACCTTATAAATAGCCATTAAAATATTAGCTATAATTTAATTGTTGCCAAAAAAATTTACGAGTTCATTTTCTTTCGACATAAAAATAAATAAACGTGATTAAATAAATAATTTAATTAAACGTGAGCTTTAAAAAATTGTAAAAAATTAAATTATGCATCTCACAAAAATTGACGTCACTATCGGTTTACAGATTTCATACGCATTGATAAAGTGCTAATGTAGTTAGTTCTATGATTCAACAGAAAATTTAAAAACACAGTTAATTTACAGTTTATAAAAAGTTTTTTTTCTTATAATCTATATATATATATATATATATATATATATATATATATATATATATATATATAAATGAATGTTTGTCTGTATGTCCATTATAAAATTGTAAACGGCTTGACCGATTTCGATCATTCTTTTTTTGTTTTTTTCCTTATAGGTCAGGGATGGTTTAGGAAAGAAAAAAATTTAAAAAATTCGGCTCCCAAGGGGGGGGGGGGAGGGGGCAAAACGTGAATTCAAAATATCCTTCATAGCTCAAACAAAGAAACAGATATCCGTAAAATTTTTGCTTTAAAATATAGCTAATATAAATGTCTAAAAACCAATTCCTGGAATTTTCGAAATTTGATCCCCAAGGGGGGGGGGGCAAAAACAATTAGAAATACAGTTAGGCCTTTCAAAATTGGTACAGATAGGTTTCAATAGCCTGCAAGTCGAATGGGGATATTTTCGAAAGTGTAAAGTTATTAGGAGGGGAGAGAAGGGGGGAGGGGAGAGGGGGGGGAGGGGGAGAGGGGGGGGGGAGGCAAAAAAATAAAAATAGAGTTAGATCGTTCAAATTTGGTATATAGAGGTTTTCGATACTTACAAATCGATTGCGGATATTTTCGAATTTGTAAAATTATTAGGAGGGGCGGGAAGGGGGGGGGCTATGGGCAAAAACAAATAGAAATACAGTTAGGGCATTCAAAATTGGTACAGATAGGTTTTAAAGGCCTGCAAGTCGAATGGGGATATTTTCGAAAGTGTAAAGTTATTAGGAGGGGTGAGAAGGGGGGGATGGGATGGGGGGGGGCAAAAAAATAAAAATAGAGTTAGATCGTTCAAAATTGGTACAGAAATGGTTTTCGATACTTAAAATCGAATGCGGATATTTTTGAATTTGTAAAATTATTAGGAGGGGCGGTAAGGGGGGGCTGTGGGCAAAAACAAATAGAAATGCAGTTAGGCCGTTCAAAATTGGTACAGATTGGTTTTAGATGCCTGCAAGTCGAATGGGGATATTTTCGATGCAAGTCGATGGGGGGGGCGGAGGGGCAAACAAAATAAAATAGAGTTAGATCATTCAAAATTGGTACATAGAGGTTTTCGATACTTACAAATCGATTGCGGATATTTTCGAATTTTTAAAATTATTGGGAAGGGGGAGAGTGGTGGGGCAAAAAAATAAAAATAGAGATAGATTGTTCAAAACTGGTGCATAGAGGTTTTTGATATTTACAAATCGATTGCGGATATTTTTGAATTTGTAAAATTATTAGGATAGACGGGAGGGGGGGTCGAAGGGGGAAATAAGAGTTAGAGCATTTTGGGATTTTTTTCGGAAGGCAGTGAGAACCCGGTGCGACATTTTTCCTAATCAGATTTTGTTTCGCTTTTTTTTTTTTTTTTTTTTTTTTTTCACGTGATAAAAATTAATGCAATTTTGAGAATTCAGTAATTATAGTGATTCATTTAAAAATAGTGACCAGCGAAGCGGGCAAAGCCTGCTAGTCGGCAATAAAATTTGACGAATTATTCTAAAAATTTAGGCGCGTAAAGAACATATTATACCTTATACATTTCTACAAAAATTTTGTCATCGAAACAAAAAGTTGGGCAATAATGAATTAAAGGAAAATCAAAATGTTTGGGATCATATCATACTGTATAAAGTAATGCTTTTTGTTTGTTTCAAAAGTTTACGATAATAAGTTTCCGTGAATTTTGTTGGTATATGGAAATTTAAAAGTGATGACGTCACAAATTTTGAGTACCTAAGATTTACAATCGATAACACTTAGTTGAGATGCCGCGAACTAAAGAAATCAGACATGGTACAAGCTAACAGAAAAAAAGGCTGAACTTTTCACGACCCCCTCCCCTCTCAAAAGTGGTATCAGCCAACTGACACTATAAATTTTTCAATAATAAAAATAATGTTAAATCTGATTGCATACATGTACACACAATAAACAAAATCGGAACAATAAATCTCATATTGAATATCATATTAATTATAATTAAAATAGTTGTAAGTGCTTAAAAAACAAACAAACATTACATATACTTGAAAATAAGTTTATTCTATAGAAGCATTGTTTTCTGGGGCAATTGATTAGCAAAATAATGTAGTTCAAGTTCATTAGGAAAATGCAGTTGAAGTGCTATTTCTTTTCCATTTTCTCCAAGTTTGAATTTGATATTTCTTGAAAGCCAATCACATAGAAATTGCTAATAATATATTGCACAAATTCAGGCTGACCCCCCCCCCCCCCCCTACACATGTCCAAAAAGTTTTAATGCAGATTTACATTGATCCCAAGAGTAATAATTTTCAAGCTTAAAAAGGCTGAAAAGTAACATATCTGAGAAATTCAAGCGAAGATTTGGCAGTTGAAATCTATTGGTAAATTCGTTTCGGAAATTACGGTTATTTAATAGATCAAAGAAATACAGTTATCAAGTTTTACCTCAAGTGATTGCAAATATAAAGCAAAATGTAGATCTTGAAAACTGCGCGTGACGAATAAAGGAGATGATCATCAGATTAGAAGACTAGCAAGTACCACAAAAATGACTACTCATGCAGTGAAGGTGATGGGATCGGGATGATGGCAGGGCATTGTACTGGCAAGATTCCTGCAAGGAATCTCAATGTTTTTTAGCTGTAAAATAATGGCTTTTGGATAACTTTTTGTTACAATGGACCTATGCCTATGTTACAATTTACCAATGCCAGGATAATCTCTTGAAATTTGCTGGGCTACTAGGCAGGGTTGAAAAAAACCTAGCCCAGTGGTTTCTTTCTTTCTTTTTTTTTTTTTTTTCTGGTTTTATCAGGGTTTTTTGGGTTTTACGGGTTTAATCAGAGTTTTGTGGGTTTTATAAGGTTTTTTTTCTTTTCTTTGAGAATATTTTCGGGTTTTATCAGAGTTTTCAGGAATATTTTCTTTCTCCCTTTTTTTAACATTAAGTTTATCATTCATAATAAGATAATTTAAAAAAATAAATTCTTTATTCATTAAAATCAAAACTTTAAAAATTTAATTTATAATTTTTTTTTTTTTTTTATAATTAAGTTATAAAGAAATTTTAAAAATTAAATAATTGTACTTTAAATATTCTAAAGTTCTTTTTATCTGCCCTTTACAACAAAGAATTGGATTTTAATAATTATTTCATGTTGCTTTATTAAACTTTTCGTAGTCAATAAATTTTCACAAAATATTTTTAATTATCGTCCCTCTACATTACATAACAGTGTCGCACTGTTAAATTTCTCAGAGATTTTTTAAAATTTGATTTTTATTTATTTACATTCCTCGAGTCCTACAGTTTTCTTTATATTGACAAACAACTTTTTTTTTTTTTTTTCCCTTGCTTTTTTTTTAATATATATATACATATATATAATTTTCTTATTGTTTTAAGAAGATAATTATACATTTTTTTTCATGAGGAATTTTTCAGGACTTTTTTTCTATAGAGCGGTTTGAGCATCTCCAATATTTCTGAAAATTCTTTGTTCATGTTCTAACAATGCATATAATATTTGTTTTATATTTACATGTTTATTATAAGTTAGACAACAGTACAATTTTAAACAAGAATTTTGAAAAAAAACACTTGGGCTTTTATTGAAAAACCTACCCTTTTTCGGGTCGGACAAAATCTAGCCAACCCTGCTACTAGGTGTCTATAAGTTGTTCTTTGCAGGGTGAATTAAAACACTGTCTTGCTGGGGTTGGGGACAAAATCTCGCGGGACAAAATCTCGTGAGGACAAAATATCGCCGACGTAAATGAATACAAAGCAAAAATGAGCTGGTAATTATTAGTAACGTTCAGAGCTGCCAACCTAATCCGGCAAATTGTTAGTACCGCCCCTTTTTCTACACCACTTAATTTTTAGAGTATTTTTCTACTTAATTCCTCACAGATATATTTGAAGAGAATTGCTCTAAAAATTAAGTGGTGTAGAAAAAAGGGCGTTTTTCAATAGGCGTTAACAATTTGCCGGATTAGGTTGGCAGCTCTGAACGTTGTATAAATTTCATGAGAACACATACCTTAGTCAGAGCACTGGCATTCTGACAAACCTACAACATTTTTTTTTTTTTATATAAATTTTACTTAAAATAGTTTAAAGACTATATTTATTAACTTTTGTCAAAATTAGTCATAATGACTTCAATCGTGCTTATTAATTTTAAAATTTTTAATTCAAGTTTGTGAACAGTGTTCAGCTTTAATGTCAGCAGTGATGTACACGATTTTTAAAATGTATTTTGAATAGTGAAAAGCAAAAGATAAAATAACTTAAAAATAAACATAGATAAAATAATGAAATTCAACACTATGATTTATTTAATTATTTATTTTAATTAATTAATTAATATTTACAAGGCCCTGTGGCCCCCTCCAGAGATCACACGTGACACAAAATCAAATTTTCAAACAGATCATACTATTTTTTTGAAGCGAGATTTTGTCCGGCGAGATTTTGTCCCGCAATATTATGTCCGTATCCCGTCTTGCTGAAATTTCAACTGATGACCTTTATCAATGCCAAGATAATCTCTTGAAATTTGCTGAGCTACTAGGAGTGCACAAGTTGTTCTTTCAGGGTGAATTAAAGTACTATCTTGTTGATATTCCAATTGATGAATACCTAGAAACTGAGCAAATTGCTGGAGACTATCCTGGCAACTACTGGTGAAGCTCAGATACACTTTCCCATGGTAACAAAAGGCTGTTCAAACCATCACCGAGAATTATCACCTCGACTGCGAGTAAAAAAATATCGAGACTTCATGCGTATATCATGCCAATGCGATGACCAGCCAGCTTGATCATCCAGATTCTATTTTTCCCCCCTCATCAATACCATTGATTCAACTGCATTCAATACCATTGATTGCAATTTCGGTTGATATGACTTAATTTCTTGTTCACGACATTGTTTGTGATTTATATGATGTCGCTTCAGAGCTGGTTTCTTTTTTCATTTTACAGTCCTTCCATTTATGATTTTTTTTTTTTTTTTTAATGACAGTCCTGATTACCACAGAACTTCACGAATCCTTGTGTATTCACAAGAATATGTATGTTAGAAGAATAGTATACAATAATACGTTATAGTCTTTGAATCTGACAATCATCGTGTTTATTTTTCACAGATAGCCGGAGTCATCAAGATCTGCGATATGCTTTATATTTTCAAACGTTTGATAAAATTCTATAACTAGTTTTCCTTGAACTATTATTACTATTTTCAGAAACGAGTTTATAGCTTTCAACTTCCAAATCTTTGTAACTGCATCTGCTTAAATTTCTTTTGTTCGCGGCATTGCGACTACAAAGTGTTATCGTAGGCTCTCTGTGGTGGTTTGAGCAATCTTTTGCTACAATGTACAACTTATCAGGCTTCTACCAATGGTTACCAGAATAATCTCCTGCAATTTTCTCAGCTTCTAGGTGTCCCAGTGGGAATTTCAGCAAAAAAATGCTTCGATTCGCACTGCAAAGAGCAGATCCTAGAACAGAAAATTATTAGAGTATAAAAACTTTCGACTGCCGAGCATGTAGCCCAGATCTTCACCTTATAGAGAAATTTTTGGGGCGGCATCTGTCTTAAAGTTTACAGCAATGTAGATAATGTTTACAGCAATGTAGATTCTATAATGGAACTCGACAGATTTATTGAGAATGTATGTAGTGCTGACTCTAGGCTAATTTGGCAGGGTGCTCCACCCTGCTGCCCTTTTTCAACAGAGTTTAGTACTCTGCTGCCCCTTTAAAAACATTTTGGCACCAAGCAGCCTTTTTTAACATTTTAAATGTTCAGAGGCCTTTAGATACTTTTTTTTTCTGACTTTTCAAACTTCTAGCAATATTTCTACAGCATTTCTGGAAAACCTATACACGTATATACATGTAAAATTAGTAATTTACTTTTGTCATGCACAAAAATCACAAAATAGAAGACCGCAAGTTATGCTAATAATGCCCTTCTTGAAAATAGGTTGCCCTTTTTATTGAATCCCCCCCGGCGGCCCTTTTATTCAAGAGTCAGCACTAGTATGGTACGGAATTGATCCCTAAACCATGCAAGATTTAGTTTCTTCGATGGAAATTTGTATTTCTGAACAAATAACAAAGAGTGGGTACAAAATCAAGTTTAAAAACCTGTTTATTTTTATTTCGTGTTTGTCTGAACTTTTGAGACAGTGTTAATTTTCTGCTACCATTTAATAACTTGTAATATGCAAAAATAAATTTTTATTGTTATAAATATGTATTGTTATAGTATGTATAACACATAACACTAAAACACTCTTAGGTAAATTGATTAAAAGTTTTTCAAAATCTGAATTTGTTCTTTGTCTAAACTTTTGCACAGCAATGAATGTAACAGACATGGATTCTATAGTTGGATTAACAGCCAATAAGGAAAGGGCATGTTTAAAAACAAATGCTCCGGCAATCAATCTGTGGAATTCTCGAATGGCAAAAGATCAATCTGTATTGGTGCAAATACCAATGTTTTGCTATTCTACCGATAAATTGACTGCGATTGACATCACGTGCCCTTTCCTAATAGAATTGTTTAGATTTGAAAGGATCAGCTAATAGAAACTGAGAAATGGGTGATATGAAATTTGTTGGTGAAATTTACAAAAATGAAGATTTTATGTACGATTTCCAACAATTAGATAGAAGTCAGTGGAAGTACTGAGAAGTCAAAACTGATAAATTCCCCCCCCCCTTTTTTTTTTTAATATATATATATATATACATATATAAATGTAGAAAGTTTCTATAAAATCGAGTTAAGGAATGGAGTTAGACTTATAGATAATTTTAATTAAATTAAAAGTTAAAATTGATTACCTTCCTATAAATGTTTAGAAATGGTCGATTTGCTATTTTCTTGTTTCCAAGAGTAACTCGTGAGTTCTTTTAAATGGAATTTAAATCTACGTTTAATTTAACCGATGGTTTCTGCCAATATGGTAAACCATATTGGCAGAAACTTTATATATCCGAAGAATAAATACTTCTTGGGGAAGGGGTCCAGGAATTTGAAGGAAAAAAAATGGATGCCAGTTAAAAATATCTCCTCATCCTCCTTTTTTTTTTTTTTTTTGTAATTTACTTGAATATAGAAGATAAAACTCTATGCATAAAAACAAAATATTTACTAGGCTAGAATGATACATCAGGAAAACCTGTTTAAATTTTGCATCAGGAAGCCGACTTTATTGTTTTCACAAACACATACGCTATCAGCATGGATACATCATTACACCGGCGAACGATTCAGCACCAGGTTGCTAAGCCTGCACAAATAAGCGCAGTGTAAATCAATTCCCTAAAACGGGGCACTAATTTAACACCGGGTTGTGAAATATGCATGCAGAAAAGAGGTGTAAATCTAATAGCGTATTCATTCAACACAGTGTCTCAAAACATAGTGAGAAGAGCGGGAATCAAAATGGTGAGAGTTAGATTACTTCGAGAGTGGAATAGAAGCCAATTCTAGGACCAATTTTTTCATCAAAATATTGAAATTTTTAAATGAAAAAAATGTCAAGTTTTCTTAAAATTGAAAATATAGACGCCAATTAAAATATATTGATCGCCAAGGGCGACCAGGCGACCGTATTTCCTGAGCCCTGCTTGGGGGTATCGATAATGCTTATTTTCTAGGAAAAGTAAAAACTGTAAAAACCATTGACAAAAAATGAATATTTGTAAGAAGTTTGGACCATCTGAGACCCCTTGGAACCTTAATTGTATTCTTTTCAATACATGTCAAAAACATCGCTTTAAAAGGCGTGGCAACAGATGTAAAACAGCCAGACCTTTTATCTAGGGTAGCATCGAGACTAAAAGCTTTTTTATTTTACGTACAAAAAAAAGGGGGGGAGGGGAAGGGGAAAAAGAAGATGCTTTTAAAACTTTTTTTACTCCGGCCCGCAGCTGGCTTTTATGCCTTAAAGGCCTCCAGTATGATTACGAGATTGTATTTTCCCCACATTTGTAAGTAATTTAAAACTCCGCACTTTTTTTTCATTGGCACTCTCATGAACTGAAGACAGAAACGATAAGAAAAGGGTTGTTGCAGTCTTATATTTTTTACGTTTGTTTTTATTAGTACTATTTTTATGTAAATAATCTGGTGTGTCACTCACACGACTTTCTCTTTCCCTGAAATTTAATTCTATAAATACAGGTTGCAGATTAATAGGTAAGATAACGAGTACTGTTATGTAAACCTGTGTTAAACAATTCAAATTAGGCTTCGGAAGAGTTTTATATGATAATTAGTTCTGTGTGAGGGGGCTACCGCCCCCCTCAACCCCCCGTTTCATTAATGCACCTACATTTATATAGAATTTAATTCGGCTATTAAAAAATAACTATTTTTTTTTAATAAATTATTAAAATAATTATTTTAAAAAATTATCTTTTATGATAATGCAGACGATTTCCATATTAGAGAAGTAGTATAACACTAAATATCCAAAAAAAAGTCCATTTTATTCTCAATATTAAAATAATAATAATAATAATAATGCGATTTTTTTTCTAAGTTTTTTTTTCCGTTAAAATTAAAAAAAAAAAAATCGATAACTTTGTTTTAAATTATCGCAGATCAATGGTTCAACCATTCGTTTTAAAGGTATTGGCGAGCTCTTTTGAAAGATACCCATCATGAAAATTTACTCCCCTCGAGGGGGGACTTCACACCCAGGGGGAAGGCGAGGCTCCTACATACACAATTTTTTTTTTCCCTGTTGACTATCTCTATTACAAAAAATATATATTCGTTTCATTTGGTTTAGTGCAGTCTACAGACGTTAAACTCTACTTACCTGCAATTTCCCCCATAGACGTAATGTATTAAAATTCTCTAGATTGTCCTTGTACTCGAACCATTTGCTTGATCTTAACGAAAAGCTTACTGTAGCATCCTTATATGATACACATTTAGAATACCAAGTTTGAACTTTGTGCCGTAATTTGTTTTTGAGAAATGCTGATAACACACAGAGACACACAGACATACACACACCATTTGCTAAAAACATGATTTTAGTATTCAGGGGACCTCAGAACATGTAAATATAGCAAAAACTCGCGTTCGAAAATTTGACCCCAAAACAATACTTTCTCTACCTTATGGGTAAGAGAAAGTAAAAATTTTGTGACTATTTCAAATGTTAAAATAATTAAAATAAATGGTTATAAAATAATAAAATACACGTAAAAATATAAACTGTTGCGACCCCTAATAAAACGACATTTTTTTTTTTTTTTTTTTTTTTAATTTCATATTATTTGATTGTGTTTCATTTTACAATTAAATTTAATAATTTTATGTGTATACCTACCATCTATTTTATAGGGGAAAAAAACTAAAAAAAAAAACCCTTTGTTTGTAATAAAAAATGTTTATATTTATTTAAAATTTTTATTGAGATAAAAAATTAATTAATTTATAACTTAATTATTAACTTTACCTGCGAAAAGTTATAATAATATTATTTCTATTACTAGTTTAACTTGAAGAAAGCAATGATTTTAACCAAATGTTTAGTGGAAATTTTACATTTATACTCAAAATCTTTTTATTTTAACTACTATATACATGGTAGTATTCACAACTTTTACGTTTTGTGTTTACTGGAAAATGTTTATAGAATTTTTAATATAGTTTTTTAACTGTTTTCACTGATTAAATAAAGCAAAGATTTTTCGAACGCCAAAGTTGGCCTCTATATATGCATTACTATATATATTACTATTTTAATTTGTTAAATTATCTCGTATACAAGCTATAATATTTATGAACTTTAAAAAAATAAATAGAGAAATTTGTAGGTAAAAAAATATATAATTTGTTTTTTATTCTTCTATACATGTGTATTTTATTGAACACTTTACATACAACAGAACTTATCATCTATTTTATCGAAATAAATTTAATAACTTAACGTCCCTCTTCACTTAACTTCGCCGGAAGCCCGAGCCAATGTTATTCTATGGGGAAATTTTCTTTACAAATAACGTATTAACTAATACATATTTTTAAATTCTGTTTTCACATTCAGAAAATTCCCATCTGTTAAATTGACGGAATTTTTTTTTTAAAATAATTTTTTTTAATTTTTAATATTTTATTTTGAAACTGCAAAATGAAAAAAAATCACATATTGAAAATTCGTATTTTACAGCTTCGAAATAAAATATAAAAAATTAAAAAAATAATTGTTTAAAAAAAATCCGTCCATTTAACAGCTGGGAATTTTCAGAATGTGAAAACAGAATTTAAAAATATGTATTAATTAATAAGTTACTTGTAAAGAAAAATTTCCCATAAAATAACACTAGCTTCGGCTTCCGTCGGCGGTGAGTGAAGAGGGCCCTTAAGAATTTAAAAAAAAAAAAAAAAAAAAAAGAGAGAGAGAAATAAGAAGAAAATCGAATTTAGATATTCAAAAACTATTGTAAAAAATATTTAAGAAAAAAAATTTTTTTTCTTCTTTTTCTTCTAAAAATAATTAGTGGTTTCTTGTGTTATTTTTCTAAATATTGTTTTCCAGGAATTTCTTAAAATTTTTAATTATCGAATATCTGAAATTAGTTTGATAAAAGAAAAGTTCAAATGTATTAAAACATGTAAAAATCCAATAAAGTCTATCTCTCTCTTTCCTTAGTCCTTAAAACTAGTGTTTTAAAAACAATACAAAGAAATAGTTTTATAATTATATATTTTTTTTTTATTTATTTTTTTTTTTTTTAATATTCAATAGGGATTTAATGATTTTTCTCTGTATTCTCTACTTATTTTATAATCGAATTTTTTTTATTAATTTTATTAAAATATTCTATCCTAAATTTCAACTTTGTTTAAAAAGAATTCATCTTAAAAGAACATCTAGGAAAAAATATCAATTTATTGATTAGAACTGGCAGGTTTTACCCTCTTCGCATTTACTATATCTAATGTTTATTTAAAGATACAGCTAATGATCATTATATCAATGTATATATTATTATATTATTATTATTAAATTTAAATTATGATGAGTGAAAATGAAAGTGGAATGCATAAACAACTAAAACAAATTCTTTTAACAGTGTTAATAAACAAGAAAAGGGTTAATTTCAAAACTATTCATGAAGCCAAGATTTGAATAAAGCTGTGTGTTTTTCAGCATTACATTAAGAAATTCTCAATATAGAATATTTTTTTTTTATCTGTTATCGAAATTTAAATTTAAAATCACAGTAACATTTATCAAATAAATCATACTTCAGTTATTATAATATCAAGTTTGTTATACTAATTTGTTGTTTAAATTATATTTTGGAGTATGCTTGGCATATCTTCAGAAACCTGTTAGGATTACATAGTTTTTTCATGATTGTGTTTTGTGTTCCCACCTGCTGACGAAGAAGGCACAGCTTTATTGAAATTTTGGCTTGAATAGTTTTGAAATTAACCCTTTTCTTGTTTATTAACGCTGTTATTCTTCCAGTGATGCCAGATGGTCGAAAATTATTTCCCCAAACAAGTCTTCAAATTTCCCCAAATCAGGGTTTTTTTTTTTTTTTTTCCGAAAAAATCGCCAACTTGATTTCTACTAAAAAGGGAAAATAAAAAATTAAAAAAAAAAAAAAAAAAATATCAAGCAGATTTAAGCTCAGATTTTTAGCCAAATGAAGGCAATTTTTGAAAAAAATTCCCAAATAACAATAAAGCTATTGAAAATCCCTGATCGTAGGGATAAATCATTACGTTGCCAACATTCACAGAAAGTTGAACTCCCAAGATTTGTCCCCAGAAATTTTAGAAATACCCAAAAAACTCCTCACAAACATTTGGTCCCCAAAATTGTTCCCAGAAGCCTAAAAAATCCCCAAAATGGGGACAAAATACCCAATCTGGCATCACTGTATTCTTCGACCACACTTGATGAAACCATGGAAGCATCTGCGCAAGCGCTAACTCAACGAGTCCAGTGCTGAAATAGGGGTGACAGACAGTCAACTGACTCGAAAAAAATCAGCAATAACAAAGCACGGAATTGTTGGATGTTTTCCGAATTTCAAGCTAGCATCCCTCCAACATTGAATGTGTTTTGGATGATTGTTTATATACATTTCACTTTCATTTATCATAATTTAAATTTAATAATTTATCTTTTTGCATGTAAATTCAGAGCTGTTTAATGCGCCTGTTTTATACAAATTTAAATTTATCATTGATTTTGAATTTATTCATCCTTTATAAATAAAATTTCAAGAGCTGCATAAAATTCAATGTCGTTTGAGCTCGGGTCAGCGACAAAACAAAAATATTATCAAAATTAATTTAATCAAAAATATTATAAGAGCTATACGCAAAGAAATATTGGGGAATAACATCTGATTAATTGCACGCTAATCGCTATGGTCGTTTGAGTGATACAAATTTCTGTTGGAGATTCAATACTTTCATATTTATACAAGAGTTTTATTTGGGGGTCTAACTATACAGTTTGTATACGACCCCTTTAATCTGAATATATTTAAATTTTCACGATAACATAGGTTTTGAGCGTAAGCAGTACTCTTTGATCAAAAAAATATTTTGTTAGAGTGTCAATATTTTCACAGCTACAAAGCAATATTTTTATTCGGGGGGCTAAATTCAGAATTTTGTAAACCGACCCTTAGAACTACTTTCTTTACATTTTGATGATAATATAGGTTTGAGAGTCCACTATAAACGTTTAAGCGATGCAAATTTTTCTTAGAGCGTCAATATTTTTATAGTTATAAAGGAGTATTTCATTCGGGGGGCTAAATTCGCAGTTTGTATGCCAACCCTTAAATTTAATATTTTTAAAATTTGACGGTAACATATGTTTAAGCGTCTGCTAGAGTCGTTTGAGCGATGCAAATTTTTGTTTGAGCGTCAATATTTTTATAGTTATAAAGGAGTATTTTATTCGGGGGGCTAAATTCGCAGTTTGTATACCACCCCTTAATATTAATATTTTTAAAATTTGACGATAACATATGCTTGAGCGACCTTTATGGTGGTTTGAACGATACAAATTTTTGTTAGAGCTTCAATATTTTTATAGTTATTTATAAAGAAGTATTTTATTCGGGGGGGGGGGGGGCTAAATTCCCAGCCTGTATACCGCCCCTTAGAATTAATATTTTTCAAATTTGAAGGTAACATTGTATTGATCGTCCGCTAAGGTCGTTCGAACGATGAAAATTTTTGTTAGAACGTCAATATTTTTATAGTTGTAAAGGAGGGATTTATTCGGGGGCTGCGTTCGCAGTTTGTGTACCACCCCTTAAATTTAATATTTTTAAATTTTGACGATAACATATGTTTGAGCGTCTGCTAGAGTCGTTTTACCGATGCAAATTTTTGTTAGAGAGTCAATATTTTTATAATTATAAAGGAGGGTTTTATTCGGGGGCTAAGTTCGCAGTTTGTGTACCACCACTTAAATTTAAATTTTTAAAATTTGACGGTAACATATGTTTGAGCGTGCGCTAGGGTCATTTGAGCGATAGAAATTTTTGTTAGGGCGTCAATATTTTTATAGTTAAAAAGGAGTATTTTATTCGGGGGGCTAAATTCCCAGTTTGTATACCGCCCCTTAGAGTTAATATTTTTCAAATTTGAAGGTAACATAGGTTTGAGTCGTTTGAGCGATGCAAATTTTTGTTAGAGCGTCAATATTTTTATAGTTATAAAGGAGTATTTTATTCGGGGGGCTAAGTTAGTAGTTTGTGTACCACCCCTTAAATATAATATTTTTTAAGTTTGACGGTAACATACGTTTGAGCGTCCGCTAGGGTCGTTTGAGCGATAGAAATTTTTGTTAGATCGTCAATATCTTTATAGTTATAGAGGAGTATTTTATTCGGGGTCTAAATTCACAATTTGTAAACCTACCCTTAAGAACTTGTTTATTTAAATTTTGATGATAATTTAAATTTGAGCGTCCACTATAATCGTTTGAGCTATGCAAATTTTTCTTAGCGAGTCAATGTTTTTATTGTTATAAATGAGGATTTCATTCGAGGTGTTAAATTCACAGTTTGTATACCACCCCTTAAAATCGTCAAATTTTAGAAATATTAATTTCTAAAATTTGACGATAACATATGCTTGAGAAAATTATCTTCCATGATAATGCAAACTATTTCCATATTAGAGAAGTAGTATAACACTGAATATCCAAAAAAAGTGGAATTTATTCTCAATATTACTTTTAAAAAAATGTTAAAAATGAAAAAAATCGTTAACTTTATTTTAAATTATCGCAGATCAATGGTTAAACCATTCGTTTTAAAGGTATTGGCAAGCTCTTTTGAGAGATACCCATTATGAAAATTTACTGCCCCCCCCCCCCCCAGTGGGGAGGCTAGGCTCCTACAAACACAATCTTTTTTTCCCAGTTGACTATCTCTATTACAAATAATTCTTTTTATTTTCATAATGATTATTAAAAAATAATTCTCTTTATGCACATTTATACAAAATTTTTGTCCTAAACCACCGTGTTAAGAATTTAGAAAAAGCCTGATGGCAACGCAAGCTGTTGGACAATTTTTACGAAAAGTTGATAGGCACTAATTTATGTCAATGTGTAACTACATACCAATTTGTATGAAATTCTGTGCAGTAGTACCTGAGATACAGTCGCCACAAAATTTTGTCACACACACACACAGACAGACAGACATTTTCTAAAAAAAGGGTCAAATCATGTTCTACAACTCTCAAAACGTGTAAATCAATCAAAAACTCGAGGTCGAAAAATTTTACGAATCCAATACTTTCTTCTATTGAATATAGAAGAACGTAAAAATATAGTTAAAGATAAAATTGGCAGAAAAAGAGATGTTTTTCTTCTTCTTCTTCTTCTTTTTTTTACTTTCTTCTATATGTAATATAGAGAAAGTATTGGATTCGTAAAAATTTTCGACCTCAGGTTTTTGATGAATTTACACGTTTTGAGAGCTGTAGAACACGATTTGACCATTTTTAGAAAATGTCTGTCTGTCTGTGTGTGTGTGTGTGTGTGTGTGTGACAAAATTTTGTGGCAACTGTATCTCAAGAACTACTGCACAGAATTTCATACAAATTGGTATGTAGTTGTACCTTGACATAAATTAGTGCCTATCAACTTTTGGTAAAAATTGTCTCACAGGTTGCGTTGCCATCCCGCTTTTTCTAAATTTTTAACATGGTGATATAGGACAAAATTTTGTATAAATGTGCATAAAGAGAATTATTTATTAGTAATCATTATGAAATTTACAAGAATTATTTAAAATAGAGATAGTCAACTGGGAAAAAAAATTTGTATGCGTAGGAGCCTCGCCACCCCCCGTGGGGGGGGGGGGGGGAAGTCCCCCCTCGAGGGGAGTAAATTTTCAAGATGGGTATCTTTCGAAAGGTCTCGTCAATACCTTTAAAACGAATGGTTGAACTATAAATCTGTGATAATTTAAAACAAAGTTATCGATTTTTTTTACTTTTAACGAAAAAAAACTTAGAAAAAAATCTTTTTTTTTTTTTTTTTTTTTTTTAAACGAAATTTAACCAGACTTGGTATTTAGTTGGCCCCTGACATAAACTGAGGCTGATTAGATTTGGGGATCAATCGCTCAACAGGTGGCGCTGTGATCGTATTTTTTCTAAATTTTTAACATGGCAGTATAGGAAAAAATTTCGTATAAATGTACATAATGAGAGTTATTCTTAACCTGTGATTGTGAAATTAATATGAATTATTGATAATAGTAGTAGTTAATTAGGGAAAAAATTAGGGGCATCGCTTCCCCCCCCCCTGGGGGGGGGTGTAAATTTTCAAGATCGGTATCTTTCGAAAGGTCTCGTTGAATACCTTTAAAACGAATGGTTGAACTATAAATATGTGGTAATTTAAAACAAAGTTATTGATTTTTTTTTACTTTTAACGAAAAAAAAAATGAAAAAAATCTTTTTTTTTTTTTTTTTAAATATTGTTACTGCGTGAATTTGTATAGGAAAATATAGAAGAAAGTCTTGTGGTGGCCACAACATACTAGTTTTTTTTATGTTGTGAAAAACATTTTTGAGAAATGAATCTAACCGTTGTTAAGGAAAGCAACTTCTCATTTTAAAGTAAATAATTTTTATTTTTATTTATTTATTTATTTTTTTTTAACATTGTTTTTATATTTAGACCAACTATTTTTTTTTTCTTTTGTTCTGTAGCATCAAATTAAAAAAAAAAAACAATAAAAGTTAAATTATAAGAAAACATGCGAAAGAAATTTTTAAAAATGAATAGAGTAACCACTGCCAAGGAACGCAACACAGTTACCCCATGTCTTTCTGTGAAAAAAATGTACTAAAAAAGAAAGAAAAAAAAAGTCGTATCGTCCTAAATTAAATTTGGTTTTGTAGGAAATTTTATATTGATTACTTAGAAAACAAAAATAGGCTGCAGTTTTATTTTTCTAGCTTCTTTCAATCTTGTATCAGAATGTGCATTTATTTTTATGCTCGGAAAACACGATCGAATTTTTTTCAGATGTTTTCATTTGAATATTGCATTAACTGCTCAACCGTTTTGTGTACTGATATTTATTAAAAAATTATGATGCATTGGAGTTTGTCAGAAATATTTTTAAATAGTTACACATTATTTAAATGCACAAACCTATTTCTCTTGTAGAATACGGCATGATTTGCGTAAATTATTCATTTATGTTCAGATATATTGTGAGATGTAAATGGAAATTTTTCAAATTAGATTTAAAGTGTTAAGAATTTTTTTCAAGTACACTTCATAGACTATAGAGCATATGCAAATTTTAAATGACATAGAGATTACAGAAATTTTTAAATGCTTTCCTTTTGGAAATAAAATTATAAAATATTTCTTTCACATAGTTGCCAACTTCTAAGGTTATTTAGCACCACTATTTCTTTGCTAAAAGTTTCATCATGTTTAATCACAGAAAACTACCAAAACACTTATTAAAAATTTCTATTAAAAATTACCAGTAAGGGGGGAAAAATGTACAAGTTGAAAAATATGCTTTTATGATATTTTTTTCTCTGCAGTTAAAAACAAAATATAATTTTGTGTACCTGCTGTCTTTACATAACGTACAGGGCTGCACCTAACTAAGCTCTAGTACGATTTTCTTTAGAAGTAAAGCTATAAAAATAACTGTTGCGAGTTGTCTTCCTTCGTATTTAAAAATAAAATGTTTTCGTGTCACCTGTGAGGTAAAATATACTAAAGAATATAGATTAAACTATGTACTCTTTAACTACATTTCTTGCGAGCATGGAAGCCTCTGCGCAAGTGCGGATTAAACGAGTCCACTAGTAAAAAAGGGGAAACAAGCTTTTCGTTGAGAGAAAATAAGCGATAAGGGAATACCGAATAACTGGATGTTTACTAAATTCAAACCTGTTGGTGAACTTGGAAACCCTCCAAGATTTTCGACTCGTCCTCACTGCTAGGCGTAGGAAACTTCGTTACACTATAACGAGTAAGTACAGTTGGAACAGTGGCGGATTTAAGGGGGGGGGGGGGGCTAGGGGGCTGAAGCCCCCCCCAAAACACTAACATTCACAATTGAATATTGCAATTGTAAATTTTTCATTAGTCTAGAATAACACTTTGAAAAATCTTAGCCCTCCCCCAAAAGTCAAGTTCTGGATCCGCCACTGAGTTGGAAAGTAATTATGCTCTAGCAAGTCAGATGATATTTTCTTCCTTTTTTAAGTATTATATTTAACTTCAGCTGACATATTCAATTTTAATATTAAAAAAAAAAAAAAAAAAAAAGTTGTCGCCTCCACTTTCATTCATTCATTCTTTTTTTCTTTTTTTTTTTTTTCACTGAGTAATAAACATAAAATATATCAAACTTTTCTATAAAATAGTTTTAATAAATAAATGTGTGATTGGTTATTAAATAAATAACAACAACAACAAAAAAAAATTATAGTAAAGTACTTCCACTTACAAATAAAGAAGAACGTTATGGCTTAAATATTGGCAGCCCTGTATATCTTCTGAAAATTATGTGCACATCACATGGTGCACATAAATATAATCATATATTAATAACACATGGCACAACCTGAACAACTTCCATCAATTTTCAAGTATTGTCGCATTATAATCTAGTTCTTTTGTGTAGCCCTGTAAACGAACAGTGAGTGATTTCCATACCATATTCTACATGAAACTTCTTTTTCAGGGTGGCTACAGAAATTCAGAAAACATGTTCCCTGATTTTTCCATGACTAATTTTAACAAATTTCCATGATTTCCGTTTATCTATTACAGTCGAACCTCGTTAACGTGAACACTGTTAACGTGAATTACTTTTAACATGAACTGTTTCCTCAATTCCCGTCGAAATGAAGATTGGTTTAGTTATATGAAGAATAGTTACTGACAGCATAAACTACTGATAACATGAACAAATTTTTTACCCCCCCCCCTTGAGGTTCACGTTAATGCGGTTTGACTGTATATACCTTCCATAATTTTGTGCATATTACACTCTTGTGTAACATGCTCGCTAAACCACTGTAATTCAAAAAACTATACTGATTGTCAAAATATCTCAATCTTTTTATTTTTTTTTCTTTATTCACTTACAAAACGGAAAATAAAATGAAAAATTCACAATTTTGGAGAAATTAACAAAATTATAACTCACTTTAATTACGCAGCACATTAACATAAAGACCAGTGGCGGATTTAAGGGGGGGGCTAGGGGGCTGAAGCCCCCCCCCCCCCAAAACACTGACATTCACAACTGAATATTGCAATTGTAAATTTTTTATTCGTCCAGAATAACACTTTGAAAAATCTTAGCCCCCCCCAAAAGTCAAGTTCTGGATCCGCCACTGATAAAGACATAAAATTATTCTTCAAGTTGTTGCACTAAAAATATTCAATTATTATAACTATTTTTTTTTTATGTTAACTTGGTAAGACTGAACTAGAAAGCAGTCAATCCTGTGCAATCATAGTTAGGATAACACCTGTTTGGCGATCTTTCCGTCGTGCTTGCGGGGCAAAAGTGAAAATTTCCATGATTTTTGGGGTTTTTTTTTACAAAATTCCCTGATTTTTCCAGATTGATAAAGTACCTTGATCTTTCCATGAATTCCCTGTTTTTCCTGATTGTCGCCACCCTGTTTTTACTCATATAAAATATATATATTCCTTTCATTTGATTTAGTGCAGTCTATAGATGTTAAACTCTACTTACCTACAGTTTTTGGAGACGCGGGAGAATTTGAAGATATGAGCTCTTCTGATGATCGGAAAGAAGATCCAGATGCTACATTTTCATTTGTTTTGAAAATATTAAAATGTTTTCGCAAATCTTCTAAAACATTGTGCCTGTTCTGTTGCACATAAAAATGCAAATATTTTGGCGAAATTCTACTACTTAATCTCTTAGTGAGATCAAGCCATATCTCATTAATTGCTGTTTTCAAAGTCCCTTCAGCATTGAAAATTCCAGGCGCTTCTTGAAGAAGTTCTAAAATTTCCTTATGAGGAACTTTTGCTTCTCGAGGCATTTTAGAACACTCTTTACATGACTGAAATTTTAACAGAAATGAGCCTCGATGCTTTGGGACACAACTATGCTTAGTAACATTCGATTTCATATCCCTCTTTCAGAAGTCGGCTGTCTTCAAACATACATTCGGACCCCCTATTTACGTTTTTTTTTAAACTTTAGCTTGACCCTAGGATCATCTCTAGATTATGAGTTGGGAAACAGCCTTGACGGTACGTGTGAAATTTGATCTTTTAGTTTTCAGTCTCAAACCTCGGCCGAGACCAAATCCTACGGCTCAACCAGGGCATCCTAGAACAACAGGCCGAGACAGCGTAAAAACTTATCTGGAATCACGTGACCAAAGGAGGGAGAGGATATTTCTCATGCAGGACAGGAAGTGTCCAGCGTCCCCCTCCAGTTTCCCATCATTTCCCGTGGAAGATGCATTTTGTAGTGGGTGGAATCAAGGCCATCTTGAAGAATTTTGGATATTTATAACGTTTTATTTGGAAATACTAAAAAGAAAACGATTAAATCAAATTAAAATATGGGTCGTTATTGTTGTGTACCTGGATGTACCTCCAACATACATGGGGAATACATCACATGTTTCCGTTTTCCCCAAAGAGAAGATATGAGAAAAATATGGCCCAAAAAATACCAAGGGATTTTATTCCAAATAAAGATAGTGTTGTCTGCGTTTAACATTTTGAAAAGGATGCAGTTATTTATACTGATAACAGTGGCGCCGACTATGCCCCCAGAAAATTTACTGTAGGGGTTCAACCCCCCCCCCCCCCGAAATTTTGAATACTGATTCCCTATTAAACAAGAAATTCTTTCCTCTATTTCTATTTAATTTTTTACCAAAATCATAGCTGTAAAGTAAGGTTGTTGCAACTGATAATGGACATAAATCGACAAAGAAAAAATAAATAAATAAAAAGAAAGATAAAAAGAAAAAACAAGAAAGGCTGAAAGTCTCTGTATGAGGCGCGGGGGAATTCAGAGGAAGATGATTCCTTTTGCTGTGCTATGGGAATCCAAATCACTTATGGTTTGTGCATGAGGAGCAAAAGTTTTTAGAAACATCGATGAAAAGTAATATAACTATTTTCACAAAAGTTATTGCCTTATTGTTATTACATTTTTTGTTTTTATTTTATTTGAAGCTCTAACAAAAATTTGTATCGTTCAAACGACCATAGCGGTCGCTCAAGCATATGATATCGTCAAATTTTATAAATATTAATACTAAGCGATGGTATACAAACTGCGAATTTAGCCCCCCGAATAAAATACTCCTTTATAATTATAAAAATATTGACGCTCTAGCAAAAATTTCTATCGCTCAAACGACCCTAGCGGACGCTCAAACATATGCTACCGTCAAATTTTAAAAATATTAAATTTAAGGGGTGGTACACAAACTGCGAACTCAGCCCCTCGATTAAAATACTCCTTTATAATTATAAAAATATTGAAGCTCTAACAAAAATTTGCATCGCTCAAACGACTCTAGCAGAGAGCTCAAACATATGTTACCGTTAAATTTTAAAAATATTAAATTTAAGGGGTAGTACACAAACTGCGAACTGAGCCCCCCGAATAAAACCCTCCTTTATAATTATAAAAATATTGACGCTCTAACAAAAATTTGCATCGCTCAAACGACTCTAGCATACGCTCAAACATATGTTACCGTCAAATTTTAAAAATATTAATATTAAGGGGCGGTATACAAACTGGGAATTTAGCCCCCCGAATAAAATACTCCTTTATAACTATAAAAATATTGGCGCTCTAAAAAAAATTTCTACCGCTCAAGCGACCCTAGCGGACGCTCAAACATACGTTACCCTCAAATTTTAAAAATATTAAATTTAAGGGGTGGTACACAAATTGCGAACTTAGCTCCCCGAATAAAACCCTCCTTTAAAATTATAAAAATATTGACGCTCTAACAAAAATTTGCATCGCTCACACGACTCTAGCACACGCTCAAACATATGTTACCGTCAAAATTTAAAAATATTAAATTTAAGGGGTGGTACACAAACTGCGAACTCAGCCCCCGAATAAATCCCTCCTTTACAACTATAAAAATATTGACGTTCTAACAAAAATTTTCATCGTTCGAACGACCTTAGCGGACGATCAATCTAATGTTACCTTCAAATTTGAAAAATATTAATTCTAAGGGGCGGTATACAAACTGGGAATTTAGCACCCCTAATAAAATACTCGTTTATAAATAACTATAAAAATATCGAAGCTCTAATAAAAATTTGTATCGTTCGAACCACCATAGAGGTCGCTCAAGCATATGTTATCGTCAAATTTTAAAAATATTAATATTAAGGGGTGGTATACAAACTGCGAATTTAGTCCCCCGAATAAAGTACTCCTTTATAACTATAAAAATATTGACGCTCAAACAAAAATTTGCATCGCTCAAACGACTCTAGCAGACGCTCAAACATATGTTACCGTCAAATTTTAAAAATATTAAATTTAATTGGTGGCATACAAACTGCGAATTTAGCCCCCCGAATAAAATACTCCTTGGCGCTCTAAGGAAAATTTGCATCGCTTAAACGTTTATAGTGGACTCTCAAACCTATATTATCATCAAAATGCAAAGAAATTAGTTCTAAGGATCGGTTTACAAATTCTGAATTTAGCCCCTCGAATAAAAATATTGCTTTGTAGCTGCGAAAATATTGACACTCTAACAAAATATTTTTTTGATCAAAGAGTACTGCTTACGCTCAAAACCTATGTTATCGTGAAAATTTAAATATATTCAGATTAAAGGGGTCGTATACAAATTGTATAGTTAGACCCCCAAATAAAACTCTCTTGTATAACTATGAAAGTATTGAATCTCCAAGAGAAATTTGTATCACTCAAACGACCATAGCGTGCAATTAATCAGATGTTATTCCCCAATATTTCTTTGTGTATAGCTCTTATAATATTTTTGATTAAATTAATTTTGATAATATTTTTGTTTTGTCGCTGACCCGAGCTCAAACGACATTGAATTTTACGCAGCTCTTGAAATCTGAAAATAAGAATGTGTGTGTTGGGGGGGGGGGGGAGGAATAAATTTGGAGTCCTGTATTGTAACCTGTTTACTTTTGTGACTCAAAAGAAAATTTTGCGCTCAAACGACGGTCAAACTTTTTCTATAATTAAATTTTATATACATGAAATTTAGGGGGTTGTACGTAATTGGTCCTTCGTAAGGTATTTTCATTGTATCTTTTTTCAGGATGTCACTTAAACGAAAATTTTTGTCGCTCAATTGCGCTCAAACGACGCTGAAACGTATACCGACTTCAGATTTTTAATTCTTAAAATTGTGGGGGGCTAGGTAGTTTGGTACCTCAATATTATTTTGTGTGTAATTTCTGTAATATTGTGGATGGAAAAGAAATTATTGTCACTTAATTGTGCTCATACGACACTGAATCTTATGCACCTTGTGAAACATGAAAATAAGAATGTCGAGGGGCTGGTAACTTTTGGTCCCCTTATTGTAACCACTTTCCTTTTGTCGCTCAAACGTTTTGTATCTTTAAATTTTGTAAATCTAAAAGTCAGGGGGGGGGGGTGAAGCGGTGAAGCTGGCCCTCCGTATATTATTTTAACTATACCTTTTTACAGAATGTCGCTGAAACGAAAATTTCTGTCGCTGAAATGCGCTCAAACTACGCTTCAACGTATATCGACTTCAGATTTTTAATTGTTAAAATTGTGGGGAAGGGGGGGGGGGGCTAGGTAGTTTGGAACCTCAATATTATTTTGTGTAATTTCTGTAATATTGTGGATGGAAAAGAAATTATTGTCGCTCAAATGCGCTCATACGACACTGAATCTTATGCACCTTATGAAAGATGAAAATAAGAATATCGGGGGGGCTGGTAACTTTTGGCCCCCCTTATTATAACCGCTTTCCTTTTGTCATTCAAACGCGCTCAAACGTTTTGTATCATTGAATTTAGTAAATTTAAAAGTCGGGGGAGCTGTGTGAAGTTGGCCCCCATATGTTATTTTGCTTACATCTTTTTTTAGGTTGTCGCTCAAACGAAAATTTTTGTCGCTGAAATGCGCTCAAACGACGCTGAAACGTATACCGACTTTAGATTTTTAATTCTTAAAAGTGTGGGGGGCTAGTTGGTTTGGAATCTCAATACTATTTTGTGTGTAATTTCTGTAAAATTGTGGATGGAAAAGAAATTATTGTCGCTCAAATGCGCTCATACGACACTGAATCTTATGCACCTTATGAAACTTGAAAATAAGAATGTCGGGGGGCTGGTAACTTTGGGATACGGACAAAAGCCCCACCGGACAAAATCCCCACGGGACAAAAACCCCACCGGACAAAAACCCTACCGGACAAAATCTCCACCGGACAAAAACCCCACCGGACAAAATCCCCACCTGACAAAAGCTCCACCGGACATAATCCCCACCGGACAAAAACCCCACCGGACAAAAACCCCACTTAGCCCGGACAAAGGCCCTACGTATGATATTTTGGATAAAATTAACATTTCAAAATTAATTAAACTCGTTATAAAATAAATTATTCAATAAATCTGTTACTTTTCCCACTAGAAACTCAGTGTGATAGTTCATAGTTTATTAAAGATATTAACTGTTAATTGTTTTCTTATCTGTACTAAATTTTTCACGGGTTATTAATTTAATTACAAATTAATTCTTTTTAGTTAACGTGGATTTCGGTGACATTTAATATTCTGTTATTCTTAATTTTACTATGTTTTTGTGGTCTACAAATCAAATGAGGTTATTTTCGAAAGTGCAAAATTATTAGTTGGCTCGAAAAGGGGAAGGGGGGGGGGGACAAAAAAATTGAAATTAGCGTAAGATCGCTTAAAATTTGTACATGTAGATTTTTGGGGCCTATAAATAGGATGAGGATATTTTCGAAAGTCTAAAATTATTAGGAAGATCGGAAGGGGGGGGGGGGAGCGAAGGGGTAAAAAATAGAATTGGAGTTAGCTCGTTCAAAATAGGTACATTGAGGTTTTGGGGGTCTACATATCGAATGAGAATATTTTTGTGAGTGTAAAATTATTAAGAGGAGCGGGAAGGGAGGGCGAAGGGGCAAAAAAGTAAAAATACCGTTAGACCGTTTAAAATTGGGGCATATAGGTTTTCGGAACCTACAAACAGGATGAGAATATTTTCGAAAGTCTAAAATTATTAGAAAGGGCGAATGGGGGGGGGGGGAAGGGAGGTGAGGGAGGAAGGGGCAAAAAAATAGAAATTGAGTTAGATCGTTCAAAATAGGAATATAACTGTTTTGGGGGTCTACAAATCGAATGAGAATATTTTAATATTTTAATATTGGAATATTTTATAATAATGAAAATAGCGTTCTACGCGTACAGACATGCTGACACACACACAAATACACACACAGACAAAATTTGCTGAAATAATTTTCGGCTTTCATGGTGTGTGAAACGTGTATATTTATGCATGTATGAAAACGCATTCATAATACATATATACATATGTATATTAGGGTGGGCCGAAAAAGGCCGAAAATTTTTTTTTTTTCGAAATTGATTTTGGTATAGAATGAAAAAGTTGTGCAATGGACCAATTAGAACTCACAAGAATTTTTATCAAAATTAATCAATATTTAGCCGCGCCCCTCTGACATTGAAAAATGGAAGAAAAGAACGAAAAAAAGCTTTTTTGGAAAAAGGCCGAAAAAATTTTTTTTTTCGAAATTGATTTTGGTATAGAATGAAAAAGTTGTGTAATGGACCAATTAGAACTCACAAGAATTTTTATCAAAATTAATCAATATTTAGCCGCGCCCCTCTGACATTGAAAAACGGAAAAAAAGCACGGAAAAACCTTTTTTTTGGAAAAAAATATATTTTGAAAAAATATACAAAATATTTAAAGACATTCATTAAAAATGTTACATAATATGTCAATTAGAACCCATAAAAATTTGTATAATTTTTTTTTCATTATTTAACCGTGGCCCTCTGACATCAAAAATTGGAGAAAAATGAAAGAAATATCGGATTTTCTGAAAACTTGTACTATGATAAACTATTCATTATTTTTCTAAATTAGTATTGACATAACTGATTAATTAATTAGTATTATAAATAAAAATTCTATAACTATAACTATAACTTTACTTTTTTATTTTTTTTTTTACTTGGTTAATTATTATAAACATATTTTTTCTTGTATATAAGCATATTTTCTCTTACATAGTAACAAAATAAAGATTAAAGCAAAAATATACAAATTTATGTTGGATTTAATAATATCTGTTGCTTATTGAATATTAGGTACTCGAATAATATTGTCCTTTATTGTCAAACGTTGGGAGTTCTTTTCTTGCTTGAAGTTTGCTATGAATATAGCCATCCCTTGCAATCTCACCATAAATTTTCATTGCAGCTTCAGATACTAATTTAACATATCGTTCAACAGATTGCGTATGACATGGTAATTTTTCGAATGTCATTAATTGATTCTCTTCTTTTTTGCACATTTCTTTCAAGTCTTTATCCTTTAAATGCATTGTAAGAGGTGGCTCTGTTACAACACAGTTTGACCAATCAATTAAATCAATGTAGTCGTCTGCTTCGAAATTAACTTGAGGAGGCTTAAAAACTCGTAAACCATTCAAGTTCTTCATTTTTATTTGTCGAGCGCCTAGAATGCGTCTAACTGCTAGTTCCCGGATGTGTTTCCTGGAATCATGCAACATTGCTACCAATAAATTTTCGGGATGCGCATAATATGCATTCTTTGACAAAACTTTAAAATTAATTTTCTTAGCTTTGTCTGGAAGCTGCTTTGAAAGGGATATCATTTTCCAAAAATGTTGGGAACGATACTGGCAATGCGATTTCATTTTTATTTTAAACCACATTGGAGCATAAACCAGCATTACATATTTCACAACTATTATAAGATTCTCTGATGGGCTTGGTGAGCTAATGTATAACCGCAAAAAAACGGTTTGCGGTAGTCAGCCATCGTGCATGACTAAGTTTACCTGGATTACTGTCAGTCAACATAGGAGAACTAGTACCATCTTTTATGGCTTGACAGATGCGTTACAAATATTTTTGATCTGTACTTAGCTTTCTAATATCTTGCGTATCGAAATGCTGAAGTGTAGAGTCCATTTTATCAAATTTGACCACTGTATGTTTCTCACAGTCTTTTAAAAGCAATCCAATAGGTCCAGAATGTGAATATGGTCCCTTTGTGCAACCGTCTATTTCTTGAATAAGGTATCTTAGTGGCAACTCATTGGTATGAAGCAAACATACATTCCATTGTAGTGGTCTTCCAATGTTTGTCTCAAGCAAACGTATTACCCCACCTTTCCATCCCGTATTTACATTTATTCCGTCACATCCGATAACTGATAGGTTCTGCAAACTTATGTTATTCTTTCTTGTAAATTCTATAATACCTTCGGCTATTCCTTTTGCACTTTCACCAGCAGTTAACGATATATGACCCATATATTTGCTATCTGGTTCCTCTATTAATGCTACATGCGCTTCTGATGTTAATTTTCGATGACCATGTATTTGTTGAATAGTTTCATCTTTGCGCCCATCAAAATGCAAACTCTTAATAGGTTTTTCTTCAAATAGCCTTAAATCATTTTCCCTTACTTTTTTTTCTTTTCTTCTCTATTTCTCTTCTCACTTTGTTTTTTCAACTATATATGTTTGTTGCTCAGGCGAAACTAAATTGAAATCAGCCAAAACTGCAGTAGTAATTTTGGCCACTGCTCTACTTGAGGCACCAATTAAATCTGCAGCCAATGCTGCATGAGGCATAGAAATTCTCATTTGATCTGACGATCTTGATGGTGTTTCAGTTTGTTTATCTTTTCTTAAAAGAGGATAAGACTACTTGAAATTTTGATCCGCATTTTTTGTATCCATTTATGACTCAATCTCTAATTCATTATCTTTCAAAATGTTATGTGATTCTTTATTTTGAAATCCACTGGTACTGGGCATTGACATTTTATTCTTGTTTGGACAATCGGATATTTCCATTTTTCGACGTACTCGTTTTTGTAGTTGGTGGGTTGTTACTATATCCAGATTTCCAATAGCCATTTTTCTAACTGTCCTTTGATCAATTAAAAATTCTTTTTCTCTCTCAGGAACTTTTAGTTTTTTTCGCAATTGCACGAATATAAACCTTTGCATTTACAAGCACAAATGTCGAAAAATTTTGCGGCATCTGCTTTAAATTTTTTCAATTTCGATTGTAAAAACGGCGTATTCCTAGATTTAGCAGGTTTTATAACGTTCTTATATTTAC